>JAUMHD010000001.1:0-73956 GCA_032359135.1 Ulvella scutata
GTGGATGTTTTGTGTTAGTTGATTTTGGCTATTTGGGTTCATGCCTATTTACTACCTTTCCGGTTTGTAAAACTCACATTCTATGTGGTTGGATACATAGAAATAAAATTGACAACCAGATCACCCGTTCCCATGCAACACATGACCTCAGAGTCGCTTGCAGACAAACGTAATTCGAATCCTTGTTCATACAGGTGCTCAGGAGCGCCCCCTGTCAAGATAAAAGAACCAGTCTCCTGTCAAGATAAAAGAACCAGTCTCCTGTCAAGATAAAAGAACCAAAGCAGGCACAGCACAGGAGCAGCAGCAGCAGCACACCAGAGAAGTCAGAAGGCAGCCCAAGAGCCACATGTGTCTCGAACGAAAGCCTGCGCAGTACTGTGTCCTGCTTCTCTGCGTCCTCATCTGCTTCCCTCCTTTTCGGGTACCATCGAATAATCTCCTGATAAGTTCTGCCTGGGATACCTGCTGCCTGCACACGAGCCTCCGGAACTCCAGGGAATGTTCCCAATGCCTCTAGACCCCGATCAGGCCTCTGCTTGCGCCGTCCCTGTGGCGTCAGATCTACGCCAGCCATCTGCTCTCCTGTTTGCTGGTCTTGAAACGTGTCTGCCTTGCTCCCTGTAAAATGTGCGCCTCCATGAGCATGCGCCTGCGTCGTCACTCTAGCCACTTCTGGGTCTGAGTCTAGCAGTGGTGCTGCAGCAGGACCCGACGCAGGAGACTGTGGGGCTCGTTGTGTGTGTATGGAGGACAGCGTTGTGGTTTGCACGAACTCCTGCGTGAGAGCTTCTGCAGGCGTACGGGCCAGTTCTGCAAGCTCTGGGTCATCCGCTGCCTCAACAGCATTGCTCTGCCTACTGCGCCTCAGCAGAGGATCAAAGTTCTCCTCGTCATCCAAGGCACCTCTTGTTCCGGCAGCCCAGTTTGAATCTGTACAGAACAGCGAGAGAGTCAGGGTTAACGGTTGTTGCAGGGTGCAGTTTTTATGCAGGTCTGCTGGCATGTGCAGCTCCTGCAACTGCGGTGATGACAGCTTGCTGAGAGCATGTGTGATCAGCCTCACATGTGATCCATGATGGCTGATCTGTACGTTTTCACATGGTGTGGAATAGAATTGTAAGTGTTTTGTGGCTGTGGAGTCAGCGACAAGGCCCATGAACAACGCTCCAAACCAAGCGTGTTCGTACCTGAAACACTCCATCAGGGTGCAGGCTCTTGCTGGCACTGAAACCTGGCCTGGAGCAGTTACCGCTGCAAAGTATGAAAAACAAGGCTATCTGATGCATACATAGGGGGAAATGTGGCTCACATACCTGTGCTTTCGAAGTCCTCCACCTGGGCTACACGTGAAAGCATTGCTTGCATGATCAGTGCCTCTTCCTCCTCGGAAACATGGTGCCCTGATGCTCGCAGTTTCATGTACTTCTCTAACAAAGGTATTTCATTCATCGCTGGATGATCTGCACTGCTTTCCTCATGAGCTGATGCAGTGGCTGAGGCAGCAGGAGGCCTCTGCTTGGTGCGCTTGGGTACGTTTGGTGTCAGAGACTCCGTTGACATGTACAACATGTCAGATTCTGTGCTGGCGGGCTCATTACTGTCCTGGTGCCGCTGATCTGCGGGTTCGTTCGGTTCTGTATGCTGCACCGGCATGGTATGACAACCATGGGTTCCTGCGGGCCATGGACGATGCACATCATGCATCCATTTTCTCGTCTGGGTACCTGAACGTCACATGCACTCCTGGAGTGAATTCTTACACGTGAAATGATGAACAGCAGCCGCATGACACCACATACTAGTAGTGTCGGCCGTTGATTGGATCTGCAGGACACTTTGACCCAGGGCTGTATACATCTTCCTCCCACACAGCTTCAACGTGACGATTTAGCTGGTGTCAACTTTCGGAGAAATGCGTGGCCGAGTTACCCAGGGACATCCGGACACCTCGATGGATCACTGATCTCTCCATCAAAATGTGCTGGTCGCTAATCAGTGATTGTGAAAGTGGTCAAAAACAACATTAAACGACACAAAATCGGCGTTGAAAACACGATATGAAGTCATGCCTGTTAGAAGAATCCATGCGGCCACAGAGCGCATGGAAACAGTGCCTGAGAGCTCTGGTGGCGCCAACCACATACAATTTAGGGCCCGAAGATGATGCACAGGTGCAATAATTCACCCTTGTGCTGCTTACAAGCGCGCAGCGGGCACCTAACAGTCACGGAACAGCAATTCAAACAGTTTGGTGTCCTAGCTTTTGTCCACTGTAGAATTCAGGAGTCGCACTCAAGCCCTGATCCAAAGATGTAGTGTAAGCACGACTTTGCGTTTCATTGTGACGGAAGGAGCGTTCACGGTGACAGGTTGCAGGTGCGTGCACTTCAGTGCATAGTGACCATGACGACAGCGCAAACCGCGAAGCACGACTCTCACTCAGGGACAGATGAAATAGACGAGCATAAAATTCTTGTTTCAGTTGGCAGCCCGCAAGCTTTAGGCTGGTACACGCTCTACTGGACATCGCGACATTGATGGTGAATCTCAGTCGTCGTTGCAATCACAGCGTTGGAGTACTAAGACGGCCAGGCACTCTTCCAAGTCTGATAGCTGCCACATCTGCTGCCCTTCTGGCTCACATCACCGTAACTGCTGGCAACCGTCGGTACGAATGCGGCGATTCAGTGTCCACCAGGACAACGCCAGCATCTGGACGCTCTCGAACCGAACAGGATGCGACAAAGCGCATCATAACATGCACATGACACTATAATTACAGTTTTCATATTTGTGCGCAACTGCAGACAGTGTTTGCGCCGCATTGAGGCTTGTTTCAACAGAGTGTTCTTGGCTCCGCTGTGGCGCCTCCTGGCTTCACCTGCGATGGAGAACGTAGTTGAAGGTAAAGATTTTAATTTTGCAGAACAGGAGAAGACCATACTCGAGTACTGGACCAAAATAGATGCCTTCAAGCAGCAACTGAAGCGTACCGAAGGGTGCAAGGAGTATGTTTTCTATGACGGGCCACCCTTTGCTACTGGCCTCCCTCACTACGGCCATATTCTTGCTGGAACAATCAAGGTGTGGGTTCACGTATCTTGCTCCGTCCAGAATTCAAAGCAGCGTAAGCTGCCAACAGCCTGTGGACTCGAATGCTTCGCAGCTGCCCTGCACTGATCAAGAAAGTCTGCAGGACGTTGTGACCCGATACGCCTCACAAACAGGGCATCATGTTGAACGCCGCTTCGGCTGGGATTGCCATGGGCTTCCTGTGGAGTTTGAGATTGACAAGAAGCTGAGTATGTTGCCCTGCTCATGCCCCAGTCGTGCTGCATAGACTCAGCTTACCAAACACGCAGATTTTCAAGCATCATTTCACTTGGTCATTAGTCATGATCCCAGGATAGTCCCAGGGAAAGCACAAGAATCGGGTGTAACACTCCCACGTGTTCTGCATTCCTTGCATTAGCAATTAGCTCATAATGCACTGGGGGCGAGAATAGTACATGTCCTCGATCTCGCCTGACCCCATAAATACATTTCCAGATGCAAGGAGTGGAGGTAGTAGTTGAGGAGATGGAGTCCTCTTCTGTTTCGCTAGTATTCACTCCAAGGTTGTCACTCCTTGTATCTATGAACTTATCCCTGCATCAACTTCTCAAGTTTTGCAGACATCAAGACCCCAGATGACGTGCTGGCTCTGGGAATAGACAAGTACAACGAGGAGTGCAGAAGCATCGTGATGAGGTACGTCCAGAAGTACAGGTCTCTTGTAGACAAAGAACGGAGAATGTGCTAGATGACATATGCAACAGTTCTATGGATCTTTTTTCATCGCTCTAAACGTTCACCCCACAAACAAAGCACAGCAATCTCTCGTTCGTTAGCTGCTTATTGAATCAGTTCCCGCCTGGATTCATCGATTAAAGTGTGTTCCAGGCTCTCTGAGTTGAACGAAGTTAGGCTGTAGTGTTGTTGCGTCAGATGATTCAGAATAGCTGAGACAGCTCACACTCTGCAGCATGCTGAGGGGTGTGCGTATGTGTTCAGGTATGCTGCTGAGTGGGAGCAGACAGTCACGAGGCTGGGCAGATGGATCGATTTCAAAAATGATTACAAGACCCTGAACCCCTCGTTCATGGAGAGTGTGTGGTGGGTGTTCGGGCAGCTGTGGGAGAAGGGGCTAGTGTATCAGGGCTTCAAGGTATGCATTGACCTCCCTCGCGAAGCATCTGCCTCCTTCCATCACAGAGCGCACGTTCGGAGTGCAGTTCCTTGTAGCCACAGAGTGCGCATGCCCTAGGCCAATAGAGGTTCCTGGATGCTGTTTGTCAGGCTTCTGTTCCCATCTATTCAGTCTGGTCACCGAGGATTGTGAGGGTTCGTCCATTCTCTCTGATCACTGAGGTGTCAAGGGCGCAGCCTTCTCAGGGTGCAACCCTTGGTGATCTGCCGACAAAAGGTCCTCGTGCAGTGCCGAAATGGACAACAGGGGGGGCAAACGGTGGGGGCTATGAAGCATTCTATGCCCCCCTCCGATTGTAGTTTTCGGAGTAATAGCAAAGTGCCAGCACATCACATACTATTCACAGCACAGCACATGCCTGCGTGCTGGCTTCATTCCCTCACACATTTCCTGTTCAGCTTGCAGCGTGCATGGGTGTGCGTGCATGTGTGCCCCAGTCAACTCCAGGTCAGGCGCATGTCTGCAGATACTTTTTTCTTTTATCACGAACACTTTCGTGCGCCACTATCATGTTCGTGCGATCATCATACTTTCGTGAGTTCTACAGGTCATGCCCTTCTCCACAGGGCTCTCCACCACACTGTCCAACTTTGAGGCGGGCCTCAACTACAAGGACGTGTCCGACCCATCGATCATGGTGACGTTCCCGATCATTGACGACCCGGACAATGCGGGGCTGATCGCGTGGACCACCACGCCCTGGACTCTGCCCAGCAACCTGGCGCTGTGCGTGCACCCTGAGATTGACTACGTGCGGGTGAAGGACCCGGCCAGTGGAGCTGTTTACATCGTGGCTGAGAGCCGCCTCTCCTCCTTGCCTGGGGCTGTTCCCAAGAAGAGCAAAGGCAAGAAAGGTGTGCTCATTGAGGTTGCACTCTGCTTTTTGTCCCATGGGAACCTCTTTAGCCACTTTATTGGCAGTCGCAGAGGGCTTGGGCTGGTACCATGCAGTGTTTAGACAGCTTTCGGGCTCTTTTTTCAGCAACTCGCCAAGCCTGAATGCTGCTCCCCATGTGCTCCACAACACAGAGTCGTGTTCAACCAACCTCATCCTTGAGTGCTTCTGCAGAACCTTCCGGTGGCTTCGAGAAGCTCAGCACGTGCAAAGGAGCCGAGCTTGTGGGGAAGCACTACAAGCCACTATTTGAGTACTTCCTGGCGGACTTCAAGGAGACCGCATGGCGAGTGGTTTCGGACACCTACGTCACCGACGATTCAGGCACTGGAGTTGTGCACCAAGCGCCTGCGTTCGGAGAAGACGATTACCGAGTATGCATGGCGTCTGGAGTTGTGGCGAAGG
Source organism: Ulvella scutata (assembly GCA_032359135.1). Taxonomy (NCBI): domain Eukaryota; kingdom Viridiplantae; phylum Chlorophyta; class Ulvophyceae; order Ulvales; family Ulvellaceae; genus Ulvella; species Ulvella scutata. The sequence goes on from JAUMHD010000001.1 coordinate 5,553, forward strand.
GGGCGTCGGTGCCGTGCCCGGTGGACTCTGCTGGAAGGTTCTTGCCGGAAGTGACGCACTTTGCAGGGGAGTATGTGAAGGATGCGGACAAGGCCATCGTGGCTCACATCAAGAGCGCCGGCAGGCTGGTGGACATCTCTAATCTGGTGCACTCGTACCCCTTCTGCTGGCGGTCGGACACCCCGCTGCTGTACAAGGTGCGGCGCTGCCCGCCCTGCTCCATTGATATGCTGCACTGCTGCTGGGTTGGCGTGCCTCGCCACGCTGCATGCTCCTTCTTCCATGCTCCTTCGTGGAGCGCTGCTGTTGAAGCACACTAGCTGCTGACATGCGTGGGTAGCAGTTTAAGAACACTAGCTGTTGACATGCTGTTGAAGCACACTAGCTGTAGACATGCATGGGTAGCTTTTGGAAGGTCGCCAGCTGTTGACATGCTGTTGAAGCACACTAGCTGTTGACACGTTGCCAGCGAACTCGTATACATCCTTCAGCGCAAGAGGACCTGCAGAGGCCGCTGCGAGGAGAGGCACCGATGGTTTACAGCCCCGCCGGGATTGCTCTACTTGACAACCAAAAAACACTCCCAACAAATGTCTATGTTCGGGCACTTACAGATTTTTGGACACTTACAACTGTAGAGCACTGGGGGACACTCTATTACATACGTCCCCAAGGGAGAGAGAGAAAGGAAGCCCTTCATAGAAAGGGCAAGGCCAAGGGTTCTTGACATGGTTGCTTGAATTTCTGGAGACGTGCTTTCGCCCAAGGGCAGTGAGGCCGGTGAGCCAGCAGCGCATCGCCAGGCCGCCGAGTTTTTTTTACATGCCGCAGCGCATGCATGCAGGCGGTGCCGAGCTGGTTCGTGAAGGTCGAGGAAATCCGGGACAAGCTCGTGACGAACAACCTGCAGACGTACTGGGTGCCGCAGTACGTGCAAGAGAAGAGGTTCCAGAACTGGCTGGAGAATGCGCGCGACTGGGCCATCTCGCGGTCGAGGTACTGGGGCACTCCCATCCCCATCTGGCAGAACTCAGACGGCTCCGAGAGGCTTGTGGTGTCGTCTGTTGAGCAGCTGGAGAAGCTCACTGGTGAGATTCTAGCACCTGCCTCCTTTCAAATGGTAGCATGACCTGTGCGTTTACATGACCTGTGCTCACATGACCTGTGCGTTTCAATAGTTCTGCAGGTGACAGTGACTCCAGCCTGACCCCTTTGTGTTCTCCAGATGGGGCCCCAAGGCATGTGTGCATGTGTTGAAGCTCTTCTCTCTAGAGCGCCCTCTCAGATCAGGCTGTACTCTTGTACTATTGACAGCGCCCAGTAAAACGAGCGCAACTTCACGGACACTACCAGCTTCAAGTGTGCATGAAGCACATGCATATGCAGGCGAGAAGGTCACTGATTTGCACCGCCACTTCATCGACCACCTCGAGATCCCGTCGCCGACAGGCGGCGAGCCTCTGAAACGGGTGCCTGATGTGTTTGACTGCTGGTTTGAGTCTGGGTCGATGCCGTACGCACAGCAGCACTACCCCTTTGAGAACAAGGAGCATTTCGAGAGCAACTTTCCAGCGGATTTCATCGCGGAGGGCCTCGATCAGACCCGCGGGTGGTTCTACACGCTGATGGTGCTCAGCACGGCGCTGTTTGACAAGCCCGCGTTCAAGAACCTGGTGTGCAACGGCCTTGTGCTGGCGTCCGATGGCAAGAAGATGAGCAAGCGGCTGAAGAACTACCCTGACCCCACCAAGGTGCGCCCCCCCCCCCCAGCACTTCATGCGCAAAGAAGAATCGGCACAAAAAAACAAGGAATAGAATCTCGTTCAAGTGTGTTGCTGCGGTTGCCCCTAAACAGCAGCAGTTTAGAGGAGACCTCCACCATAACCTACCCCCCACACCATCCACCTGATAGAGGAAGTCCCTGCCCCCCCCCGGCCCCCACCGTTCCCCAACCACTGCTCCGCTTGCCGCGCTTGAACAGAACAGCGCGCCATCCACATTCGCAGCAGCGGTGCGTTGCAGGTGGTGGACAAGTACGGCGCAGACGCTCTGAGGCTGTACCTGGTGAACAGCCCGGTGGTGAGGGCGGAGCCGCTCAGGTTTGAGGAGGCGGGCGTGTTTGGAGTCGTGAAGGACGTGTTCCTGCCGTGGTACAACGCGTACCGCTTCCTGTGCCAGAACGTGGTGCGCCTGGCGCAGGAGGGTGTGGAGTTCCAGCCTGCCCAGGTCCTTGCGTCCAGGAAGCCTTCCAACGTGCTCGACCGCTGGATCCTCGCCGCCACCCGCCGCCTCGTCAACACTGTGCGCTGCTGTGCCCTTGTCTAGATGTGCCTGTGCTTGTGCGCCTGCTTGTGGTTGTTCTGACTTGCTGCGCGCGGCGCTGCGGAGAGTGGCGTAGGTGCGCAGAGCGGCGTATGTCGCGTACTGGATAGCATGGATAGCGTGAGCGGTGTGCCGCGTCAAGGCAAGAGTGCACTGGTGTGGCTGGTAGAGGGTCTCCTTGTGCCCTTGTTTCGGAAGTGCTGTTCAGCATGCTGATCATGGGCTTGTGGTGGGGCAAGGGCGCTTCCCTGTTCGCCGTTGTTGCTGCTCTGCCCGCCGCCGCCTTGCTGAGTGAGTGAGTGAGTGATTGGTCGGCTGAGTTTTCATGTTGAGCGTGTGATTGATCAGGCTTTCGATTGATTGGGTTTGAACAATTAATCAAAATATCCTCGTTGGGTAACAACAACAAAAAGACGGGGGGGAAATGCGTACAAAGGGAACTCTCCACTGGGTCCGCTGTGGAGAGGCAGTGGCAGTGGGGGCCTAGCATCGGTGTCACAGTGGCCTGAGGGGTGCAGGTGAGGAGCCAGATGGAGGCGTACAGGCTGTACGCGGTGGTGCCGTTCCTGGTCAGCTTCATCGAGCAGCTCACCAACATCTACGTGCGGTACAACCGCAAGCGCTTGAAGGGGGGCCGCGGGAGGGAGGACGGCGAGATGGCGCTCGCCACCCTCTTCGACACCCTGCTCAAGGTGCGCACCCAGGCGCCTCTTGGGCTGCGCAACTTGAGTTTTCCGCGCGTGCTGCTCCTGCATTGCCGGCACACTCGGCCTCAAGCCTGTCGCTAGCCGTCGCGCGTCAGCGTTCCGATGCCGGCCGGACTGGCAGTGATCGAGCGCGGCTCGATGCAGATTCGCCACTTAAACCTGACCACCCGTGAGATAACCTAATCTGTCAGGCCCTTAAACCATGCCAGAACGATTACTGATACTGATAAGTCTGTGGTCGTTCTTTTGTGTTCGTTGATTTGGCAACTTGGGCTCATGCCTGTTAAGTAACTTTCCGGTTTGTGAGGTAGCATTGATAGGTCAGATCAGAGCACTTTTATGTTGACTTCACAGTTTTACCCCCCCCCCCCCCCTCTTCCCCTGGGGAAGTGCCCCTCCCAGGGCATAGGGGGTGCTTGTCGCTTGCCCCCTGCTCCCTCCTCCGCCGCCCTGCTGGTGTGCAGGGCTGCATGCCCTCTTCTCAGGAGAGCACCCTTGCCAGGGCTCGCTCTGGCTGGGCGTTGTCATGCATTGCAGCACACACACAGCCCAACAGCAGCACCGTCATACCACACCAACATGAACAAGATCGCGGTGCCATGTATGAGCTCTGCCGCGCACATCCCCCCACCGCCTGCCCCCAGCTCACAGCACCTCCACTCGCACACGCAGCCAGCGACCAACATACACACACCACCAATGCATTGCAGGTGTGCATCACGATGTCGCCGCTCACACCGTTCCTCACCGAGACGATGTACGGCAACCTGCGCCGCTGCCTGCCTTCTGATGTGCCCGAGTCAGTGCACTTCCAGGACATCCCTGCCAGCATGCCGGAGCAGGAGGGCGACCCCCAGATCGTGGAGAGTGTCGCGCGCATGCAGAGCGTCATCGAGCTGGGCCGCGTGCTGCGGGAGCAGCGCAGGTGCCCCCTGCGCACCCCCCTCAAGTGCCTCACCGTGGCCCACGCCGACCCGGCTTTCATCGAAGACCTTGCAGGCGCGCGGCTCTCGTTCTGATCTGTGCCGGTTGCGCTGTGGCTGGCACTGCGCGCGGTGGCCGTGACAGCAACTTCCACACGAACCATGACGAACTGTGTCACACAAGAGTCACACGATCAGACCCCCCCCCCCCCCCCGATGCCTTACGAGGTCTACAATCTTCGAGTGTGAGAGAAACTTGGTAATCCTTCGGTTTACAAAAGATGCCAGTGCGAAGCCATCAATGAAGATTGGTTTTGTGGTGCCTGAATGATGGTGCCGCGCGAAGCTGTGTAGCAGTGACGAGTGGTGTTCTGGATCTTGTGTGGGTGCTGTTGTGCTTCAGCCGAGTGCGGGGAGGCTGCAGTGATGCACTGCGCCGCTGCTTGTTGCTGGCTGCTGGTTGGTGCGCGCTGCCGTGCCACCCGCCGTGGCTGTGGCCCACGCTTCGTAGCCGATATGTGATGGATGTACGTCTGAATCTCTTTATCTTCGTAGCCGATCTAGTGTATGGGACTGGGGCCTGCACCACCGACAAGACCTCTTGCAGCGGGTGTCAGGGCGGCGAGCGAGCGCAGCCCGCCTGTCCGCGTGGCGAGGCGGGCTCTCCTGTATCGGGGCACCTGATTTTTCCTTATTCTATTGAAACAGGGTACTGTGCAGCCCTGCATGCATGCATAATGCAAGAGAAAGTCAACGCCTCCAGAGCGTGGTGCAGGCGAGCTGAAGGAGTTTGTGGTGGAGGAGCTCAACGTGGCGGACCTCCGGACGGCGCACCCTGACGAGTATGGCAGCACGCTCGCCGTGCCCAACTTCAAAGCGCTGGGAGTGCGTCTCGGCAAGCGCATGGCGCCTGTAGCCACCGCCATCAAGAAGCTGACGCCACAGCAGATCGCCGAGTTTCAAAAGTCGGGCGCTGTGGAAGTGGAGGGCGAGAGCCTCGGCGCTGATGAGGTGCGGTGCAGAATGCCGTGAGCATAAAACAAAGGGCTCCTGGTGCCCTCTTGCTGCGGCTGTCACTGTCATTGATGTGCGCTCAGGTACACCGTTGCACTCAGAGAGCCAATCGCGGCATATCGGCCGATGGTGCATGAGTTATGTGCAAGCATACGCTTTGTCAGGTATCCTCGTCAGTTGCCTCATCAGCAGCCACAGCGGTGCATATGCGCAGCTGCGCATGGACTGTGCATGCTGCACACTGTACTCGTTTGAACTTGTTTGAAACCATTTAGAACTGAAGGCGGTCAACACGCAGCACCCCAAACAGGCAGATGCGATGCACACAAGCGCCCACCACTGTAGCACAACGGTTGTGTGCAAGAGCGGCCTGCAGCGTCTGAGGGGCAGCCTTCTGCACAGAGGTGCGCGTGCCGTGCAGATCACCATCAAGAGGGAGATGAAGGAGCTGGGCGAGGAGCTGGCGAGCAACACGGACGGCGAGGTCATCGTCGTGTTTGACCTGCGCGCTGACTCCGCACTGCTGACCAAGCGCACTGCACGCGAGCTTGTCAACAGGTTCCAGAAGCTTCGGAAGAAGGCGGGGCTGCTGGCCACGGACAGTGTGGAGCTGTTCTACGCGGCGCGCGCAAACACTGCTGCCCCCCCCGCAGGTGTGTACACGAAATGTTTCGAGCAGCAGATGCGAAGCTGCGTACGCACTGTCTCGTCTAGCGTTGTGTGGCTGAGGTGGCAACCTGGGACTGCTCGCACGCTGCAGATGAGCCGCACTGCAGCAGGGACGGCCACAACCCGGGGTCCAGGGGGTTGGCCTAGGTTGCATATACCAAAGCATGTCTCAAGAGGCTGAGTTTTGTTGTGAACATGCACGTGTGGAGTCCATTGTGATCGAAATGAAGTTGGCGTGTATGTTTGTATCGCTCCCCGTTTTGCCTCCTCTGTCACGTGTCTGGCCGCACACACATCTGCAGCTGCCATGCCATGCAGCCACACAGTGGTGGGTGACTCAGCCACCTGCGGCAGCTGGTCCAGAATTTTGGGGCCATCGTGGCGTACTTTCCCCAGGTCGGGAATGCTAGAGCGTGTGCGAGGCTGAGTTCAAGCAATGGCCGCATAAGCAGCTTGCTGCAGTCACCTCTTGTCTCCATGTGGCTACAGGGGCCATCTCGGCACTGACGTGCGGCAGTGATACTGTCTGCTTGCCTGCGCAGGGGAAGGTGAGGGCAAGAACGGTGCATGCATGGACCCCACTGCAGCGTCAGCTGAGCTGGCAGATGCCATCGCTGCAGAGGCAGCATACCTGAAGGAGTCGTTGGGTGCCACAGTTGTTGCTGAGTCAGCGCGGCCGCGGGGGTGTGTGGTGCTTGTGCGTGAGGCCACCACTGTGCAGCTGCCGGGCGGGGGCAGCGCTGATGTGGACGTGGTAGTTGCCACACCTGCGGCGGCTGTGGCTGCAGGTGCGATGCTCTTCTTTCAGGGTGTACTATAGTGTTTGCAATAAATCGTTGAAGTTTGGGGCGGGTGGGCGCTGGTACAAGGGGTTGTTTTGACGTTGAGTTATGACAGCATCCATGTGTGCCGCGAAACTGCATTCTGTTCTTGTTGTTCAGCCGCTTCTGACTGGAATGAATGTTCAAGCCATGCGCTGCAGCATTTGTGTGGCTCCCTTGACAAGTCGAAACTGAATGGTTCCTAACCATGCATGGCACAATCTTCTCACACAGCTGTGAAGTAGGGTTTCAGACACGTTTCAATCATATTGGGTGCAAGGATCACCTCTCAATCATTGTCACTGGGTTCCGTATTTCGCAGGGGCGGTGAAGGAGGATTATGGCCAAGGGACTGTGGAGGCAGTAGAGGCTTGGGTGGCGTCTAAAGCGCTAGCGGCATTGCAGTCAGACGCAAAGGCGGGGCAGGGGGCTGTGAAGGTGAAGCTGGACGGCTCAGCCATTGCACTCAAGGTTGGCCGCCATTTGTTCTGGACTGCAGCGCGTCAATGAGTGCCCTCCGGCTTCAGCACACACCGCCTGCTTCCAACTGTGCGCGTGATTGGTTGAAAGTCAACAAATTTCGAACGTTGGGTGATTCATTCAGTAGGAGATCTGCCGCATCGGGCAGGGGTTGGAGATTAGATACTCCCTCACCTTGTCTTGAAAATGACAAAGCAATACATGAATATCCTATCCTGTTGAATTTCAGGACGCTTATCTCTCAGCACTGGCGCTGCGCTCATTGCAAGTTCTTGGACGCTCTTCGTACCATCTAGTCTACATTGCTACCAAGTTGCATCAGCTCATTGTGCATTTTTATGATTTGAATTTGCACTGTCCACAAACTCTGATGCTCTCACCCGCTGGTATTACGCATACCTTATGCACCTGCGGCAGCATACATGCTTCACATCTGCATGCCCTGCATCCTTGTGTTGCCCCTCCCCTCCCCCACACTTCACCAGCATGCAACAAGTCGCTGTGCAGTACCTGTCAGGGGTTTTTACTGCAGTCTGCAATGAGGGGGAGTGTTTTGTGCACTGAATAGCACGAAATGACATGCCATGCAGCATGGCAGCAGGGGATGTTTGGTTTCAGCTCATCTAGCATGAACAGTGCGATTCCGACGCCTCCTGCCACCATATGCGCACAGTGATGCTTCCTCAGCTCATCGTTCTTCTGTGCTCTCTGGAAGTACTTGGCCTCCATGGCTAAAGTATTGGCTGTGGACATGAGAAAAGGCGAGAATGGAGTTGCCGCCACACTGATAGTGCTAACCATTGGGCTGATGCCCGGATACACTGCAAAGACGACCCACCATCGACTTGTGCGTGCCATTTCATCTCCCTTCTCAGCAAAATTTGTGAGAACTGAAGCTGTGACTGGAAGCGCCCACTATCATTTCTAGATGACGAGGTCCTACACATCTTTTTATGTCATAACAGGGTTTTGTGGTGGCAACAATTCGCAATCAGTTTCGTTGATGCCAGCAAAGAACACACAAAGTTCACCTACAACGAGAACCTGCCACATCCACTTAACACACATCAAGCAGACAAAACACTGCAGGGATCATTCAGAAGCGGTGCATGGCCGCGGAAAGTGTGCCTGTGCTTGCCACCAGTTTGAAATCCAGTCGTCTTCAAAGTCAGCGACAGGGTCAAGGCCAAAAGAACCGGAAATTTAAGGATACGGCACGAAATGCTTCAGCAATGTCAGCAGTGGGACGCACAGGCTCGAGTCAGTGTTGCAGAGGCCAGGGCTATCGTCCAGTAGTCGAGGCGTCGAAGCCACTTTCGCAACCGCCCATCCGACGCGTGATATGCTGCTGCTACACCTCCAACACCTATCTGGCTAGCTGCATACGCTCGAGCCCAAGGCGTTTTGCATTTCCTGTATAGCGTGTGAAGATTTAGGACTCCGCCCTTCCGAGGAACACATCAGACGAGTTTGGCGTGTCCTGAGACACATGATTGTGCAAATGTGACTTGCTAAACTCTTGCCGTGCAAATTGGGCCCCATTTGTCGTCATCGGAGTGTCATGCTGGAGCACCAGTGAATGTTACGTGTACGCAGACACACCCACTCCGATACGAAAACCAGATACGCAGCAGTTAGGACACAACGTATCAGTTCAAAATGCACCTTCTTTGGCGTCAGAGACTGGGACAGAACGTACCCAAGCATGTGAGCTCCAACAACGGCATACGGAGCAGATGTGGCGACATTTATAATACGCTCCGACTTGCTCCAGTCACAGTGACCAAGCTTTGATTCCTGCAATGCGCAGGTCCTGATCGCTGCTTCCCTCGGAGCTGCATGTACATTCAAAAACATCATGCCAATGGAAGAACGCACTGATGGCCTCAAACGATCATCGAGAACTCTGGCAATGTCGTTCAGATCCTTGGAAGATGGTATACGAAGGCCGAGGCTCTTGTCCGCGAACGCTTCGATGCAATCCACGCGGGAGCCGGTTTTGCTTACAGATCGGTTCACTGGCTCCCGTTGAGCCCACTGCAGTCCTACGCGCTGAACAATATACAGACCGGCTCGGCAAATTGCCTCACCTGTGACAGAAAGACTGTGCTCGACAGGATGTCGCTTGTCAGCCATCGGGTGCAGCGTACAACGGAGTGAACAACTGAGCACCACGCCACTTGCAACAGGATCTTGAGGGAGCTCTCCACTGTTGCGCAGGAGAGTGAGAGGTGTTTTGATCTTGCTCAGGTCTGGGAGACCGTCTGCATTCTAGTGTGCAAATGATGCCCTTGCCAGCTGGTGCGCCACGGCGTGGCTACCCGGGTTGACATGGCCGATTCGCCAATTGATAGCAAGAACACAATATAAACAATCAGTGCGCGCGTGCGTCACATGTGTCGAACACGAAAACTCGAAAGAGGGTGTCAGAGAAACGAGTTCCTTGTGCGAGGTCGAGGCTTTCATCATTGGGATCCGTGGACCTGGGGGACGAGACTTGGTGACCACCCAAATGACCTCAATCCGAATATCGTAGTAAGGGCCCTGTGGGCCAACCAGTGACCAGAGCATTTTTAAAGATCATCCTGTAAATGGCACCATTTTGTTTTCCTCCACACTACACCCAGAACCCTGCTCCTACCCTTGGAAATGCACCTTCTTCGTATATTCGCACACTGCGCGCAACATAAAAAAGATCTCAAACATCACGCTAATCCCCAAAAGATCACACCACAATCGTACCCATGGAGGGCGTGCTTGTGGCACAAACACAGGGTTTACATGCCATGAGTGCCTCTTCTGAAGGTCGGTTCGGCTGCATCATCATCATGGTAAACCCTCCAATATGTTTTCTACGCGTCTGCGAGGTCACTGTTCAACCACAGCTCTATCCCTGCACTACCGGTGACCCTCCTCCTCCACCACCATCGTCGAGCGTCAGCAGGCATGTAACCTGCATCTCCTCTTCGGCCACTGCCCCCCTTCTCACTCCAATCTCCCACGTACACACCCTTCACTCTGCACATTTTCGGCCATTGCACATTTTTCGATGCCCCTTATAGAAACCTATCTGGCCCAACTAATAAAGAAGGCCCTGGGGCCTTAAACGCAACAACCTTCCTGTGCATCTGAAGATCATGTCCTGCGCTTTCGAGAGGCACCTGAGCAGGTTAGGCAGACTTTACGACAAGTTGCGTGCCAGGCTTTCGATTTCTCCAGCTGACAGGACCTTACGGCATGATGAAGGATGCGGATGAAGATGTACTGGTAGCATGGGCTGTGATGGAGTGGAGGAATTAAATGTGGTTGATTGAGGAGTGTGTTTACAGCTCAACATGTATCCTGTGTATTCGTGTGTGCGAGGTGCATCCAAGGCTGCCTGGGTTCTTCTTGAGGCCACCTCTGGTAAGCGAAGGCCATTTCGCGAGATCGGCCATTCAGAGGCCACACACGGCCACTCTGAGGTGAAATCGGGTCATTCCGAGGTCACCCCAAGGCTTATATCTAGACAAGGGCCGGGATGGGAGGTTGCCATACTACCGCTGAATGGCCAGTGTCCTCGAGAGTTCAGTAGTGCGCAAGCATCTCGCCTGTATACCGCAGTGGAGCGGCGTTGACTGTGTGTGCAACACCATTCAGTTGGCAATCGTCGCCCTAACCCGAATGACCTTGAGCATCACCGGTGCCAGCTGGTACCCTGATGTGCCTGCATGGCGTGATCTCTTGTGACACGTCAGCTCTCACGTGAGGTTGATTGTTTGGCCCTGTCTCTGTTGTGCATTTTGTGTCCCTTGGGTTCCCTCTTTTGTGCCCCTATTATCCCTCTGCTTTTGCTGGGAGCTTGTTCTGACAATGTGCACATTGTGACACACTCACTACAGCGATGCACATCCTGCTGAACATTTACTGACAGGGACGAACATTTCGTCCCTGTCAGTAAATGTTTCATTGCCTGCGGAACTGTGTACCATCCCCTGCTGCCTTTGTACTTGCCGCCCTGGACATGTGTGGTGCTAGTGGCTGTGTATTCCACCCCTTTGGGGGTGCCTACGTCCTAAGCCCTTCCTGGGTATGGCATGGTTGCAGATTAGAGTTCTTTCATTTCGAACAGCCTTACGCCTACCTCCAGCTAAATAATATGGACTCAAGCATACGAACACAACCAATCATCAAGTGTGAGCATTCGCCAACCAGCACAGGATCACTCCTGCAGGCTGGTTAGCCTGCTGCAGCACCCACTCCTGGCAGCAGCAAAAGTGCTAATAGCGCACCCAAAAGCACGAGCATGCACTGCTGTACCTGCAGAATGCAAGTTGAGAACGAGCAGCTGGTGACGCAGTCAGATTCACAACAGATGCTGTCAGCGATCCCGGGCATATCTCTTGTCCAATGCAACATTGATCACTGTGTTATTAACTCCCAACTCTTCACATGCAACAACATGCTACTCTCCATTGTCGAGCTGATCGCTCATGTTGAAACCTGTAACCTGCTCCCTCACACTGCTGCTGTCCTTCTTCCTTCTGGAAGGGTTCCGGGAACTCTGCCCTGGCAGTGCTTCTGGTTGTACTTGCAGGCCTGCAGGCACTTGCTGCGATCAGCTGGGAGAAATGACTGTATTACAATGCCATGGGCGGTACCAGTCAAAAAAGAAACGAGCGTGCGGCTTTGTTGTTTTTTTTCAGGGCGGCAGCATGTGCCATACCGGGCATCACACAGAACATTCCAGAAGACACTTATTGAACACAGTGCGAATGTTTGTGACAAGCTGACAGCTCAGTGGCACTGCAAGAACCAACACGGCAAGAAACAGTGCTCGGTCATAGTGATGTGTTTGTGTCATATGATGTGAGAGGAGAACATCATATTATTCCAGGGGATTTCAGGCTGAAGCAAACTGTGTAATCAACATCATCATGTGCAGGGGTAGATGGCAAGTGTGCAGCCGAGTGCACAGGACGCACCGCCACATGCCCCATCCACCATTGAGCTGTTCGCTAGCCGAAGCACATCCACCGTATTTGCTGAGCTGCTGGGAACCCTGCACGGGGAGTTGCCCCTGGGCACAGGGTCTGATGTGCTCAACAATCCCGCCCCCCCAAAGCTACGGCTTGTCAATGTGACAGAATCGTCCGATCCCATACGCTCCATCAGGAGCGGCCGCTGCTGCTGGGACTCGGCTATGGGCCCAGCCGCGTGGGCATTCGGAGCGCTTTGAAAGTCTGCAGTCAAGAGTCACAGGCGCTGACGACCAGACCATTGAGAGCATGTGGTTGCTCTACTAGTGCACTTGAATCGACTCTTTAAGCTGGTGGATATATTTGCTGCTGGTAACATAGATTTCAGGCTTGTCTGCATCTGCATGGCCTGCAGGGATGAGAGCGAGCACAGACACGTTGTCTGTGTGCATTGCCATCATCTTGGAACGACATCGAAGTTAACGAGAGCAGTCAATGCGAGCAGTCAATGAGAGCATGCCATGCTACATCACTATATCTCATAGTCCAATGCAGTAGGATTCTGAGACAGGACATCAACATAGGGTCACGCCAATATACTCCCTGCAGATACTCTGGAATGAGCAGTGAGTGCACACCATCAAAGTTTGGAATCATGGAAGGGGGCTGCAGAGGAGGCACCCATGAGGTTGGGCACAGGCAGTGCACTGCCATAGCTGCTCCTGCCAGACGGTTTATCCAACCTGGCGGACGCTCCCCACACAGAGCGAAGCATGCATCTGATGTGAATGAGTTGCAGTTCGTCTGCAGCAAGTGGTATCGCCTCCCGAGATACTCCCGGCCCATGTGGGCTATCAAATCCTCCAGCTCATCAGCTGTGTAGTATGTATCACCCACATAGATGCTGGTGCGAAACGATACTGCATATGCAGCACATGCTGTCATGAAATGTTGACAGAACAGGATGTTAAAGAACAGAGGACACCAGCTGGCTACATATCAAATGGCAACGTACCATCCCCCGGGGCCTCTAGAGGAGCTGTGTCGAAGATGCCTGAGCAGTCGTAGGGATGAGCTGCATGCAGGACGGCGTCAGTGGTCAGACAAAAAGACACATCCTGAACCTGCGAGTCAAGATACAGGACAGCTACCAGCATCTTAGTAGAAAACGTTTATAAACTACATAGAGCTGCACATGTTCAAAGTTAACGCACACCTCCGTACGCGTACTCCCGCCCGTGTATTTGAAGCCCGGAATGGTAGGCCCCGAGACCACACCAGTTTAGGTAAACATTGAAGTCAGCTAAGTCATATACGTTTACTATGACAGGAGCAGGGATACTTGACGGCATCTGGTCAGGGCTCGTTGATGTGTCAGAGCAGAGCTCCGAGTGCTTCCCGGGTCATCATACGCTCCACGACGCTGATCAAAAGATGTCAAGGTGATTCTTCATGCTTATGAGGCGATTGAATTCGAGTAGCGTGCAGCTGCAGCTTTCGTTGTGCTTGGCAAACATACGAGCAAGAAAGTTGCCCACAACCTGAATAAAATGCAGTTTAAAAGCGCCATGAACGTACAGGTATGTCACACGACACTGTTGAGCGGGCGGTATGTCACCTGGACAAGTAGTCTAAAAACTGCCGCTGTATACGTGACGAAAATCACGCCCCTGACACGTCATCAGCAAGCATGCATACACGGCCACTTGCTATCTAGGAGAGCAGTCGAGCACAGTGCGTGATTCGAGTTGCAGCAGCTGTGTGAGGCCCACAAGCTTATGGACCTCTTTATTTAACTGCAGTGTAGCTTCTGGCGATGATGGAGGTCTGACTACCCTGCACTGTAGCCAGCACGATATCCCAACACATTACACGAGGCTACAGTGTGGTTGATCTGATGATTCACAATGAGGAGCAATTATGGTGACGGACCGGAACGCACGTACACAGGTGCGCAGTTTGTGCTGGAGCACCACGCCACTTTCGTTGTAAACTGCATACAAGAATGCCCAAAGTGGATCGGTGTGCAGCACTGCACACAGTGCAGCTTTCACAAAGTACACTTCACATCTTCCTGTTGTTGGTGCCACCAGCCCAACTGCGAACTAACCCACATCAGATGTAAACAGCAGCTACCTACCATGAGCCCACGCAGGGACGGACACATGTCCTCTGACAGTAGGACAGAGCCCCAACACTGTGCACTCCCTCAACCCTACCACCGCCCTAACCTGTGGACGCTGCAGACTTCACTCCCACACTCGAACTGCTGTTCTCAGGAGTGGTCTTGTCTGGAATGTCACCTACACTACTGCTGGATTGAGAAATGGGTGTGGGCACGGGTGTGGGTTCGGGAGTGGGTGAGGGGGGTGGTGTGCCTGCATCATTCGCTGACTGCCCGTGCTCAGCACTTGTGCTCGTGTTCTGGGGTGCACTGCTCTGGAACTCCTTGGCAGCTGCTTCCAGCCACGATCTTCCAACACGCAGCTTCTGGTCATCAGTTGGTTGGCGGAACCAGTATGCAGCACGCCGCAGCAGAGCGCCCATGGGGCCTTCAACGAGTACCCCCTCAGAGCCCCCCACGGGCTGCACCCCGGCAGCTTTGAAGAGCCCCCCAAGTGGGCTGCTCTGAATCGCTGACGCCAGCTCTGCACACAGTTACGCACGTGGTCTGTTTCACAATCACACAAGCAAGTCATTGATAACCATATCACAATACAAGTATGCAGCTCCTGGTCACTCGGAAAACCAGCAGCAGCTACGTGCATGCTTCCTTATTACTACCGAAGGCATATGGTACACAACTGAGCAGAAGAACGCCAGACCGATCGAGTAGTCCCACATGTGCCAGTCTTCAACACTAACATGGAGAGGACTGATGAGGATTGCCCCTCCTGATTGCCCCTCCTGACGGTTCATGCGCAGCAGTAGCGGAACAGAAACAGCACTTCTGGGCAGGATTTTCATCAGAGCAGAACACGCTATCAGAGGAACATAACAGCACTGCTGAGCAGAGTACTGAGCAGAACAGAAAACACGAACGTGTGTACGAACCTGAAGGGACTGGCAGGTTGAGCTTGACAGTGGCAGAGGAGCGGCCAAAAGATACCATTGTGCCAAGGTGCTGATACTTGAAGGGCAGCAGAGGTCTGTTGTTTATGGATGCCCAGATGTTCCAGGCTACATAGTCAGCTTGCTGCATCGCGACCTGCATGCATCACAAGTTCGTCAGTACATCTGCCTGGAGGATCTGTCTTAGCAGCGCTAGCCGGACCAGAAAGAGGGCTGTACAAGGACACATCAACTCTGCTGAAACGCAGTGTTGCACCATTACGTTTTTTTCTGGGAAAACGTACTTACGCGTAATTACATGTATTACGAAATTACGAAATATGTATGGGATGCATAGAGAATGAAGCATCCCACACGAATTCCTTAGTGCAGCTGATTGCCTCCTTACGTTTGGTGTCCAAAACGTAAAATAATTACGCGTAATTTCGAAAACTACGTAATTACGAAATACGTAGGGTGTGCAACACTGCTGAAAAGCTTGGGTGGGGAATCGTTTGGGAACGTGGATTTTAACTGCCTGAAGCTGCGGGACACACCGTTCTGGACAGAATTCACGAACAGACTCGTGTACAGTGCACACCCTAGCGGCATGCAACACTGCACCGTGTGTGTGCAGTGTCACAGGCTGCTGGGGTGTGCACAGCAAGCTCTCACGTTGTGATCATCATCTGGAACGTGCTCTACTTACAACACATTAGAGTATACATATATGTTTGTTGAAGCGCTGCAGGGAGTTTTGTGGGAACGGAACCTGTGCTGTGGGACTGGACGCCAGTGCACTTTCATCAGGGGAGGCACTGCTGGTGGCTCTGGCAGAGGCTGTGTCCCCAATTGCAAAAACACGGACGTGCCCTTCAACGCGCAAGGTGGAGTCGGTGGCAGTAGTTCCTCGTGCGGATACTGGGAAAGGGAACCCTTCTCGTAGTTTTGAGGTGGAGGGCTGCAGTCCTGCACTACCAGGAACAATGGCTTGCACACGTGCAACCGTCCAGCTCTGGCCGGCGCACATTCCCAATGGCTACCACACAAGAATATCTCATTGCCGTGAAACGAGAGTGCTGCCAACGCACCCGCCCATCCCTCAATATCTGATCAAATTGCTTTCACAGGGTATCCTTGTGTACTGTGTTGCATACTGTCAATAGGCAGACTGGCCACAACAACTGTACGATTCCCTGACGGCTGTGACAGTTATACCACACTAGTGCACTTCACAGGGTGAGCCCAGTCAACATCTGTGCTGCAGCGGGGAATGGGCATGCCATACCAGCTGTCCAGAGAACCAGGTCAGCCTCTTCAGTGTGTGATTTCCCTGCCATGTTGAGCGTGATCTTCTTCCCGAGGTCTGTGCTGCCGGCCACCTTGCGCCCCTTGGCCACTTTCTCAACCATCGCGCGCCGCACAGTCACACCTGCCTTGCTGAGTGACTTCTCTGCAGCCTCAACTAAAAACGGAGACTGGCCCTGTAATCAATCCAGAGAAGTTCGATTCACTGGTAAAGTAACTGTGCCATGATCAATGAGCAAGCATAAACTCTGCGCAACACATGCATAGTGTTGGAATGTTATGAGGGCAAAAGTATCGTATCAAACACGCAGCTACGAACATGACTCGAAGAATCGACACATCATGTGTGGTGTGCATGATGCAAAGTGATCGCACCGGCAGTACATCCCCTGCTGGAGACAGCAGGTGTACTGATGCAACACCTCTCATTCGCTCGGCAACCGTTGCTGCAAGTTCCACCCCAGCATAACCAGCTCCTACGACAGTGATGACTGGCTGGGGAGTGCTTGGGTCTGTGCTGTTTTCCTTCAGAGCTGTGAGTGCGTTGTCGACTCGTTGGACATCCTGAAGAGTTGAGAAGCTTAGCGCATGCTGCTTTGCTCCTGGTGTTAAGTCTGTGAGCACAAGCAGTCGTAAGACGATGTGAGCTACATCTAGAATGTTCTTAAATGGTTGCATGGCAGCGGTTGGAATACCTGTCATTTCAGCAAGTATGACAACTGAACAGCACCGACAGCTGAACAGCACCAAAACCTCAACAGCAACGTACCCAGGTTCGTATCACCTCCTAGTGCCAACACAAGCCAATCATAAGGAAGAGCGGTGCCGTCTGCAAGTGTAATGACACCGCCATCCTGCTGCTCATCGCTAAGCTGGACGTTTGATACCTTGCTCTTGATGTAACGAACCTGCATGCCAGGGCACTCCTGCCACATGCTCGCCAAGACATAGACTTAAAACTTATCCTTCAGAGTACTGCTCATGAGACCGTACGTTGTGAGGTGCTAGCAGAGATGTGTACTCGGGTGCCACTTCTGACTCGTCTGCAGTCTTGGACAGAAGCTCGTACATCAGCGGCTTGAACAAAAATCTGTCATTCTGGTCGATGAGAGTGACTGTGGGCTTTGTGTTTCGCGGCCACATCAAGCTGTCAAGCCTGATGGCTGCATACAGACCTCCAAATCCACCTCCCAGTACAAAAATGCGAGGTGGATCGCTCTTCGGGCCTCCAGCAGCACCTCCAGAGGATGAGGTTGCACAAATGTGTCTCCTTCCATGTTTGAATGTGGCTCCAGGAGGAGGGGGCTGGGAATCTGATCTTCGGACCTGACTGTAAGGCCCTGCAAAACAGCGGCAAAATGATGCACAGAACAGCGCGACAGCACGGTCATTTGAAAAACCTTGTGGAAAACTCTCAATTCAACTTACCGTTGCTGCGAAGCGCACAACCAGCCCACGATGCCGTGCCTGTAACAGGCTTGAGACTAAGGTGACAGCGAACCAGAGGGCCGGAGCCACGCAACATCCTGTCAAAGAGTAATCAAGCCGCTAGATATATTTGCATGCACCTCGTTCTTGCATTTCGTTGTCAGCAAGTCGTGGGCTTCGGGGAAGCTGTAATGTCGACGTGCTGTGAGACTACACTAAAGCTGTATTCGTGGCTAATTATTTATTATTCAACCTCAGATGTGCGAATGTTATACCCTTCTGTCACCGTGTACGTTGTTGTGCTTTCTGGCGCATCCAACAAACAGGATGTGCGAGGCACTGTGTTGGCCACAATCGCACTAATGGCATCAAACCGGCACACATGAAACCAGTTTAAACCACGCCCCACAAATCTACGCTCCAACATATGCCCTAACGCTAGCACTACTTTAGCTGTAAAATTTACTGTGCAGCATGTGACAGCCAAGTACCTGATGCCTCACTGGTATCGTGCAGTGGCATGCACACATGACATCACACATAGCACATGCCATGGATCATGCCCTAACCTCTCCAGAACGTATGATAGCTGCATCATTCTACAGTCCATGGCAGCCTCACACACCCACCCCCCGGTGAAGACAGTACCGAAGAGCACAGTACGAGGGGGTCCCATGTTCAGGTTGACATGGGAAAAGTCTGAGTGAGACAACAATACGAAAAACACAATGTGTTCGTTGACTGCTCATAAGCACCAATTGAATTATTTGCATCTGAGATTTTACTTGGGGAAGCATGAACCGTCACACAAGGGGGTAGAAAGTGTCACAAAAGGACGCGAGTCAGCTAATGGCCATCATATAAGTTGACGAAAGATGAATGGATCGTCTATGTGCCATGAACTGTTTTGGAGCAGCAAATTGCCCATGAACCGGCAGCATGCACCCTGCTGCTTATCGGTAGAGGAGACTCTTACGGCCGTCTACCAACTATCTCGAGATAACACCCTAGCAGGAGTTCTTATGGCTGAGCTCATGGCTGCAAGCTGCTTCTGTGGCCTTGATCCCGTGATCTTGTGTTTCGGTGGTGCAAACACAAGACCACGTGGCCTGTGCTGCTTGCTTGTGTACTTGGCGCCGCCTCTGCGTGCCTGGACCGTCCTTGTTCTGGTTCCTCACGCTGGGTTCGTTTTGTGTCAGCTCCCGTGGTGTACGCTGCACTTTCACTGGTTGCGTTCTTAGCTTGTCACAGATGCGCGTAGGACTCTGCCCTCTTTGTGTTGGTGTGCTGCGCCACTATTGCTGTAAATGTGAGTGAAGTTACAGGCATGACTCCATAGAATGGCTCATGTACCAGCAAATCAACGCATGACAACTTAGCTCAACCACTATTGACACAAGAGAACCCTAACACAGGTGCAGGTTGCTCAGATTCATCTGCAGAGGTTGCTTCAGCAGTGCGTGATTCTGTCTGGCATGGTGTGGATCAATGTAACACCCGGTGTGTGTATTACATCGGCAGTAGCGCAGAAATGGTGTAGCTGAAGGGCGGAGCAGTTGCAAGGTTCCCCTTCAATCATAACACCGAGGCACACACAACACTGACAGAGGAAGAACCAAAGCCAAACGAAAGCAACAGGCAACGCCCTGCACACGGCTGCATCGCCTCATTCTGCTTGCCCAAAGCACTGTTGGTGTGAAGATATCCCAGCACTACTGCCACTATCCATGCAGCAACTTTGCTGGTTGTCATCGACGCAGAGGTACTGGAATCATGTCGTAGTCCTTGACTGCACCAGCCTTCGCCGTAATCTCCTACACAAATGTGTAATGGGTGGGTGGCAGAGAAGCTTTGATAGCCTCACAAGCACCAGCAGCAGGGAACCTGCACCTGCAATTCTGAACGAAGGTCGACTTTGTCTGCATTCTTCTGTCCTGGTGTGGTGTATGTCTTGTGTCTATCCTGCATGGTCTCAACGCCTGATGGGCGAGAACATCAAGGCTATCGAGAAGCTGAGGTCCCAGTTGGAGCGTACAGCATGGTCATATCGTGTCTGAACAAACATAGATAGGACAAAAGTTCCAGCTGTTAGCAGGACGAAGAACGGTAGCCCTCTGGACAGAGGACTGCTGGCAGGTGGTGTGGCCATCAGGCACAACGCGGCGACTCGTGTTCCACAGGCTACTGAAACGTCACCACGAGCTCTAGCAGCCGCTATTCACACATAAATTTACCTCTTATGTTGTACGTGATGATCTCAGTACTTGGTGTCCTCGCCATTTCACTCCTTCCTAACAAAATGTACCCTCAACAGCAGTAACGCGAACATTTGAACAGCGTGATAGTCACGCAATACATGGTGTGATGGCAGCTGGAGCATGCTTGAAGTGAGTTGAGTGAGAGTTGGTGATACATCATGAATCATTCGCATACAAGTGATTCATGATCCTCCTGTGTATACATAACACAGGAGGACCCATGCGTTTTCTCTGCACAGGTACCATGGCCACCTGCACGCTCACCACGAAATAAAATCTACATGCACAGCAGCAGGCGCACCTTTATGCTGTAAGGTGCCGAATACATTTTGTGCTTGTGGGTTTGACGAGACATCAGGTGCCTCCATGTAACGCAGCAGACCCCACATGAAGAGCGGTCACTCGGCTGTCACTGCCCTCCAGGAGTGACAGTGCATTGAAAAGTGTACATCGCAACAGCAATGTACATTCTCCAAGCCCTCTCTTGTATGGTTTGGTTCCCGATTAGGTTTTTTGTGCATTACTGGGCCAACTGGTGTGCCTCTGTAGAACCTTTCTCTGCTGCTTCCAGGTCATGTAAAGTGCTATCACAGGCCCACAACGCTGTTAAGGGGCAAGACGCCACAGCAAGACGCACATCCACAACATTCCCACGAACTCCGCTGAAAGAGCTCCGCTCTACTGGCAAGTCTGACAAACCGGACAGGTAATCAACAGGCAAAACCTAAGCAGCTAGAGCTCCAATCTGATGGCACTGCAGCACATACATGAAAGTCATGAAAGCTACTGCTCTTGGCATCCACCCACCGCGCTGCACGGTCGTAGGCGCCTGCTGCCCTCACCACCTCAACGTCGCTCCACCCCCCGCCCAGTTCCGCCTCCATGGCGGTGGCTGCTGTATATAGTACTTTATCCGGACATGGTGTGCTCTGCTGATTTCCTCTGGCTGGCACCCCCAGCTTGCACCGGCCGCTCTCTGTGGCCCTGCTGCGGCCTCATGGGCACCAGCTGATGCTGGCACTCGCCGCACGCTGCTCGCTGGCATGGCATTAGTAGCCTGCCTACCACTACATGTGGGCTGCTTTGACATTTAATACAGCCCTGCTCCTGTTGTCTTGTTCGGAGTTGGCGCTGCTGATCTGCGCTGCTTGCATGTACATACTCGGTTCTGCCTGTGTGGGGTTCATGCGTTTTGGTTGTTCCCTCTGTGTTGTCCCTCAACTTTACACACAGCTCCCTCTGTGTTGTCTGTGACATGTGCGTCGCGGTGAGTGGTGAGAGTGTGCTCATTTGCATTCTTGGGTGCTCTGCGATGCTTCTGGGCCTCTGCAATCTCTGCGATCCAGATCGCGCCATTGAATGATGGATTTTCACACAATCTAACAGCAGAAGCATGTTGCTGGTGGCGAGTTCTGGTGCAAGTATGAAGGCAATCATCTTTCTTCTCTGTCAGTCTCAAGGTTCAGGTCAGATGGCACTAAATTTACTACACACAGACCTTGCACTCCCTCCAGCCGCCCCCCTTCTCTCGGAGGCCCCACTCTTCTGAGGGTCTTCTCTACCCTGCTAGTTCTCTCCCCAACGCATTCGCCTCCCCCCCACCCCCTCCCAGCGAAAACTTAGCAGCCCTCCCCCCCACTTCCAATGCCCCCCTCTTAGCCCTATTTCAGCGCGCTGCTGCGCCGCTTGCCACCTCTGCGTCGTCACCCCTCCAGCCCTGGTTCCCTCTCCAGCACACCCCCGCCGCTACCCCGGCCGTGTGTCTCCCTCCCGCTTCCCTTGTCTCTCCTCCACTCCTGCACGCTACTCCACGTCAGCGCTGTGCTCGCCCTCCTGGATTCGCACCACAGGCAGCCTTAGCGGGGTTTCCCAGAGACTCAGAAGAGTGGTTATCCCTGCAATCCAGTTGACTACGTTTTCCAAATAGCAGATGCAGAAATTCACTCCAGACAAGTCATGTGGTTGTATGCATCTATCTGTATGAATGTGGCTGCTTCATGTGGCTGTATGCATAGCAGATGCAGAAACTCATGTGGTGTCCGTCTGGTACACCATCTTTGTAAAAGAAGAAAGGGGGGGAGGGTTTGGAACCTGTAGTGTAGCTGCACTTAGCACTAAGCTGAACGTTACAATGTAGTTGCCTCGATGGTGCATGACATAGCTGTCATGCACCACAACACAACCATGCACGTGCAACACAGCATCTCAGTCACCAAAGCATACCTGTAGTGTAGCTGCACTTAGCACTAAGCTGAACGTGCAGGCCACACTACGTCTACTGCTTATATCGTCCTAGAGACGCATTCAAACCTAAGCAACATGTGTCATACTACACGCCAAACTCTCGCTAAGTCGAGTGCTTGGTGGGACAACTCTCTCCACTGAACCATGTACACAAACACTTGTTCAGTACACAACCGATCTAAGGTAGTGCACAACTGAGCTATGATAGTGCACAACTGGTAACAACATGCGATGACTTATTGACCTATGATGCATGGTGTTACCCAACATACATGCATCACCCTCACACCGTGATTGTATCTCTAAAGAGGGGGGGGGGAACAAATGTGTGTCAGGTGAAGACTCTGTTGCAAATTGGGCATATGGCGTTGCCGCCACATTCTGCATGCATGAATCATGCACGTGGAATCATGAGGCCTTGCCTGTGTGCATGTGAGTATCGTTCGAGAATTGGGATTCAATATTCCTGCCTTTGGAGATCTGTGCACACAATGAAAAAATTAACTGGCACGAGGCCGAAGCTGATAGCGAGTATGGCGCAGTCCCCGAATCATTCTTTGTGATGGAGCACATGCATGTGCACATAGAGCAGTTTGATTCAAGAATCAAGTGCAATTCGTATACGAATCGTAGTTTCACTGCACATGCATGGGCACAACGTACACCTTATAGCACCCCCTTTGGGGTTACCGAGGCCAAATTCCTTCCTGGATATGGCTTGGATCCACTTTGGGGGGCAGTGCGCACAGTGCTTCGGCGATACGGCCGTCTGTGCCCTGTGCAGAGCTTGATGTACATTTGTGCCAGGAACAGCGAAGCCTATGCATGATTGTGTTGCACGC
Source organism: Ulvella scutata (assembly GCA_032359135.1). NCBI lineage: Eukaryota > Viridiplantae > Chlorophyta > Ulvophyceae > Ulvales > Ulvellaceae > Ulvella > Ulvella scutata. Next base: position 28,578 of record JAUMHD010000001.1, read on the forward strand.
AACACTGGACACTATTACAGCACAGAAGTTGCGACTGCAGGGCTAGCTGCAGGGCTCTTCAGGGGGCCAGCTAATGCAAGACGTGCACATGAAGCAACCTGATAAAAAACGTTGTTGAAGGCAACCGGCAACCAAAGGAAATGGGATCCATAAAAAATAAAAAGTTAAAGCAACCACACCCAAGCTAACACGCACAGATCATCCCGCCACCTGCGCCGTCGGATAGAAGATGCCATGTCAGAAAGATGCTATATTGTTACATTGCGCAGGAAGGTAGAGTTCGAAGATGTGCTCTGTACAACATAGATCACATCGACAAGGCCAGAGAAAGGGTGCAAAGAAAGAGCAGAACTAGCAATGTCGAAGTGCTCTGTACAACAGCTGCAGCAATTTCCTTGTTCCCCGTACACGGGGCTGTGACCATATTCAGGACCCTAACGCACATGACAACGTTAACGGTACTAGAACTTGGTTTCTGGTGTGTTGTATATGTGTAAGCAGAGTGTTGCTACCCGGACAGATGCCCCTGCCCTGTTGGCGTCGTTACGGTTGGCGTCGTGCCATCATGAGGCCCCATTCGAATTCTTGACGGGGCCTGCTTTGACGGTCCACGGCGACACCAACCTCGCGCATGACGAACTGCAAGTTCCGAACCTTATTATTAATATGCGAAGCGCAGCTGGATTATTGATCTGCAGTATTGCAAGTGGAATTCTGACAGTTTTCCTTTCACTTGTAGAATCTCGCGCTCTCGATCTGCGTCTTCAGTTACTTTCAAGGTTACTGGTCTGCTTCGAGACGAGCACGGATACAACCTTTCAGGTGCTTGCCCGCTTTTCTGATATTTAACCACGAACTTGCGTTCGTTCCAACGTTTCATGCGTGCCTCGTTGACGTTGCAATACTGTTTACAACTCCACAACGTTGTGGATGGCCATGGTGCGATCAGGACTCTACTTGCAGCAGCTCTCTGTCGAAGATTCCATCGCCTCTACGCATGGTCAGTTGCAACGCGTTCCATCTCTGTACACTGGAATCGTGATGGCAGTATACTTGGCTGAAAGATGCCGTTGAATATGAATTCAAAGCTCATTTTAGAGTGTTCGAAAAGCCTTACTATACTCGAACACCAGAGCCCCAGCGCGGGCCCTGCATACTAAACAATGAGCTCGGATTGGTTCAGCATTGGTTCAGCCAGATGGATGACTACGCGTGCCTTTCTGTTTGGAATAGGTGCCCGTTCGCTAGAGTTTCATTGTTGCATAACTACGCGTGACGTGACGCAGCTAACGTGTGGAACACCCACACGTGTTGCAATTGCAGTGCACGTGCGCGTGATCGCGTGCGATGCATGCATGACGTCCCATCCAACCCATTTTCATACTTCATCAACCAACTCACTGATTGAGTTGGAAGTCGGAAGAACAACTGGATACGGGTGTACCGCACATCTTGGGGACGTCGTGCGATGAGCACGAGAAGAATGAACCACAACAAGCATTTAAATAAGCATACCAAGGTATATGTGCGCGCTTCAGTATTCGAGTCTAGATCTGATCAACGAAACGTATTGCTGATTTTCTCGCACTGGCGCGAGACTCCCCAGTAACAAAGGCCATCGTTTGTGCAGAACCACTCGACGGTAACAGGATGGCAATGCTGAAGTTTGTTGGAATCGTTGCTGCACTGGCTTCCCCTGTGCTAGCTCAGAAACCCGCAGCGACCAAGGACCTGGTGTGTGATTTTGGTATCTCACAGCACAGATATAACAACTTGTGACGTTGCATCAACATGAAATATTCTTCTGTTCTCAACATGGCATTCTCAAACTTGACTTGCTATTCTATTTGAGATCTTGCCCATGAGCTTCAATTTCGGCTTGCACAGAAATTATCGTTCAGAGACAAGTGGACAAGTTTCTTGTGCATATATATGACCAGTACTAGTAGTACTAGAAATGTCGCACGAGTAGGATTAAAAGCCCCATAGGCACGGTAACTTTGCAACGACATGTAAGGATCATTTTGGCCGCGTACAGAACTGGTACCTACGTATTATACGTAACGTATAGCGTGGCCGACCCACTGGACCGGTACATGAGCCATTCTATGGAGTTATGCCTGTAACTTTACACACTCACTGGACCGTTAGTAGTGGCTCAACCGTGTACGTCATTAAGCAATGATTGGGCAGAATAAAGACACTGCTGCAACAAGCGCACATGCACGAGGATGCATATAGCCGCTGTGTTGGGGTCAGAAAGATGCCCATGGTCTTTTTCGCATTTGAGGGTGAATCAGGGTACCATCTTTGAAAGAAATGCTGACAGCTGCAGTGGCCTAGCTGTGAGGAGAAGCTGACTGGGAATCAAACACACAGCCTGTTGGATATCGTCACGGAAGCTTTCACTATGGCGAACGGAGGAGAGCCCTCTGTGCTGCTGCCCCTTGTTGAGGTCCGCTCTCGCACACCCTCCCCCCCCCAAAAATAAATAAACTATTCGGGGACTACGCCAAGGCTGCATCCGCAGCTACCTGAACAGCAGCAGTCACTGCCTGATTGTTGGCCCAGGCTCAGATCAGCATAAGGTCTGCATGCTTATCCTGCCTTGTCTGTTCGCTAGAGACAGTGGGCCTGGCCGGCACCCACCCACATACACACATGAGTGCCTAGTACATAGGCAATCATGTACTGGGGACCGACAGAAATAACCCTGTGACGTTCTCATAGTGCTTGATTGTCCGACTCTGCTAAGAAAAATAATGTAAAGTTACAGCTAAGAAAAATGAGCCCGCTTCCAGTTCCGCCTTGGAAATCGAACTATCATCATCATTCAAACATGTGACGCTCCATGTTCATGAGGACTGCAAGATAAATATTTTCACTTTCAATGCAGGGAATTGAGCCTGAGACGCTCCAGATCCTGGGCGAGTTCGACGTCGCCGAAGAGGGCTACACATTGTTGCTGCCTTTCAACAAGGACAAGGAAGGCAAGTCACTTCTGAAGGCTTTCCCAGAACTCAACAGCACTGATGCGGTGGAACTAGCTGATGAAATCATTCGCGCACACATTGTTCCTTCAACCATTCTGTTTCAGGACATCGAGAAGAACGCAAACAAAACCGGGGAGTACACCATGAAGTCTCTACAGGCACGCTCCCGCTTTCTTCATCACGAATGTCGTCAAATGCGACTCTCTATAGGAACACGGAAACACCCTTGCTGCCAGTTCTGTCCATTCCATGGCTTTATTCGGCTGGGAGTGCGTGCGGGCGTTTCTGGGGACGGAAGCTCCACCGCTTCCGTTGCAAATCTCCTGATTCCATGCATTCGCACTGCAATTGTTTGGAATTGGGTTATGAATTCGGCGGTTTCTGTAGAGTAGTCGGCAGGCCCAAAACAGTAGAGACGTTCTGAGCATGGATTCCCTTTCACTGGTTCCATGTTGCAGAGCATGACATTTTCTGCACACTGCACATCACATCTGCACTCACACGTTCAGGGGCAGTATCTGTGCCTTGAAGAGTGGGCCCAGAGCATCCACCAGCTCAGCTGCTCCCTTTAGGTCAGCCCACTCCTCTCCCTAGGGTTTCAGGTCCCTTGTGAGTCATTCTAAAGGGAGCCGCTGTTAACTGTGACATTGTGCAAGGCTGACTAGCAGCATGATATGTTCACCATGCATGTAAACGCATGCATGACATCAACGGCAGCGCCGCCCATGAGGATCAACAGGATCCGCCCCCAGCGCGGCTGAGTGCATCCGTGCTCTAGTCTCTAGTATACAAGGTGGAGGACGAAGACAGAAATGTCTCTTTCACACTGAGAAGGCAGTTAATGGGAAACAGTATAACCCCGTAGTTACTATCGGTCGTTTTGGCAGTAAATAAAGCTAATCGGGAACCACGCCATACCCAATTTTTTTTTTATGAAGGACAATAACGGCTCACCGCCATGACTGATCAGATGGCCGGAAGAAGCCAGCATGGCTTGCATGCGCACTGCAAGTGATATATCAGGCAGCTGTACGCACCATGTTCTGGTGTTCTCCATGTTCTCCATGTTCTCCATGTTCTGCCTCTGTGCAGAACATGCAAAACCTCTCCATGTACAGACCCTCCTCCTGACATAGAGATATGCCCGGTTTTGCTGGGTGATTTCACTGTCAGATAAACTGTAACTTTACACACTATTTCACTGTCAGATAAATAAAACATTCTAGGGACTACGCCATACTCATTTGAGCTTCTAGATGGAACAGCACCAGCGGGATCTGCGGGAATATCTACAGAACGCTGGAACACTGTGCAGGGCTTCGAGTGGACGTTCGGCTGGAGCAAGGGCGATGGGGGCGGCTTTCCTTTCCTTGTTGACCAGTGGAATGTCACTAAGGACGGCGTCATCGAGATCCAGATGGACATCCGCAACCAGCCTGACTGGTACGCGCTCGTCACACGTTGCCACCAAGCAGTTGCTGCTTCATTCTTTATTCGTAAAAGTATTACAGACCTATTATTCTAAGCGCTTTGTATGCATGACCGCAACACACGGACAAAACACAAGCCAATAAGCGCTTGTAACCCCTTCCCAATGCATGGTATATGTCGCAGCATTGCGGCCCTTGCTTACATCGCTTAGGCATTCAAATGTCCATAGTTGTGCTTGCTGCATATGCGCATGCATGCATCATCCCTGCGGTGTCTCTTTGACCTATCTTGCGTCTGGGTTATCAAGGGGGCCAAGCATCCGTTTGTTCCTCCACCTGGCCTCAAACACGCACGCAGTAGCAAGCCCAACTCTCTCAACAAGAATGTAATCATGCAGCCCCAACCGCATCATCGGTATGAACGGTTTTGTGGCCACACCGGACCTTCTGGAGGAGGCCACCGCCCCCGCCCCAACATGCACCACCAAGAGGTCTCCCTCAGCTTCCCCGGACATTGACGCTGACTCCGAAGGCTCTGGTGCTAGCGATGTCTCAAGGGGCCTGTTCGCCGTTTCTGTTCTGGGAAGTGCGGCACTCGGTGCTTTGCTGATGTGAGCAGCCGCCGCAGCTTAGCCAAGACTGCAGCAAGCTACTGTGCAGCCCTGCGTTTGCGGGTCTGCGCAGGTTTCCCATTAGTGTGCCTTCAGTAGACTTCTAGACAGCTGGTGCCGTTCTGTAGGCCTGCATGGAACACTGTCTGGGGCCACCTTCCTTCTTTGGAAGACCACTCCAACACAAGGATGAGCAGAACTGAAAGGTAGATATGAAAGTGTGTTAGAGCACCAATATGTAGCTGTGTAGCTCACATTTGCAATCAAGAAGAGACGTTCAGAAGTGTGACATGGCGTGCTGCGGCGAAACGAAGCCAGAATCATACTCACAGGCACAATCTGTGCAGCTATGATGCATGCACTACTGCCCATGCACGTTCATGAGTTGTGAGCTCTGAGTCTGTGGGGCCTACGCATGCTGTAGTGCATGACTACAGTCAATTGCACGGGAACAGGGCAGCATCCTCGCCCTGGTCACCAGCAGTCAGTGAGGCATGCGTGTCATGCACTACATGATGCCTCCATGCACATGACCGCCAGGTCATCTAAGGCCAACAATTCGGAAGCCTAGGGGAAGGACCAGGCCTCTTGTTGGCGCATAGCCATGTTTCAACACTTGTACCTAGATATAAGTGGGCAAAGGCCATCCTTGGCACCAATTTCAGGGGACGGAAGCGCCGCCATGTTTTGGCGAGGAACCTGCGAGCAGGATGTCCCGTGCGGGCGACAGTTTGTGCCCTAAACCTGACAATAACTTGTTGAACGTAGCTAGTATACTTTAACCACTGGACACCTGAGCTCAGATGTCCAGTGGTTAAAGTAGACTAGCTATGTTCAACATAACTTGTTGTCGCTTCGCTCGCTATGCCTTCACTTCAGCACACGCATCGAGTATAGTATCCTAGGACACAGCACAAGCATGCCCACTATACATGTTCTGGGCGCTGTGATTTGTTGTACCTTCCTGCCAGCAGCCTCTCCAGTCCACATCTCGGTGCTGGCACCACCACAGCACATCATTCACATTTGAACGTGTGACCAATGAATATAAAAAAAAGTGTACCAATAAAGGGACCAGATTGTAGGGGCATCTGATGCTCGACCAGGAGGTGTTCGTGAATAAATTAAAGAAACATGAATTGCTGTCACACTCCTGTCCTATTGATGCAACACACTCCGGCGAGCTATCCTAGCTGCTAATACACAACTCGAGTGAAGAGGAGGTTTTTTGCACAGCAAAGACGAGATGCCAATTGGCCTTCAGGCCCATATTTTCTTACTCTGTGTTAGTTGCTTTCGCTGTTTGATTTTATGCCTATCAATTTAGGCCTCCTTTCTGGTTTTGGTAAGCTTCTGCCCTACACTTAGTCATGTGTCATCTTGGATGCATCCAAGATGACACCCCAAAGAGCGCAACACGGAAAGATAGCTGCTCTCCACTCCCAACACTATCAACAGTCAAGCACCCTTTCATAGTTTCTTCGTGAGCTCCCTCGTAGTGCCTGCGTCCACATCGTTTCGAGCCATGCGCTGGTGTTTTAGACTGGTGTTTTAGCTGTGCACCTGTAACCACTTCAAATACCTACTTTGTTTTTAACGCGATCTGCTGCGCGGCACACTCCGTGCAATGATCGTAGCACCACGGCTTCGTCCGGACAGCATAACTGAGCTTAATGAACATAGTCATACATGTTTGAGCCGTGAGGTGACGGCTGCGTTCTCACTGCGTTCACAAGTTCACATTGCGTAAAGCCCTCGGATTGTTTTCCTGCATCTATGAACGCGCCACAAGCGACTCAGCGCGTACTTCAAGCTTTCATATGCACACCTGTTCGTTGATTTAGGCTGTTTTCGATTACAGCGCTGCTAGGCCTCGTACACTTGCACAGACGTTGAATTGGACCCACCGTCGACCAAGACGTTTTTCACGTCTGTAAACTCTTACAGTCTGGCTAGAAGCCTTCTTGTTGTATTCCATTGGGCACGTTTCGGCCGTGGCAGCGTGTGGGTGCGTACACCATCACCTGCAGTGGATCCAGCTCCAGTGTAGGCATCGCCAGTGCGACAACGTCTGTGCAGGCACTGTATGCTGATGCACAGACGTTGGAAGCACCGTACTATTGTTCCTTTTAACATGTTATGCTAACCTCACGTGGGCGCGTCGTGCAGTGCGCTCGCAGAATGTCTGGGGACACTATCCACCGCCCTAGCATTAGTGCATGGAACACAGTGGTCTGTACAAGCTTATTTTCGAACTATCGTGTGTGTAGGACAGTTGAAGGGGCTCTAGGCAGGTTGGGATGGTCACCGTGACGACTTGATGGTGTCACATGCCCTATGCCACTAGCTCAGAGCATGAGGCGTCACCTTCTGGAGGCATCCCCCGATGTACAAAACACAGAGATATCTGTTGTGCGTACGGCACAGGAACTGCAGGCCGCTGTGGATGAGGGCTTTGAACACATCGAAATCCAAGATCATTTGGGGTTGATGGAATTGGGCCTGAGGGACTCGGCTATTGAAACACAGGCGATCCTGGTAATACCATCTTCAGTGAAGTCTCTCACGGTGTGTATCTAGTACTCAAGTTTCGGTGTCAGGGAATGTGATTATCATCACCCTGCGGAATTCTATCCTTCACAAAGTGCATATGGCTCAGCGCCTTGATTCCAAGTGTTCAAGTACTGACAATGTGCTAAAACATAGTAACTTGTCCGCGATCAGGCGTGATTTCAGTGAGCAGATGTTGCTGAGACGTACTGTAACCATCACCAGTAACTCAGCTTTGATGCCAGGAACCAAGACGCAGCATGTGCAGGGCAACTGCACCGCTGAGATATCAGATGAGGATATTGCACAATTTCCATTCACTTCACCGCTGCTGCCTCTGAAGCCTGCACAGTGCCTGCTACTGTTCACTGAAGCGGCACTGTCAGTGCCCCCATCGGAAAACTCTGACGGGAAGCTGTGGCTGGACAATCTATACTTTCGATACGTATCACCAGCAGGAATTGGCTCCACAGGTAAGCACAGTTCCACCACTGTGGCGCATAGCACTGCAACAGCCAGAGAGTGTTCTTGCGTCCCATTTGCTGGGCCTGCAATGAGATGTCAAATGTGTGATGCTTTGCTAGGTTGAATGAACGGGCGTCTAGACAGCGCCATTTCCCAGAGGCATGCAGTTAGGGCATCGTGAGTGTTTTCTGGTGACCAAGAGCAGGGCTGAACGATATGAACAGTAACAAGTGCATGGCGCCCTGCGGCATGTAGGCCCCACATTTCTTCTCAGTGTGAAAGACAACTTTCCTGCCCCCCACAGCATACGTCCCTCGAAATGTAGTGATAAATGCATGCACAGCCGGTGTAGGTACTGCCAACGCGCTGCTGGGTTCATTCTATCTATTAGCTTCAAGCCTAACCAAAGAAAGCTATGCTGCTTCGTAATACCAAACCTACATTCTGTTGTGGGATGTGAAAGAGTGCCGGTGGAGACCCTGAGGAGCAGTGCTTGCAGATGTCGCAGCCCCAGAAGACCTGGTGCTTCCACAGCAGGCGCTGTCGCAGCTGAGGGCCACCACCAGCAACAGCGGCAGCAGCAGTATTAGTGACACCCCCATGCGGCGTCTGGACTCACTGTGGCTGACCAACATCACCATTCAAGGCGATGGCACGCGGCCGCTGTCTGGGGCCCACGCAGAGGGCCGCCTGTATGCCGAGGGTGCGCCTCCCTCGCCTGCCCAGTGTCGCCTACCTGAAGGCCATCCGAGGCATGTGTTGGTCATTCTTCACATGCTCATCTGGGCTTCTAATGACACGTGGTCCATGTCGTCTTCCCCAGCAGCTCCTATGGCAACTGCCTTGGTGCATCGTGGTGGCTGTGCAGGGTCGTTCTGCCTCCAAGCATTTGAACTTGGGAGACTGCTCTTGCTTTCTTTCTGTGTTCAGTGGGCTTGCCGCAGGGAACTATGCTGCAGGGCGGGGGGGGGGGGGGAGAGATTGTGCAGCGCAATACTGCTGGTTTTTTGGATCATTAGCAACTGCAGTTGCTGCTGAACAGTTGCTCCTTGAACGACACAACCCCCTCAGTGACTCGTTCCGCAACTGAACGTCACGATGACCTGGCACAGCTGCCAGCTGTATCTTGCTGTTGATTGTAGAGCTTTGATTATCGTTCACAGTGAACCCTGCATGCCCACACACTGCATCATGTCTCTGTGAGAACCCTCCACCTCACAAGTGGGTGCGGCCAGGGTTGCTTTAAAGAAATCGGGGAAAAGTGATTATTTCGGCGAAACATTCTTTTCCGGGGGCCGTACATGGAACAATTCATTATTTTCCGGGGTAACTTCCGCTCAAAACAACGAATTGTTTCGGTCCGTACCGATCAATCGGCACTAAATGCAATCCTGGGCGTGGCCGTGCAGATTGCATATTCTCACACCTCGGGCCAGGGGCTCCCAGCGCAAGAGTGGCGCAGGATGCCGCTTCTGGCGCGTTCCATTCATGCACTTTCCAGAACATCCTCTCAAACGACTCGTCAGTCGGTGTTCTGGAAGGTTCAGGAAGGTCTGGGCTACTAGTCAAGGACTCTGTGTTCCTCCGCAACGACGTGGAGGCGCTGTTTGTCGCCAATGACACGGCGGGCATGCCGCTGTTCTACACGGACGCTGCAGATGAGGTGGTGGAGGCGCTGGTGGGGGCTGATTTGACGCCCCTGCCGCTGGCGGCGCTCGGCACCTCCAGCATTCAGTTTCTGGATAGTGACGTGGGGGGCAGCCCTGAGGTGGCGCAGGTGCGCGCTCCCAAGCATCCACCCCTTCTGGGTGCCCCCACCTGACCCACAGCTGCATGCTGAAGTATGCAACTGTTTTGGCAGCTATCATCCTGGCGCTATCATCTAACCTCGAGCATCACCTGTGCATGCCGCACTCCAGAAGCACAGGCAGCCCAAGCAGGTTTGGGGCAGGCGGAACATGTGCTGCACCAGCACCCGTGCTGCTGGGTGCCTGTGCTTCTGAAGTGCAGCAGCACGGGTGTCTGTCTTTTGCTCTCAGGCTTGCACTACTGTTGCACACAGGTTTGCACTACGCACACATCAAGGTGATTGCAAGAGCACTGCCACCAACAGAGCTTCTGTCTGTGTGACAGCAGCCATGAGCAGCATGCTTGTGGCACGAGCAGTGTGTGACGGTGGCAGTGCATGCATGCAGCAAGTGGACAGAGGCAGCAGAGTGGTGAGGCTCATTCAGAGCGAGCAGCTGGGCCTCATGACTGTGGTGGCGATCGTGCTGTCATGCACCATCCTGTTCTTCTGTGCATGCGTCGGCTTTGTGGCGTGGTTTCTAAGGCACAGCGGTGATGAGGCGCGCCCCCTCCCCCTACCGCCCCCCTCCTCCCCCCTCCCCGGCCTCTCGGTCCCCGTGCATCAGTTTGTATTCTTTAGCATGTGTACACACGATAAAGAAGCATGTGTAAATGCTTGTCGTGGTGTCTGAACATCATGCATTGCCACGCGCACCCTTGTGGCCTGCTGGAGAAGCAGTGCCCAGCAGCTGCGCCCGTTGCGCCTCCCCTGCATCTCACAGCAACCCCCCATGCACACTGCATTCCTGCGTACATGAGACATGATGCATGCAGAAGCTTTGTTGTGGTCAGAAAGAACGCCTCCAGCCGTTTAACCATGGTGCAGAGTCGTGGAGGAAAGAAGGTGGGTGCTTGCAGGGTTGGAGCCGATTCAAGCCCTCCCAATCAGCCAAACACTCAACGCCGGTGTCTGAAATGAAGGAGGCTGGCCCTCGCGAGGTGAAGGAGCCTCCGCGGCAGGCTGCGGCCGCACGCTGGCGCGCCAGCCCCGTCGCAGAGTCACGCGCTCATGAATTTGCAGCTCCCAGTGAATCACCGCCATCCTACTGCGTCATGAACCCTGTGTTCTCCCCCTCATCATCCTCTAGACTTCCCGGGTGCCCTTCTACAATCAGAGACGGGGCAAGCCTCGGTGACCATCCTGCTCCAGGAGCATCTGCAAGCTCTGCAGCGTGTAGCTTCACAGCGTGCCCCGCAACACTGCGGGAGCGGGGGGACCCCCTCGACTCGTTAGGCTCTCTGAGCGTTGAACTTGACCAATGATGGACCTTCTGAGGGCCTGGGCGCTGTGCTGGTAGCTTGTTGTGGGCCCAATTGACTTTGCTGGTGGGCAGAGTGGCTTGAAAGTTGCACACATTCGTTTCTGCAGGCGCCTGGCCGCTTTCTGGCGCTCAACTGGGAAGTGGGGCCTGCTGGAGAAGCAGGGGCCCATCAGAGCTCTGCGCAAAAAGATCTATTTGCACCACTGCTCACCCCAGCGTCTTTGTCATCCTGTCTCAGGTGCATGTCCCTGCAACGGTGTATCCACAGGCCAATCGTCGCTGGGGATTGATGTCCTTTTCAGTCATGCTTCGTCCAAACACTCTTCCATTGTTGGGGCTGGTGATATGCACCTGCCCCTCCAGCTTCCGGGCACCCTGTGACTGTGATTTTGCACTGCTGAGCATTCATGAAGTGCTCGCAGTGCAACATGATGATCTGCGTGTGCATGGCGCCAGCACTGGGGCAGCCAGCTCGCAGGTACAACCTGGAAATAAGCCTCTCATACGTCTTACACTGTCTCGGTTTCTGAACAGTGCCACACATTCTTATTTTTCTTGATATACCGTACATTTTTTAGGTTTTCCGTATGGTAGCTTATTCATGTTGTATGGAGACTTGCTGACTGGCATAGTGATAAGCAGGCGATACACTTTGACTGGTGCTGCCAGCGACCGCTTGACACACACCACAGAACTGAGCTTGCTTGTCGTGAGTGAACGCCAGCTTGGAGAGCATGTTCGAACATGCTCCTCAGTGTGTCTGTCCTGTTCATAGTTGCTGGCTGCACAGAACCTGGTGGGAGGATGAGGAGGGGAAGGCTGCCCCTTATATCTTGTCCAAGGCACGCACACCCCCCGGCTGTGAATGTGTGCAGGGGGGCGCCCACCACAGCTTAGCTCTGTACAGAAGGCTCCGGGGCTGTGTGGTGATGTGCCGCAAATTATAATATTTTTTTTACATGATTTAGGAGTATTTAGGGTTGTAAGTTTCGAGGATCTAGACCCAACTGGTGTTCTGTCACAAAGCAGTCATACATGTCATCGTGGAGCAGAACAGTGTTTTTGGTACGTGTCTTTGAAGATGTTAACAGCCTGTCTTTATGCTGTTCACGCTAGTGCCTGTGTGGGTGTTTTTTTTGCAGATCTAATTCTCACGGTCTGGGTCTCATTGTCGATTTCATCTGCTCCAAGTTCCACTTGACCTTGTTATATTGCAAAACGCGTCGTCGTCACAAGAGGCACGTTGATGAGGACGAGAAAGCAAACAGTAACCAGGCAACCCATCATGTCAAGAGACGATTAGTAAACCATGCTTGCTACGCCTGAGTGCTTTGATGATACGCTTCTGTCTCCAGATGAGGCGAGTGTACATATGTGGAAAAAAAGGTTGCACTAGGCAAGATGTTGCTTGGTTTCAGATGGTGCAATCTTTTGTGCTTGTGGGCCACACCAAGCACTGGGCTATGCTAAGCGCAGCTCCTGTCTGGTCATCACAGTGTTGCAGAATACTTCAGACGATAGGCAGCAGAAGAAACTGCAGGAATGAAACTTCCATCAACACAGGCACAGGAATGCGACAACAATGAGCCACAAGCTTGCAGAGGAAAAAATGGACTTGCCCCGCATGCCTCGGCTGGTGACAATGCTTTGGCCGTTTACATGCATCACAGAAAATATGCAAGTCGCTCAGCCACCAGAACTGATGCTACTCGAGAAGGGGAGTCCCATGCCACAACCACTGAACGATCCACATCACAGATCACGAAACAGGGGCCTTTGAGTTACGCTCGAGGCTCCCTGCGCCTCCTGTGCGCTGTTGTTGCCTCATAGTGAGTAGCTTGTCTAGCCTTGCCTTCTTCTTGGCAAGGTATTCTTGCTTGCGCTTGTCAAACTCGTCCGGTGCAGTCCGCTTGAGCCTTTCACACTTCTCGCTCTTTGCCTGCACGCAAGTGTGCAGCTGATGCAGCGCTGCAGAGGGGATGGACACCCGGCCAGCAGTGAAGCACGTAGAATGATGCACAACAGGAACGTGTTGCAGCATGTTGTGATACCACTTCTGGACACAAGGAGTCCTGCGGAGCGAGCTGGAACACGACCCGAACACCTCTTGCAGGTCGGACCGGCCACCAGTAACGATAAAAATTCAACGGTGAAGAAAGTACACACCTTGATTAATCTAGCGAGTTTGACTGGGAGCTGATTACACTGCCCTGTCACATCTTCGCGTTCGATGGTACGACTTACCAGGTACTCCATTGTCGAGTCGAGGGTGTGGGGGGGCGCTCCCGGGTGAACTTGGCTGAGTGGGGGGTTGTGGCCAAAACGAGTGCTCTCTGCTGAAGGTTGCTGTACACAACCAATGGCCGCAAAGTCACGGAAGGCAGCCTTTGTGCAGGAGGCCTGCTTTCGCTTGCGCAGAAGCTTGCACCACTTGAGCTGGTTCAGGTGGCCACGGATTTCCTTTTTGTCTACTAATTCGTGCAGCTTTCTGTCCATGAAATCATCATACAAGCGCAGCTGCCTTGGGCTGTCCTCGCTCTCTAGATCACTCTCTGCAATGAACTTCTCGCACGTCTTCCAGCTGCTCCTGAGGCCACAGCCGTTGTCAATGGGAGGCAGTGCGCCGCCCTGTGCTGTGCCTTGTGTAGAACGTGGCCGCTCAGTGAATCCCTCACATAGTTTCGCAACCTCTACTGCACTCTTGCTCAGTGCATTTGTTTGTGGCGCCAATCTGGCTGGTGCCTCATGGCATGTCCGATCTGAAGCAGGCTGTGGAGCGTCTCTCGCCTGCTGCTGCTGCACAGCAGCCCCTTCGCGCCCATCAGCCTGGACAACAGCTGCTGCCAGACAAGCAGCCTGCTCACCTACTCCCGATGTCTGCGGCAGCACATGCTGTGACTCGCTGTCTACTGCACCAAAGCGTGTGCGCACGAATAGCTTCTCATCCCTCCCGCACTGCGTATGTCCCATTCTGCGGTGCATGCCCTGTGCGATATTGATATGCTCTGCATTATGCATACTCACCATGGCATCATCACGGAGATCTGGACCCATATCACACAGCGTTATCTCACTGCCTGGAGCGGCATTATCATTATTAAGCTCACCGCAGGGAGCAGGGTCCTCTAGACCAAGATCAGAGACCGCAAAACTCCCATTGTATGCCTTGGATGCATGAGCGAGGCGCGACGCGCCATCGAGCGCAGGCTCTCCTGATGCATGGCTTGCCGTGCACTCTTGCTGAGGCGCTGGCACATCATCAGCATGCTCTGAGCCAGCCACCTCAAACTGGTACCTGAGGGACTCCAAGGCACTCATCATATTCGAGACAGATGCATACGTAGCTGCTGCAGTGCGCAGCTGTGATGCAGACGCCACAGCATTGCGCACGCAGGCAGTGGGATGAGGTGGCTGAGGGGTGCCCTGCTCCATAGATGAGGACCGCAGGGGCTCCCCGTTGCGACCTGGGCTGCTGTGTATGGCCTTCATGCTACTGGCGCCTGAACGTTGCTTGTTAACGATGCCATCTGAAGTCAAGGGAGCAGCGGGGTTTCGGTGGTCACCGTCTCGGCGGTCGGGAACCGGCCGGCCATTCTTCTGGCTGCCCTGGCTGCTTTCTCCAGGACCTGCACTGGCGCCATTCACATCCCTTCTGGGACGTGCTGGCTGCAGAGGGAGAGGGTGTGTGTCTGCAGCGGCATCGCGTGATGCTACCGGCTTCCAACCTGCAGGTAGCTTGCATCATTCATGTGTGCAAGAGCGGGTGATCGTGTATCATGGCGTATGCAAGCCTGGGCAGAGCTCGACAAACCAGCATCCTATGTGATAACCGCACCAACTGGAGTGACGGGAGGTCTATTTTCAGGGGGCACGTAGGCTTGCTCCTGTTGGGGTGGCGGTTGGATTGCAAAGGGAGGTTTTCCCATCCCAATCGGAGGCTCAGGACCTCGGTGCTTCGGGGGGCCAGTGGCCCTAGCCTCACAGTGCTGCTTGAATGAAAATACACTGGTTCCCACCTCTGTTTCTGAGAAGCCGTATGCCTTGTGTTGAAACACGCCAGCCACCTTGACCATGTGTTCCCTGCACACGCAACCAGTTGCGATCATGTTCGATGATGAGCACTGCTGCAACCAGTAGGCGCCACATGTCCACAAGGGCCATGATCAGGCAGACAGGTGGCAAATGAACATCTACAGGGCAAACTGAGGGCATCTGCAGCTTGCACTTGGCAGTGATATCACAATGGAATAACTAACGTTGGCATTTTCCTACATCTAGCTGTAAGTGTGTTGGTGGGGCGCACTGTATCTGCTTACGTAATCCACGAACCTGGCACATGGGATTTTCACCAAAGGGATTTGAGTGCACTGCCAGTCGTAACGGGAGGTTGTCGTTCAGCAGCGGGGCATATCCTGGCCCCCATGTGTGCACTTGTGGTCCCACAGATGGCAGCAGCCCATCAGCTGTTGGCTTCATGCATGTAATCCAGCTTGGAACTTGCGGGCGAGGAGGCATGTTGTTGTATACATCTTGCTGATGATTCAGAGCCTGCAATATTGCATGCGTGGACAGAAAGCTTGGCTGAAATCGTGTAAGGGATTGCTGCTGAGGGAGCAGCAGTGAAAGAGTGCTGCAGTTTGAGGAGCAGAGAGTGTTACCTTTGCTGGTGCAGATGGGATGGGTAGCGCGACTGTTGCGCCCACATTAGCCCTGCAGCAGATGAAGCTGATGTGTGACAATGTCAGGAGCTTGAACTGGGTCTTGTGGGCTTGTATGCAAGAACCAAAAGAAGCATGCCCACTGCATCATATGTGATAGAACTGGCGAACACATGCCCCACAGACAGCACATGTGGCAAGGCTATACAGAGATGTTGGAGTGTCGGTGTCCATGGGAGAAGCTTCACTTGGTTTACACGTGTCCGTGATTTCGCAGACTTATCTCAGGCCGGAACCAACCGAAAAAGTCTACAACAGCAATCGACAAGCAGCAACAAGAAGAAGGCCAAGCTCTGAGACCGCCTATCACTGCGCCGGCCAGCCCACACTTGGCATGGTGCGATGCAGGTTGCGTATATCTACAGATGTGCAACAGACTGTGGGAGCTTGGTGATGTTTCCATTGTACTGTGGTTACGAAACTTCTTCTACGTGGTATCTGTTCTTTTCATGAACAACCGCACATGGCAAGTTGGATAGCGTGTCAGAGAAGCATGAAAGCGCACTGTCTAGTTGCTTGTGGCCTGCAGGGTGGCGCAGTTGGCACAACAGATGGTGGTGCACCAGGTCGTGCACTGTGAGCATCTAAGGATGGCTGTGCAGCAACAAGTCCGGTTGGCTGTCCTTCTCGCACTGCTCCACATTTGGGTTGGATGTAAGCATAGGGATGGCCTGGCACAGCACCATTTGCCGGGATCAAAATTTTGACGACCGGCGGTTGCAAATCAGACCTGTAACGTTCCAAACGACGAAACCTGAGACTTCGACATGACTCCAACATCTCCAACATCTCAGAAGATTCCTCCTGTACTGTTTTCTGCAGAGGGTTGGACCAGCTGGTCTGAGCAGGAAAACGCGAGGGTGGTGGATGACGAGGTACATAGGTGCTGGCTGCTGGAGTATCTAGCGGCTTGTGGCCATCTGTTGCACTGTGTGAGCTGCCTGCAGCCCATTGGAAACTCCTGGGGATTCCCGAGGACACGGAACCAGAGAGGCATCAGCAGCACTCTGATCCGCCACACCGTTGAGAGCAGGAGAAACAGTCGCACTGAGCAGTTCAGCTGGTGAATTCACGCTTTATCTGTGAACACACCTTTCTCAGCACCGTTTGATGCTCTTGATGGCGGGTGCTGTGATGCGAGGTCAGAGGACAACACCAAGTGCTTCTCAACAGCACGTGCGTCCGCAAGACGGGACAAATGGCTAGTAGACATCAGTACGGCATCGCATGGGACCGGGGCAGCAGGTGTTCTTTCACTAGAACCTGCAACTGAAGGCTTGTTCTGCTTGGTGTGGGAGCCAAAGGCATCAGTAGCCACTCCCAGTGCACAACTGTCTGGCTGCATTGCCACGGCTGAATCACTGCAAGCTTCACGTGGACGACTGGCTTGATCCTGCGGCGCAGACATTGTCCTGTGGCGACCTGGAAGTGAGCCCGAGTCAGTGCACTCACGGATCAGCAAATGCTCTCCTCGCTGGTCATCCAGAAGTACGACTGGTCTACAGATGTCATGAAGTGCGTTGGGTCTGCGGGGGTGCAGTTTGGATCCAACCAGAAGCGACACTGAACAAAGAGGCGAGGGGTTCAACAGATGGCACCAAGGCGCTCTGAACACACCTGGATAACAAGGGTGGGTAGCGATACGAATGAACGGTACTCGATAGTGCCCGAACACCAGTGGTCGTCCAGGTTTGCAGGTACGTATACGCTGATGTCTGCAATCGAGCTTGCAGCTTCACAAATAATGGCGAACAAAGGTGTTCATCATGGTGGCAAAATCACCATGCAAGCAACTCCCAGACTTCCGTGTTCCGAACAACAGCTCTTGGGCTAAATTGTACGCTGAGTAGCTTCCGCCCTCTCATCCCTCCTAGAATATGAGACCTCGAAGCATCTTACTCCAGCAAATAATTCATAAGTAGAACAATATGCGCAAGCACGTCTAGCAAAGAAATAGAAATCACTTTGGCATACACTGAACGGTTGCGCGCGGCTCTCAGATATGCATCCGTTCGCCTAAACATTTACAGATAGCCTGACGCCGAAACATTTCTGAATGGTGCGGTCCATCATTCTGAAGGCCCTGGCTTTCCAATGTTAAGTTTTGCGGATCGCAGCCGCGCGCAAGTGTGAATATTGCGTGGGACACTGCTAGACACCACAACAACAGGACGCATGCTTACCGCTCTGACCGCACATACAATACAGGGAAGAATAAAACCAAATTCTTCATCTAGCGTTGGATGGTGGGAGGTGCACAATAACGTTTGATACAGCAGATGAATCCAAGATGATTCGCCTGACACTCATCCCATCCATCACCTCGCGCTAGAGACAGTATCTCGGCTAAGCAAGCGTCCATCTTCCCTTGAACGCCGCTGCCAGTCACGCTGCTGCTGCAAACATTAAGAACAGCCAATGTCCAAGCTGGGGTTGTCTGGGAGGAACATTCTGCTGACAAGGTGCTGTCCATCACGCGAGGAGATGATCGGATGGGTCTCAGGCCAATCAGGTTGAGTGCCGTGTTGGGGCATGGAGACTATCATTGCTACAACAGCTGATTTCTAACCATGCCCGACCACCAAACTGCGACGGTCTAGTCTCAGAAAAAAGGAGGTCGCAAACCACGCCATGGCCACTGCAGCCTCAGCACCCCAAAAAGAGTCAAAAGGGGGTCTCCCAAAAGAGGTCTTTGTCCTCTTCTGGAAGACACGTGGGTTGCATTATGAATCCGTCTTTGTGGAGCCCTCTAAACTGTGTCAGGGTCCTGTGTGGATTGGCCCCACTTTCTGACTTACACCAAGTGTACGTGACAGTCAAAAAACCAGATTATAATGGGGAATTTCATCAGCAGTTCAAAGACAGCAAAGACCTGCCGTCTATGCATCTTGCTGGCATCCACGTGTTACGCTTTCACCAGGCCGATCCTCTGAGAGAAGCCACTTGATGCAGCATCCCCAAGCATCAAGTTGAATGACAACCACTCCGTAAGAACAACGAGAGCAACTCTTAACACAACTTTCCCTAACTTCGGCTCGTTGTGACAGCTCCTTCCGGTCATCCAGAGCACTGTCAAGGTGGTTGCGTCCCCCAGAAGCATGTGCACTGCCCCATCCAACCTCATTCCCCCCAGCATGTTGCCACCCTCGTCCAGAAGCAACTGGAAAATTCGATACGCACACGTGCCAGTTGCTGCATACCACAGCTGTGCAGGAATTAATCTCTTCCTGTCAAGAAGTATTACCATGGTGACAAACAAAAACGCCCCCGTACTCGTGAAGAACAGTTGTGACCAATATAGATTGAACCAGAAGTCGTTGTGGTAGTGCATCATGACAACAAAGCTGTACCATAGACTGGGTTGAGCTGAAGCTACTGCAGCAAACGATGTCCACCGACATGACTGCGACACTACCTTGCTGACGAAGGTCTCCACAGCCTTCAGAACCAACGCAACCCATGCAATGAACCATGTAAGGACGGCCATTGTTGCCCTGTCTGCGTTCCAGTACACTGCTTTGTAGCATGTGCGTTCACCTGCACAACTTGAACACGAGTCAGAGTGTGTCCTTGCTAATGAGCGCACACAAACGCTTTATGAAAGGCTGAAGACTACGTGATGCTGCGCCATTTTAGTGAAATCGCGATTCTCTGGCTGGTGAGTGGACCGGGTCGCTTACAAGCCGACAAGGCAGTCACAGGCAAATGATATCGCAAAGCTAGCATTATTCTGTGGTTGCCTTCCCACTAGGTTCGTAACAGCAAGGGTTACGCATGCTGGATATGACTCACACCATGTGTGTTTGCTGCAGAATGCACACAAACTACAGATCTAGAAGCGGTAATCGTTCACACGGGCTACTGAGGCCAGCGGCTTAAATCCTTGCCAGCACAGACCATATGCTGCGATGCAGTGAAGAGGTGCACACCGGCTTTGACAAGCTCTCCTCTGATGTATGTGTCCCGATCCATTATTGGACACATCAAGTTACTATGCGCCTTAGAAAACGCATCCCAGCACTCCAACGGGGGATCATGGCAGCTGCTTGGCACAGTGGTGTGTCTTGTGCCATGAGTGAGGCTGTCAACACCAATGACAGTGAATATAACCGCACATCCTGCAAGAAGTCCACCTCCAACTGTGATTGCTTCAGTCGAAGTGATCTTCTGGCCTTTCACTTGGTCTGCTTTTGGGGTCGTGTCGTGATCAGGCTTCAAGAATGAAGGCAAAACAGACCCCCTGCACCAAACGAGATCATTCTGTACGAATATCACTAGCTACTAGAGGTTGTGATAACCAATCAAGTAAGAAACAAATGTGTTGGCTTTAGTTCTGTACATACTCATGGTTTTTAGGCAACCGTTGAAGAGTCAGCACTACCCAGTCTCAAAACATTAGGTTTTACAACGCAGCGATGCAAAGATGCCACACAACACATCAGACTTGGTCTCCAAACTCTGTCACATGCTGAGAGTACAAGAGATGAACAAGGATGCAAGGTTTTTGTTGCTTGCACGATGCATCGACATGGCACCTGCAGACTCACCTTGACCACCGCGGCTCTGCACCTCCACTCATTTAAGAAATACACAAAACCAAGATCCTCTTTCAGGGTGCACCTGCTACCTCTCGAGCAAATCCAGCGGGCCAGTACCAGGCGACTAGCTGTACCAAGAAAAGAACGTGTGACATTGTCACAGAGTGATAAATATGGATAACGCTGATATACACATGTTGCTTACAGCTGCAGTGTAGACGGAAAACTCCGTCTCGGGCGTGAGGAGAGTGTGTTAACTATGAGATGGATGTACGTCTGTAACTTTACACACTATGAGATACATATGAAGCATGGAGATCTATTTTTTACTGACGAATTGCAGAACGGCAGCATGGGCACGTCGCCGAACTGAAACGAGTACTTCATGTCGATAGGTGTGTGTTCGATTTGCTCCAAGTTCGCTTCAGTGTAAATTTACACCCATTTTGGCGTTCAGGACAATTCCGAGTCAGACAAGTTGTCTAAGACAACTACTCGACTGTCTTTTCCATAGACCTTTTACAAACCGGAAAGGTAGTGATTCCTATTTTTTTTAGAATTTTGCATGGTCACTTTACAAACCGCAAAGGTAGTAAATAGGCATGAACCCAAATAGCCAAAATCAACTAACACAAAACATTTTGCATGGTATATTTTATTTTTTGCTGGTACATGAGCCAGAATATGGAGGACTTTCAGGCTCGAAAATTCTAGTTCTACCGTCACGTCGACGTGATCTCGTATTCTCCTGCGTCCTAACGTTGCAGAATGCTTCAGTTGACGCTCAGAATGCTTCAGTTGACGATGTTGTGAGTGGACAGTTGTCGTGAGACGCTGTGCGAGTGGCATTAATATTTCCGCTCTACTTAACAGGTGAGCACCCACCAGGTTGAGCCCTGCGGCAGCCAGCCTGGCTGACAGGATAGCCCGCGGCCACGAGTATGCTAATCTAAAACCTTTTATAACGTTCTCTCGGCCGTTGATCTTTCTCAAGAACAGTGCCCTGCTAAAGCAGCTGTCTGCCTTCTTCTGCTGATGGGCTGCAGTTTCGAGCGTACGGCCACCATAACGCCCTCTACTCAATCATTTAGGCACCCGTCAGACCGAGCCTGGGCCCTCCCTGGCATCGTCTGAGAGTTCCTGATCTGCTACGTGTACCTCTGCATCCAACAGTCTTGACTGCCTTCAGCTCGTCCACACAGCAGCCACAAGCTCGACCTGCCACATAAACCACAGCCTGCTTTTCCTGAAAATGGAAGATGGCGGGAAATGCCCTGTTCCATGGCGGCCTTGGCGAAGTAACACATCAGATCAGCCAGTACGCCTGCCCTGCGGACATGCGATCAGCAGACAAGCAGCCACTAACATATACCAAGAGGCGGTCAATGAATGGACACACTCGCATCCAGAGGAGAGTGCATCGGGCCTGGATTCACTAGATGCCCCCTGTCCACTGTGCCGCCGCCCTTGGCTCCTACCTGAAACCCTCCCCCTTGCACACGACATACTGCAGGCCACCCACACCCACCGGCGGCAGCACTGCCTCGCTCCAAACCCCCCCACCACACGTCGACTGTCACCACCCCCCGACAATCGTCCAAGCGCTCGGCAGCGCATGCTGTTCTCATCCCACCTGCACACCCCCAGCCACCCCAAGGCTCCACACGATCAACCCCAATACTCCAACGACTCCACCGTCGCCACCAACATCTCACCCGTGCACCCCCCACCAGACGCGCATTTGCGCAACCGGCAACGCAGGCGCCAGACCCTACACGCCTCCCATCGGGGCCGGCAACCCCACGGGAGGACGGGCGGAGGTTTGCCCTCACCATATGTCCCAAGATGCCAGCGCAAGACGTAGGTCCAGAATGCGCCTCCGGATTCTTTGCCCACGGGGTTGGTTGCCGGTTGCTCCATGTGTTTGATGATCTCTAGCTCTAGCGCCGTTGCGAATGTCTTGCTGAGTGAACAACCTCCTGCTGTGCTATGTGATGGATGTACGTCTGTAACTTGACACTTTACCATATGTCCCGATCTACTACTGATGAGTGGTATGCGCGTGCTAGTCGCGCGTGAAACTGCCGCACACCTCCGCATGAGCCGAAGGAGGGGTGTGCGTCACCCTTAAGCATGCGACGCAGTCGATGATGCGATGATACGTTTTGGCGGCAAGTAATGTAACACACTCAATTGCAAGCCTTGATCATGCCTCAAGCACACGCGTACACGCCCAGCCCTCGGCCTTGGCGCATGCTGCACACGCCAAACACGCGACCACCACGAGGCGTCGCACAAACTAAAATGCCGCCACAGTTGCTTGAAATTTGTACTATAACTGCATGAGCTGCCCGCTTTCAACTTTGCAACGATGCATTAATCAACATTATCGTGTTTTGAATTCAATTGCGACAGTCGTAAACCATCCCATTTGTAGTCCAGATCAAGCAGCCGAGCACACTCCAGAGCTACATTGAACGCGACGCAAGCAATTCAAGATGAGCTCCAGGTTCGCATCATATCTGTTTCAGTTTTTGCTGCCAGAATGTTGTTCAAATGAAGCCTCGTAGTACCTGTGCACATGTAGACCAGTTCGAGCACCAGTACATCAGATTGATCATGAGCCACATCTAAGTGTGGCTCACATAGATACATCTAGCTATGTAGAACATCCGCGAGCATACTATCGTTCGTGGTGGAGCTACGCGAGTATTCTGTAGGGTCTTCTTCTTGAGCTGCGCAAATTTGCCTTTGAAGGGCTTCAAGCATGCCTGCATGCGCATCCGCGCTCGTGTACTGAATAATGTTTCCGGTCGCAATCGACACTTGAAACTGTCTTCGGTGCCAAATTAGAGGGTGCATTCGAGAGCTGCATGCGTGGCTTGGCTGAGCCAGCTGTGTCGCCGACGAAGGAAGTGAAGGGACGTCTGGCTGGCGCTCAGTTCCCAGCTTTCGAGCCAGCGTGCTCGATCCCGCACTTTTTCTTCTACAGTATCGCATCTGTACAGCTGCTGCGGCTTCAATGGAGCTGCGCTGTCCTGTACGGCGCTGCATGACCTTGTTCGGTTAACCTCAGAACGTTCTGATGTTTGTGATGTTTGTGATGACACCAGGATTACGTGTCTTCGGGATTGTGAGGACACAATCAATCATTTCCAGCGTTGCGCCTATTCAGCCTTACCAAAGGCACGTGCGCATGGCACGAAACACGACAAAACAAACACAACAACAATGCATGAGCACCATGCTTTCACGTCCCCCACCGAGCTGAAACACGTTCGCGACCTAGCAACCGCAGTATACCGGTCCTGGGGGACAAAAAAAACAGAACATAACATCATGTGATGGCTGTTGATGTAAATTCATGAGATGGCTGATAAGACCTGTCACCCTCTACCCATTCCTTAACATCTTTGCAAGCTGCCTGGGATGGAAAAAACTGGCCGTTCGGACAACGCCACATCTCGTGAGATGCCAAGTGTGCCAAGTGATGACAAGTGTGCCATCTCTTACCATCTGCGCAATGCTTCAATTGCCATGTTCTGTGCAGGCAGACCAACTTCCAGCTGATGGCTCTGGCCCTGCTAGGTGCAGTTGCATGTACATCATGCATCCAGCCAGCATGCGCATCTATTCGCATCACACACCGCTCGCTAGCTGAGTCTGAGGCTGAGGGCGAAAGTGAGGGAGAAGGGGCGCTAGCTACGGAGATAACTACCACAGGAGGTGAGGCTGTCACCTGTATGTGTTTTACAAACCGGAAAGGTATTGAATAGGCATGAACCCAAATAGAATAAAAATAAATAAAATATTCGGGGACTACGCCAAATAGCCAAAAGCAACTAACACAAAACATCCACTTCACTTGAATGGCACAACAGCACCATCACGAAAGTCTTTCCCAGCACTCTAATGGTGAGGCTGTCACCATTCTGAGCACCCTGTGAATAGAGAGATTACATCGACAGGACTGTAGAACTATAAATTGTGTGAGTCAGCAGTAGGAACAGTTGTGTATAGTTACATGCATAACTCCATAGAATGGCTCATGTATAGAGCCGAAAATTAAGCTTCTGTGGACCGGCTTTAAGGTTAATGTACGATCTTAAAATTCCTAAAAATAAAATTGCCTCTCCAGAGCCTTTACAATTTTTATTTTACGCAATTGTATGGCCCGATTTGCTCAATTCATAGGTATTTTTACTTAAAGTTGAAAAAAAACGGTCTTTGGCACTCTGTACAGTGTGCAGCACTTCACTACCAGTCCCCTGGAACACTGATCACCAGTCTCGCTTAATTTGTCAGGGCACGCACCCAAAAAATAGCCTCAAATATTGAGAGTCGTTCTATGTAACTAAGCGACACTGGTGATCAATGCCCTGGAACCTTTCAAGCGGTTGCTAACGCACTGGAGTTGAGTGTCAGCCATATGCGAGCAAAATCTCACTCACAGTGTTCAGCAATGCACTATGTTCTAGTGGTCACTGCTACCGTCATCATCCTCCCACGACCAGTGATCACCATCACTGTGCGGTATCACAACATTGGACTTCGACATGCTCCCAATCAGCTGTCCTGGAGCAGCAAGCAGCGTGCACTCAGGGATGGGCAATCACGCGTGATCATTAAAAAGAGTGCTTTATCACGCATGATTTGCCTTTTCCGTGATTTGTGATATCAGGGAATCACGCCCCAGTGATCGCACTTTTTAGCGACCACTCGGCCCGAAGGCATAAGTCATAACTACACACAGGTATGTGTGCATGTGAATATGTGTGAGGGTGTGTGCAGAGGCTGAAATGGAGGGAGAAGGAGATGCGATGGAAGGTCACGAAGAAGGAGAAGAAAAGGAGGAGGGACACGGAGAAGGACATGCGATGCAAGGTCACGAAGAAGAAAAGGAGGAGGGACACGGAGAAGGACATGCGATGGAAGGTCACGAAGAAGAAAAGGAGGAGGGACACGGAGAAGGACATGCGATGGAAGATGAGGGTGAGGGGGTTGTTGGTGAGGGGGTAGCCCCTGAAGGAGGTGCGGTGGAGGGCGCTGGTGAGGGTGTGGTTGAGGGGGTAGCCCCTGAAGGAGGTGCGGTGGAGGGCGCTGGTGAGGGTGTGGTTGAGGGGGTAGCGCCTGAAGGAGTGCAGATGGAGGGGGGTGTTGAGGGTGAAGGTATGGCCCCTGAAGGTTCTGTGCAGGCAGGAGTTGAGGGGGGCGTTGAGGGTGAGGGAGCTGTTGAGGGGGGTGTTGAGGGTGAAGGTATGGGCCCTGAAGGCGCTGTGGAGGCAGGAGTTGAGGGTGAGGGCGCTGTGGAGGGGGGTGTGCAGGGAGAGGGCATGGGCCCAGAAGGTGCTGTGGAGGGGGGTGTTGAAGGTGGCGTCGAGGGTGAGGGTGCTGTGGAAGGTGCGTGAGGGAGCCCTTCTTTCCAACGCCTTGATCTGCTTGATCTGCTTGCGCTGTGATGCTGCACATTCTTGCGCTTTGTGTTGTGCCATTTTCCATATCAGAAGTCGCGCTGTACTCAATATCCCGTACTCAACATCAGCATCTAAAATGGTGCCCTGCAGGCGCCTGCTGCCACTTTGATTCCATCTACTGCAGCCAGAACGTTCACAGCGGGACAACCCTACAGTATACAACATTACACCAGTCTAGGGTTTTCTGCTGCAGGTGAGGGTGCTGTTGCAGAGGGCGGCACTGAGGGCGAAGCCTCCTCAGCCACTGATCGCAGCATCGTCGGTAAGCGTCTGCTCTTTTCGTTTTCATGTGTTAGGTTCTGTTCCAATGCCAAAAGCGGTTCTATTTTAAGACCAAAAGCGCCCAACACTGATATAGTAGATTCGCCCAGAATCGTCACGTCATGATCTGTGGTCGTGGCTTCTAGGCTCAATCTGTGGCATGTGTATTGGTGCATGGAAATCTGACAGTGGTCTGCTGATGGAAAGCGAAAGCCTAGTTACATGCCATGTTATAGTTACACTTTTATAGTTTTACAGTTTAATAGTTACATACCATATCATCTCCTCTTCCTTGCATGCCCTTTTCCTGATGGGGTTGCGTGCTAGTATATGAGCCATTCTGTGGAGTTTTACCTGTAACTTTACACACGTGCTAGGTGGTGAACCGATCATGCTACCTAGCACCCTGTAGTGGTACCTAGCACCCAACTTTAGTGATACCTAGAAACCCAACTTTAGTGATACCTAGCACCCAACTTTAGTGGTACCTAGCACCCAGCTTGAGTGCTGGCACCTAGCTGTTGCACTACCGATGTGGCACAAGGCAGCCTCGCGGTAATGTTGCACATGTTGCTTCATGTTGCTGCACGTGCTGACAAGCTTTCATGGTGTGCAGCCGAAGGCACATCTGCAGCCGGGGGCCTCAATGTTGTGCTGCTACCTTTGGCAGTGGCCGCGGCGGTCGGCGCGGCTCTGTTCTAAGGAACATGATCGGACGAGAGAGAACGCTATGCATGGGAGAGCTCCGTGCATGGGAGCGACATGCTTAAGATAGAAAGCGCTATTCTTGAGCCTCATGAGCTCGCTGATGCGCTGTAATGATGCTCTGCGCATGTTCTTAGCTTGGAGCGAGGGTCTTAGCTTGCAGCACCCGGCCACCAGCTTCTCCATCTCCCCCCCCCCACTTCTACCAGCCCCCGCTGATGGCCCGCCTTAGTTGCATGGCCCCCGCCTCCCGCGAACCGCGGGAGGGCCAACAGTTTGGTTCCTGGAGCGGGGGGGGTTGAGCGGTTGAAGGAGGAGGGGGGAGGGGGGAGGTGGGATTGCTTTTAGTGCCGACAGGCTTTTCATCTTTGGCCGAAATAATTAACTGGTTTGAGTGGACAACAAGTCGGAAAATTATTGAAAATTAGTGAATGGTTCTATATACCACCCTCATAAGAAAATTGCGCCGAAGCACCTACGTTTCGGCGACTCTTGTAAAGCAAACCTTCTCGCTGCGCGGACCCGTTGATTCAATTGGCATGTGCTTCAGTGCTCCGAAGAGCGGGGGAGGAGGGCCAGCCACCTAGGCAAACCTGAAGCCCTTTTTGGGTATGGCGTGGTTCCCGATTGATTTTTTTTGGGAAGGCCTAGAGCGGGCGGCGCCAGCCAATTACACAGCAAACATAGAAAAACAGAAGAAAATTACAGTATTTCTTCGAGTAATATTGTCCAAGGCATCACCGTGGCCAAAGCACCCAAAGTTCTCCAGTCCCGACTATGTAAAGTATCCGCCATGGAGGACATGGCCAAGCTTTAGGCGGTCCAAGGAATTGCTGACCCCTGATCAGGGAAGCGCGGTGAATATCGGGACTTCGAACGGAAGATGAAATTGAGATCCCGCGCAAGACATGGCATATTTATATGAATAGCGCCGACGGGAGCGTGTCTTTGGTGATATTTCACGTGTTGCGCATACATGTCCGCTTTGAACACAGACTTGCTGGACTCAGATGAGTTTGTGCGTCTTGTTTCAACAAGATCAATGATTGGTCACGTGATCATGTACTTACGTATACGCGCGCGTGCAGCTGCAGGTAACCTCCTAACGTTCACGCGAACACCATAGTTATCCCTACGCGAGGCTGCCAGTAACGTTTGTCGAGGCTCGCGTAAGCTTTCGCTTGAGTGCAGCGCCACTGCGGATTGCAAGCTCAAGGTGTGAACAGCTGCACTGATGCGATTCGCGAAGAGTGACGGGCATGCCCAGGCACGAGTACACGTACCATCATTTACAGTAGAACCAGGTCATCTATTTGGGTTCATGCCTATTTACTATATTTCTGGTCTGTAGAAAACGAACCAGGCCAGGAAGAACGAAATCGCAATTGCGCCGCGATCTGTATGGTACGGTAGCCACAACTACCTCCGCTGGATGCGCACCTCTACACGAACAGAGGACGACCACATGCCGAATAATCAAGCGACGCGTTCCATCAGGCTCCCAATGCTTGTGGCCTTCGAAGTTCGGAATTCCGACGGCCCTGCGCTCCGCTAACGTGACTGTCCTAAACAACCCTAGGCGCACCCCCGCGTGTTGACAGGTGATGCACCTTCAGGTTAAGCTGCACACCTGGAAGCTATGCAACCAAAACAGCCCGAAACGGCCAAATCTCAAGAGAAGCTTGCAGAATTTGTCTGGCGAAGGGCCTCGACAAACCCCACTTGGTAATGCCCATTGTGCACGTCGGCGCAGGACCGTTTTCGTTAGAAACCGTTGTTGTTATTTTTCCTCGTCCTACAAGGCAGTCCTACAAGCACCAAGCGCAAGTTCTCTCTGGAATATGTCCCCTTCAGCGCAACAATTGAGAATACCCTTACATAGTATGCTACTTGTTACCCCCAATGAAAGGGTGACCGCTGATACAAGGCCTATCACTTTTGTGCACATGTACAAGACTATTTTTTTGTGGGCAGTTAAGTCACCGCCCTTCTACAGAGGGGCTGGACGAAGCAAGCCAGTCAGCTATTACACTTGCGATAGGACTGCAAGTTAGTTAGGGTCTGATCAGTGATTACATCGACAAGGGCGCTTGAACCGAAGCTAGCAAATTGATCCAAAGGAGGTAACGGGGAAGGTAACTAGCAGGGTCTGAGCAGATGTGTAGGCGTCTTTGTCGGTGCGACAAAACATCTGAGCAGTCAAGTGCAACAGCAGGCTCTGAAGGGATGTGACATACCATCTTGATGTTGAGGTTTCACGGGTGCCAGAATGAGCATGGCCATGGAGTGCCAGAATGAGAATGGGTGCCATGGGTGCCAGAATGAGAATGAACCGTTCCACAGTGCCAGAATGAGACTGGCCATGTTTTGCAGTACAATCTGATGTGGCATGCTCCTGCGCACGTGAAGCCTCAACACAGAGTTCGATTCGCTCCGTTGGCGCATGTTCCTATAGCTGTTGCGCAGACATTACATCGAGTTGACAGGCCACTGGAGCGCATATAATTAGGGGCAGGGTGCTAAGGAAAATCTCTCCTAGAATAACAGAAGGTTGCTACAGAAATGCAGTCGCAGGAGAACAGAACCAGGCGTAAACATGTGGCATCTCAACAACAGATGATGCAGCAGGCCGAGAGAGGACACAGTACAACACCTAATACGCAAGTTGGTTCATCTATCAGATTGCATACAGACAATCAGTAATATGCGTGAGTCCTCTCTGCAAGCTGTGCGAGTGGTCTGTCCTTTTGGGGTTGTTCATCCACCAGACTGAGTATCTACAGCTGATACTGTACAAGATTGAGCAGACCAAACTTGACTGGTTCTGTGGTTTGTGTGAATTGCGTAAAGCGGGCACCGTGCAATGGTCCTGTACTGCTGATACGGCTGATACAGAATCTGATACACTCGACACGGCCGCGGACACTGATTGCAAAGGATAGCGCTGTCCTTTGACCGATGTACTCAAACACAATTAGGAAAGCTGCAAGCCAAAAAGAACTTGGCATTGTCACAGAACTCTCGACGGAGAACGGTAAAGGGCAATGTGCTGAATAGCATGCACATCCGCGTCGTGTACAACGCCACAGCATCCATGATGTTATCACCATCGCAATGGAAAATGCGCCCCAGCAGTACGCCTGGATCAGCTGATCCAGGCGTACTTAGGAACAGCAAGGTGCCGCCAGAAGGAGAACCTACCAGGGCGACAAATAACTACACAATCTTCTGTGTATCCAAGAAGTTATCCATATTTTTTCTTGCAGATGTGAGAAGATTCTATTCAAAATTACTTGCGTCAGCGGCCCAAACCGCCCACCATGGCCACCACCGCATTCGCACATCGATATCAGCTCCCCAGAGGGCGCCTGCATGCCCAGGCGCGCCTGGGCACTGAGCCTGCCACTAGGCTATGCGTACCACTTCCTAACAATTGGGAGACAGTACTAGTTACCAAAGAAGCAAACCGTGTCATGCAGCAAAGGAAGCCTTCTGGGGTTCTACTGACACACAGATATGCATTGCGAGTTCCCGACGTGGTCTGAGCGTCGAAAATTTTGCTAAGTAATTGCTGGGCCGGAGGAGCAACTCTTCAAGCAGCACGAAGCACTCCCTTGCCCACGACAGCACCAGCGTGGAACCAAGGAGTTGTTACGTAAGTGCATGTATGAGTGAGGGTGGCACGTGTGGTCGCGATCGCAAGGATTGTAACCGTGCACCGACTGTGAGCTGTTCGTGATGTGTTGTGAGCACAACTGCGTTGTTCTGGCCATTTCCGAAGTTTCGGCCGAGAATTGATCATCAAATCCCTCCGAAACTTACAGCAACCTGGACGATTGAAGCGGCATCATATATAATCAAGAGCGCTTCTCAGCTTCCATATGTTGCATGCTGCTCATTAGCTTTGTATCTTTATTTCATTGGTCAGATTCTTCTGTCCATCAACTATCAGTTGCAGTCAGTTGTTGGTCCAATAGACTCCCGACTCCAGCAGGTCAACATCTAGCATGTGGCACAGAAATAGTCTACGATAATACACAAGTGTGGGAAACGAGATAGACGCGCAGAGCCGTGGAGGCGTCAAGAACGGTCGCCGCTTCCCTGCATCTTCGGACGTCGGGATCCGGTAAGTTTTCTCATCTCCCCTCCACATCTCCCCCAACCTGAACGTGTGGTCGCCATCAAGATCTCAGATGCTGAATACGTCATACATGCTTGCAATATCTGTGTTTTCTGGTTTCGTGGCGGATTCACAACTGCGGCACGCCCCTTATATGCCCACACAGCATGATACAGGCATCAATGTGGATTGCCATGGTCTGGCGCGTGTTTCAGTGCCTCTTTTACTTCATAGTTCATGCTCTAGATTCCGAATTGATGCCTTCATTGTTTTCATCTAATAGAGGCGTGCGTTAGTATGCGTCGCTGGTACCTGGTTGCTTTTTGAACCAGCCTGCTGCGCGGAATCGAATGATGGTCAACACACCACGTTCAACGATGCCGCAGAAACAGCAACTACGGCATGAACGGTACCCTTCAGGCTTGTGCTCGAATAGCACCTCTTTAGAGATAGCATGATCCGGCAATGGATCTGTTTTCAAGAGCCCTTGAGCCTCAATCACGAACCTGTGCTTCATTCATATGCACATCCCTTGACGGATGATCTCGCCAAAATGCGTTGTGACAGCCCATATTTGTCCTAGACGTGCGCACGCTAGTCGTGGCGCTTTTGGTTGGTGTGACGATGCAAGTCAAGTGTTCCAGATCTATCGTTTGTTAGTTCTGTTGCATGTACGAAGTAACCACATTCAAATACCGTGTCCTAGAGATGTTCCAAAGCAACGTATGTCAACCTCCGACTGTGTCTAGGGAGAACGTCTCTCGTAGCAGAAGATTCTGTGCTCTCATGTTGTTTTTTTGTTGTCTCCCTTGCGTGCGTGTGTACATGGTTCAAACTCGCATCCTGGATGCAGCGTTGTCTTGCATTCACGCATCACTCCTACTTGTCTCAGCAATCTGATCCATGTATCATTGCGCTTCTGTACCCTCTCTTTCCAAATGTGTCATCAGGAGATGCCAGGCGATTTGCCTTCGTTACAACCTTTGAAAACTTTGAATCTTAGAGTGTGCTCTAGGGCCCCGTAAGTTTTGCACATAGTGATGCTTGGCTGCCGCTAGGGTGCGTTCTGATGGTTTGTGGGTGGCTTCTGTGCCCTTTTGGTGGTTCCGTTTTCTGCATTGTTTTGCTATGATGATGTTGTCAAGCTTGCGCCTTCTCCTGCGTCATGTTGATGTGATTACGTTTTGGCGGGTGTTCTTGGTCCCGTTTGCGTGTCCGATCTTGCTCCAAGATCCGTTAATGGACTGTACCGTTGGGGAACGATACCCCCAGCTGCGCAGCTTGCAGGCTACATGCTATTGCATAAAACACCACTGCTAACTCATCGCCACATGGGAAACTAACGAATTGGTGCAAACGAGTGCGAGAACCATCACCGTCGCACCATTCGGAAAGCCATGTCACAGTCGACGCAATCTCAGCAAGCCTAAGATGTGGGGCGCATTCGTCATCTTATCTAACGCGTTATAAGAACGATTGCTGTTATTATGCGGAGCACGTGATAGGCTGATGTTGTGCACAACCAGCCAGTATGCGTTTCCCCAATCCGAGGGTTTTGGGTTTGTGATTCGGTATGCCGGACATTTTCACCCTTTCTGCAGATTGGGACTAGTCGACAAAAGGCAATTCAACATTTTCAAAGCCCATAAAAAGCTTGCTTCCTGTCCACGCTTTTTCCAGTCTGCCATTTGGTATACGTAACCTGTGAATGAACCAGTGCAGTTGCGCCAGACCTTCCAGCCCCAAGCCGCGCACCTTCTGATATGCTCCATCACGGTGCAGTTACAGTACAAATGTCAAGCTTACCAAGCTGCTAGGTTTGAGGACTCTTCTGCTCTGCTGCCTTGTCTGGCCTCGTCCGATATCTTGAGGCGTGCTTCGCCGACGATCACACACCGATAGCCCAGCATAGAAGCTCCACAAAGGTGCCTGCAAGATACAAAAGAGCTGCACAGACCTTTTCTTCATTTCGGAAACTGTCCACAAGGCACTATGGCTCCCAAGTACGCTTCGGTTGCTGTTCTGGTGCTGTTGGACCATTCGGTCTCAACAGCGCTTTCCACGCGCTTCCAAGCCTAATACACATGTTCTGCGGACAGTTTTCCAGCATGTTAGTACTTTGCCTGTCTACGATAGCGTTACGGCGTTCACAGTGCACAGTGCCAGGCAACTGGCGACGTATGCCCTACCTACTGAGCCATGCAGCTGCATCCACCACTTGAAATCCCGTGCTTTGAGTTGAAGCACCCTCGTGTGCACATATTTCTCGACATACGTTTGCTGACTCTTTGATCCACAACCTTGAGTACTTTACACATCGTGTGTGCTCCTTGCCCTGGTACGAGTTTCGCACCGGGTGCCGGAGTTCATACCGTTAGATTGCGAACTTTTCCGACTCACTCCACACAACCGGTGCACGCTACTTTCTGGGTAACGCTGAGAATTTGGGCTCGTCATGCGCGCTTATTGCCCACCTTGTTCCTGATCATACCTGTCATCGAAGTTTCCTGCGCCCCAGGTGTATACATACCGCAAGCCAGCGCATTGAATTACAGTGGTGTGAATGAACATGTGTCAAAGGCCTTGACCTAGGTAGCCGGCGCGGAAAACAATACTGCATAAAAAAACAGTTATGTAGACAGCTAATCAAGGTACCTGCTTTACAGAGCTACTCGATACAGGAAACACACGGCAACGAATTGATCATCGTCTTTGATCTTTGTCACCATTTCGATGTTGCCGCCAGATCTAGTAGGCCCTCCCACAGGCCTTCGCTATGTTGAAAGGTCCACTGCAACGATCAATTTTATATTGTTCTGTCATGTGAACTTTGGTTGCTTTTCCTGTGCTCGTGGTGCGCGAATCCCTCGTCGATGCCAACGTGTTATCGTTGAAGAGCAGCATTTGCCTTCAATGCAGCGTCCCTTCAGAAACCGCAGGATAGATCATATCTCGTCAGAAACTGTTAGATAGTTCGTCCAGATGAAATATATCTCTGAAGTCGAGCCTCGTCCATCGACAGCAGCCCACTTTGAGCAGTTGAATCGAGTCGAATTCGATGCACCGGAAGTATGATGTGCCAGAGCACCTTTCTTTTTTACCCCTCCTGCATTGTGCGCGTGAGTGTGTGATTAGTTCTCTGAAAAGGCGCACTACTAATAGACTCCTGACGTGTTCTCGATTCCATGGCGCTGCTCTCTATTCAAGTAGTGTCGTCGCCGATTAGGCTTTCTTTCTCGTTTCATTCATTTGCTCTCGATTCAAATTGTCGCGTTGCGCACGTTTGTAGAACTCCTACTTGGATTCATGCTCCTGAAACAGGCAGCTTCCGACAATACTACAATGATCCAGAACCGTTTTCAAGGCTCCACTTGTCGCCACCTTGTTTGAAGGTGTGCATACAACGACGTATGCAGTCGCTTCATGCAGCACAATGAACAATTACGCAATCATTCGAACATGCAGGTGGTTGCAGCCTGTGGTTTGGGTTGTGGCTGCAGTGGCGCTGACATGGGCCGTTATCGGCCACTTTTTCATTTGGATATCCCACCTGGCTGCTGAGGGGGGGCAGCTTGACCGTATCATGGATGAGGTAAGGAGCCTGACTGAATGTTTCAAAACTAGTGTTCTGTTGCCGCGGGAGGGGACAGGTTAAATCGATGGGAATCCCAGAATGTGCATATCCAAGTATTGTGTTCAACCATTGTTCTGCTGCTTCTGTAATTGTTGCAATTGATCGGACTTCTTGTGTTGCACATACTTCTGTGGCTAGGTTTTCCCTGGGTGACTCATTCCCCCCTTCTTTTTCGAATGCTGAGGCCCGTTCGTGTGGTTCGAAGTTTTGTGTGGTGTTCAAAGTTCGTTTGTCAGCGATTGTGTGATGTGTGATGTTCATTTTTCAATTGTACTGATGTTTTTTTTCAGGCGATGCTGACTCTGCTGTGACACATGCATGCACACTATCTGCTGTGGCACATGCATGCACACTATACAGAGTTTGCATTGCAGTAGGTTTTACATTGTGTTGCATGGGTGGGAATGCTGTGCTGTGTGGGAGCAGTCAGCAAAAGCTGTGGTGGTAGCGGCTATAGCTCGGGGGTGTGCGACCCCTGAAGCCACCCGATGTTGCATGCATTAGAGGGGCCCCTGCATCTCCGATCTTGGGGTTTCACAGATCCGAGGTTGTACAGGAACTTGCGATCAAGATCGGCTCCTATTCAGATGAAAACCTCACAGCGTTGGCGCTCGAAACTGCAAGCTCGACAGACGCCAACGGGACGTCCGACATCACCCCTGAAGCCACCCACTGGAATGACTACTGGAGGCATCATCATGTGGAGAAATCCACGGAGCCAGAGCTGTATGACTTGCGAGCACCTGGGCAACTTGTCGCAGTATACTTGGTTTACTTTTTACCCATGTTTTTGGTTGGGGTTTGTGGCTGGATTACTCAAAATTGGCCGGTAACCAACCCACAAGGTGTGAATTAATTATCCCAGGTTTTGAAACACTTTGACCTTACAGAGCCACATTCCAGAAGGTTCGGGAATAAACTCAGTTATAGCTGCCGCATTGGCCCTTGCTGAGCAATTTTTTGTTGTTGTGCCCTTTTTCTAAAAAATTTTATGGCCCTTTTTATATCAAGTCCTTGATGACTTGACAACATGCATGTGGCTTTGTGCAGTATGGGGGTGGAACTCAAGGATCAGGGCTGCATTTGGAAGGCAAGTTCCCCCTGTGAAGTTCTGGAAGAATCACATCAATGGCCTCTCGTACTCCGAACTCTCAGTAATCCTCCTCTTCTTCGTACCCAAGGTGTGTCAATATGCATGCCACACGTGCATTGACGCCTGGTAGGTTTTATCCAGAACCGCATGCACAGAATTGGGTTCCCAGACCAAACCCTCCTGATCGATCGAGTGCATGCATTATGGATGTGTGGATATGCAAGCTTGCCCTCAGCATTGCCCTCAAGCTTACACGTGTGCTGCGTAATACAAAGGTGTCAGGAGCGTAATACAAAGGTGTCAAATTTTTTTGTTCGTTGCAGCTGAGCCATTTGATCTGGTTTCTGAACATGTCGCGCCAACAGTGGCTTGAAGGGGTGGAGGCCTCGTACGCTGTCGCATACCCGACAGAATCTCAGTACTGGCTGGAGCGCATAGGGTTGTGGCTGGCAGTGGACTTTGAGATCCAAGCGCCGTTCCTGTTTGCATTTGCAGCACGGGGCTCTCTCGTGAACAGTTACCTTGGAATCGCGTTTGGCACGATCATCAAGTGGCATAGGTGCGGTCCACGTACCTTTACTTGTTTTCACCGTTGAGTACACGGCCCGAAAAGAATAATCCAAACTGCTGCCGATTGTCCGAATACGGTTGTTTTCTGAATACGATGGGTTTCTTTGCACCTTTTTATTATCTGAATCTTGTCATGCCGGTTGTTCGAATTTGCTGGTTCCGACAGAATTTCAAAACCTGTTGTACAAAACCTATGAATTTTGCTGGCCGAAAGGGGGTAGATTATCCGATGCTGTGCAGATGGATGGGAGTGTGGACCATGACAAATATCTTCTGCCATGGGATGTTGTACCAAGTTCTGCTGCGCTCTGAGTCAGCATCCACTTGGGCGCTCTACTACACCCGCATTCATTATCTCTTTGGCGCAAGCAGCCTTGCAGGGCGGTTGTCATGGATCTCCATGATCATCATGGGTGCCTGCGTCATACCTTTAGTTCGCAGGAAGTACTACAAGGTACGTAACCAGTACGTAACTCCATGCATGCAGAAAAAACCCCGATCACAGAAAAAAAGAAATCAGCAAGTGCACGGATACGAAAAAACTTTCGTGATGGTGCTGTTGTGCCATTCGAGTGAAGTGGTGGATGTTTTGTGTTAGTTGCTTTCGGCTATTTGGGTTCATGCCTATTCACTACCTTTCCGGTTTGTAAAAAGGTTTTTGGCACGGATACGAAAGGTAGTTCCTGGGGACCAACGAGATACGACTTCCCAGTGCGAACACCGTGTTTGCATTCATAAATCAATGTCTTGATGCGAAAAAAGAATTCTGGTGTCTGGTGGAAATTGTTGCTGGGGAACAGTTCCAGACCTGTTGCTGTTGGCCCCTGTTTGGGGGGTTTATTTTGGTTCCCGGGGTATTGTTGCCTGGCTAGGCGACCGTCGATCAAGGCAGGTATTTGATTTTCTTGATAATCAAGGTATTATGTTTTTTTACTAATTATTTAGTAACATAAAAATGTTTTGTATGTTTTCCGCGCTGGTCTCAGCCTTGCTCTGAGCCTTGCTCTGAGCCTCGTTGCTGGCTGTTGCCTTCCCACAGTTTTACCCCAAACAAACAGAGAGCACTACTCCGGGGAAGAAAGCTAATCGGAAACCACATCCATACTCAAGAAGGGCTTCGGCCTCGGATTCCCCGAATGGGTGGGACAATAAGGAAGAATGTACTGGATTGAGGTGCACCGTGTTACATAGGCTGTTCAATAATACGAAACCATTGCACAGGCTTTGCTGTTCAATAGTACGAAACCCTTGCACATGCTTGTTGCTCTCTTACCGGTGTTGATCATTCCCATCCTCTGCTACAATTCTCCAGCTCAAGTTTACAAACCGGAAAGGTAGTGAATAGGCATGAACCCAAATAGCCAAATGCAATAACACAAAACATCCACCACTTCACACGAATGGCATTTCCATGACCAGTACTCTGGTCCTCGGGAACTATTTAAGATGACTGATGTTGCAGACCTTGGCGGCTTTATGGGATATATAATAACGTTGAAATCTCTGCAGGTGTTCTACAGAATCCACGTTCTGGGCGCGGCACTATTCTTATGCTTCGGCATCGTGCACTCGCGAAAAGTGTTCGTGTTCTTCGGACCTGGCCTGGTTCTCTACGGCATCGACGTTGCGTACCGGTGGCTACAAGCATCCTACGACGTAACCTTACACGTCAATCCAGGCGGCAAGCTTGTATCCATCGTCATCCCACTCGAGGTACCTCTCCTGCTTGCGTTGTATATCATGCGTTGTTTCGGGCCGGGGTTCAGTTATATTCCCGTGCGAGCGAGCATGCCCGACTGCCTGGGCTGCTTTTACCCTCTGCGGAGGTGGAATGAACCCATTGGTGTGCATACCTGTTGGTGCCTTAGGTGTTTTGCCGTCTTAGCCCATTTCTGAGCGTTTGTTGCATTTGCTCTCTCCCCCGCGTCCTTTCGATGTAATCACCTCTCCTGCTTCAAACTTGCATTGTTTAGTCATCATCCCAAACCCTTTACGTACAGAAAGTTCGAAAACTTTGAAGGTGTGAGCTGAGAGTTTGCAAGTTTGCAGGAGGGGGTCAAGTATGCGGACGGGTCTCATGTGTGGGTGGCTATCCCTGAACTGGGGCAGTTGGAGTATCACCCATTTTGTGTGGCCAGCACTTCAGCAGACCCAGCTTGGAGATCTTCTATCCTGCTGTACTGCAAGAGCTTTAACCGGTGGACAGATGTGAGCCCTCACTGACTTGTGAAAAAAAAACTGTTTAAATACAAGGAAAAACGTTTTGGGTGCCGAGCTTGTTTGTACGAACTGGATACCTTTTGGATTCATTCGTAATGCGGTACCTTTCGGGTTTGTAGAAAGGTTTTGTATGAACTGGATATCTTTTGTCCTTTTGTAAAAGGGCCTTTCTCTAGTCTGGGGTCCCAACAGTGGCTGTTGTCTGCCCCGATATGGTGCATGAATTCCGCCACTATGGTGCTGAGGTCGAAGGTCAAAATGAGTAGTCCCCGAATACTTCATTTTGATTATTATGTTCATGCATGGCTTGTTCATACTTCCATACTTCCTGATATGCTCACATATGAAAGTGGTTGGCTTTCAGAGGCTTCTGGATGGTGCCACAACCGGAAGGCTTCACAAGGTAAAGGCCCGAGTTCAAGGGCCTTTTGGGGGCCACAGCCTTCCTGTTACAGAGATGGACGATCCACAGCACATGATTGTGTTTGTTGGTGGCGTAGGGGCGCC
This sequence comes from Ulvella scutata, assembly GCA_032359135.1. Lineage (NCBI taxonomy): Eukaryota > Viridiplantae > Chlorophyta > Ulvophyceae > Ulvales > Ulvellaceae > Ulvella > Ulvella scutata. Next base: position 67,577 of record JAUMHD010000001.1, read on the forward strand.
CACCGTGCTCTCCATTCTCAAGCGCCTTGCTCTTCACCGTGACCTTCACCATAAGAACTCTGGTGCGCATCTCATTACCTTACCTTACTACTGGTTTTCATGCATAGGTGCCGTTGAGTTGTATCTAACAATACTTATACGCATGAATGCATGCATGCACCCATGCATGTTGATTTTTTCCCCTGAAGGTGCGTACTGCGAACTATGGAGCTGTCAACTATGTGGTAAGATGAGAACTCTGGAGGACAACATGATGTAATATAGTGTCGTAGTAGAAGTATCCAAGAGCGTTCTTATTACATAACTCACTCTTTCGTAATGCCATGCAGAGGATTTCCCCAAAGTGAAGGTGTTCCACACAGCGAGAACCCTAGATGAGGTAATCCTGCTGGCCCCACTGCTGGACCATCCATCAGTGTTCGAAATCTCCCTCCACTACACTGGCAGGACCCCTCTCACCACAAGCACCCTGATCATGCCATCGCCTGTGCCTCTCGAGAATGAGCCCCCCTGTGGCCACTTTGCATGCGACGAGGAAACCCTAATGATGATCCACGGAAGTCCGAACTTGAAAGTTTACAACGGTGACGCTTCAGCTTCCATAGCTGCGTCACAGACGCTTTCCAGGATCCTTCCGGAACAATCTTTCGGAAATCAGCATGGCACAAAAACCATGGTGAAGCATACTTCGATGAAAAAGAGGTTTCAACAGATTGGAGGGTTCAAGAAAGTGGAGCCGACTTATGTGCCAGAACCTGAGCCACGTTTGATTGGGATAAGAGGGAAGGTAGAGGGGCTCCTTGTGTGGGTGGGAGCTTGGCTTGCTGCATTCTGGTGCTTGGTACGGACCCATCTTTCCACCTAGTATTTTGCCCCTCATAAGCCCTGACTCACCTAATGCCGAAGCCCTTCTTGGGTATGGCGTGGTTGTTTTTAGTTGTTGTCTTAGTTGTTGTTAGTTGTTTTGTTAGTTGTTTTATTTTTATGTTTTAGGAACCTAATAATTGTGCCTTTCTCCCCAAATATTTGAACAAAAGGACTACACCTAGTAATCACCAGACACTATTAATTATCGATGCATGACCCGTTCGGTATCACCCAATGTTCGCACCTGTTGTTTGCTTGCAGTGCAAAGGCGCACGGTTCTGATATCCAAATCCTTGTTGAAAAATAAATCAAAAGTCAGTATTTGTAGAAATATACTTCAGTGCCGGGAAAGACATTCGTGATGGTGCTGTTGTGCCATTCGAGTGAAGTGGTGGATGTTTTGTGTTCGTTACTTTTGGCTAGTTGGGTTCATGCATGTTTACCACCTTTCCGGTTTGTAAGAGGCAGAAATAAACTTGGAACTTTTAGTAAAAAAAAACAGATTTGAGTCCCTGGTTTTGGGTATGCAGATGCTAGGAGAACTCTACCACAACGCCTCAGCTGAGCACCAAGCAGGTCTAGTGGACGATCAGAGGAGGAACCACCGCCGATACCGCATGGCGGCCTTCAACATCCTTGGGCTGTCCCTCATCGTTCCTCTCGTCCCCCTCTCCCTCATCGTTCTCTGCCGTATGATGCATGCAGTCGCGCGCACCGTCCTCCCGGCACCCGCCCCAACCCCGCAAACCCCGACAAAACCCTCCGCTGTCGCACCTGTAGACTCGATCAAGGATCAAAAGCCGGCCATGGATGTGCATATCTGGGAGGAGCCTGAGCCCCATAGCCCTGCATTGACCGCGGCTCTTGAGCATACAGTGGAGGAGACGGTGGATGAGCACCCTGAGACCGATGAGCACCACGTGCCAGCGTCAATGCATGACCATGACGTAATCCTTGGTAGGGATCAGGCGGACTCTGCAGCGCATGATGTTATGGCTGGCAAGCACCCCCGTATGCACTTCAACGGGCCTCTGGCAAAGAGGATCCATGCATGGCGCGACGCGGCGCGCGATCGCACGCATGAGACGACAAAGGAGAGTTCTATGGAAGTGGAAGCTTCTAGAGAGGGCACAGATGATTGCGAGGCGACATGCACTTCCACGAACAACCTCCAGGATGTTCCGGAAGATTCTGTGTTTGTGTCTGCGCCGCAAGCAGACAAGATGCACGCTCATCATGCTGGGAGGCCACATGCATCGCAGAACCATGCGCATCATTGGCCAGTGCCACATCAGGGTCACCCCCACAGGAGAAGGTCGCTGGACTCGCGATTGCATGCATCACACGCGACGCACCGCAGCCCCCCCCCTGCCGGGGTCCCTGAAGATGAGCCCGTTCACGACCTCATCAGCCGCGCCCGCAGCGGCTCCGCCGACGGCGGCCCCACGCCACGCCGCAGCCTCCGGCCGTCCCCGCCGCCCGCGCGGCGGGGCGGCGCAGCCGCCGCCGTCGCAGGCGGCAGCCGCCGCACCGGCAGGGCGGTGGCAGAAGGCAGGCACAGCCCGGAGCCCCGCCCCAGTGTCGAGACAGAGCTCCCAGTCCCCCCAGCTTTCTCCCCTTTCAGCAGCCAAGCAGCGTACCGGCGACATTCAGAAAGCTTCGACACGTCCCCCCCCACCATGGCGGAAATCCCCCACACCCCGCGCCAACCCCCGGCCACCCCCGGGCTCACACGCAGCGGCCCCCATGCACACCACCCCCCCAGTTACCGCGCAGGCGGCACCCCCTTATCCCGACACACCTCCAGGTCTGTCGCCGATGGAGACTCCACATCTCAAGATATCCAGGGCTTGTCCCCACGCGATGAGTCAGACCAGGCCTCTCTCCAAGCAGAAACCGCATACATGTCCGAGCTTGCATTGTCTGTGGCTGGATCCAAGTACGGCTCCAAAGCAAACTTGCGATCGAGCGAGCAGTCCCTCAGCAAGCTTGCATGCGGACATCCCAGCCGCATGTCGATGCAGCTAGGCCGCGGAGATAGCTCCAATCTTGGAGGTGGCACATCCAATGAGATCGGATCTCCTGCCACTGCTGCAGCTGTTGGGCTGTCGCCTCGGCTTGAAAACACAGAGGCGGTGCCACTCGTAGCCACTCCTGACGTCCATGCATGCGAGCCACCGGGACGATCTCCTTTGAGACAAAGCCTCGAACTGGGTGGAGACCTGCAGCCCTCATCTCTCTCACGATGGGTTCTGCCAAAGCTCAAGTCCCTCAACATGATTCTTCCGATGCCTTCTCATGATGCATGCAATGCAGACGATCCGTCCCACGATCGCGAATCTTCTCTTCATGACTCTCTGCGATCTCGTCCTGACCGTACCAACGACATGACCAGTTCTCCTTCTAAAAGCAGAAGCCTGCTGGAATCTACCAGCCGCAGCAGCTTCACCAGGAACACGTCCCGGACCGAGTCCCATGCACCTGACAGCAGCGATGCTATCGCCCATGCATCTGCATCGAAATCCATATCCAAAAACTGGGGACTTCCTGGGGTTTTCCACTCACTGAGTCTCTCGATTAGGCCGAATTCACGCCGAAATTCACAGTCTCAGCCCAGCATCCCACCAGCAGCCTCCTCGCCGGCTCATCACGTGGTGACCCCGACAAGCGCGCACGCCCCTTCTAGCCACAACCCTGATCCTCTAAGCCCTACAGCCACGCTGCATCACCTCAATGACCTCGAATTCGGGGGCGTGCTTGCGTCATCCGTCAAACTACAGGTCAGTAATCGTTACTTTGATGAGATCGGGTCCACTCAACCAACCAGAGATGCAACCGACAGCCCTTCAGCAGAGCTCTCGAACGGCAAGCTTTTCCATCCCCCAGAAGCCCAAAACTCTGTTTCTCAGCCTTTCAGCGATGCAGTCAAAAAAGGATCTGTCTCCGCCGCAGCCGCGCATATGCATGGCTCCGATCTGTCTCCACAGAAATCGCGCCGAGGCACCACTGATGACACCCCTGAGTACACCCCGCCAGATACTCTCGCAGTGGATCATTCCAAGAGAGGGCCAGGGGGGGTTGGCGCACCTGTAGCCACAGCACCTGTAGCCACTTACAGGAGGCAGTCGTTGGCGGGTTCGACAAACTCGAGGCTGCACACGAGGCCAGAAATTGAGGCGCAGAATCAGTCCATCAGGGCAATGGATCGTAGGGGAAGCTTGCAGATGAGTGATCGCCGAGGTTCCATGCCCATGCATGGGCCCATGGTTAAGCATGCATCGCATGGCGATGAGCATTTGCCTACGATGGCTGTCCAGTACCATCAAATGATGCCAAAGTTGGGCAGAGGGTCCCTTGTAGGGAGGCCATCGATTGGCATGCACAGCCAGTATACGTTTGAAGGGTTTCCTGATGAAAGCAGCTTCATGCATGGTGCGGTGGACGTTGATAATGTGGTGGTGGTTGATGCTGATATCCCGAAGCACCCGACTATCAAGTACGCATTCTCCATGCATGTCACTGGGTGCTGCATATCAGATAGAAGGATACTGCATCGGATATTATCGTCTTGTTTTCGACAGTATCTGTTTTTGGCCGCAGTGTTCATTCGATACCCCTAGTTTTCTGTACAATTTTGGTCGCCCTTGAGAGAAACAATGCAATGCTCTGGTACAACCCTAATTGTGATTCAATCCACTGCACTGCATACAGATTTCGTTCACACGTAGAGTTGTTTAACCTAGAGAGTCAAACGAATGTTTCTCTTATGCGGATCTGATACCCTGCAATAGACAGTGTTGTGGACGAATCCCTTCTTGGGTATGGCGTGGTTCCCGAAGCCAGAATTTTAGGGTTTTAGAGTTTTAGAGTTTTGTCCGAAATGTATGAGAGATTACATAGACCGGACTGCAGAACTAGAATTAGTGTGAGTCAGCAGTGGGAATAGTGCAGAGAGCTAAACACATATCCAGACTGCTGTTCCGGATACATAAAAGAACATTTAAAAAAAAGACTTTTTTCGAGCCTAACCGCTCGGCCCAAAGCACCCTGAAGGATAAGCAGAAGAAGTGCATCAGGCAGAGGTACGAACACAAAGAAAGCCTAAAGAAAAAGACTAGGAGCTAGCAGCAACACCTACTTCAAAGTGAACACAACATCCGAAATGTATACCTCTGAATCTTTGGGGTGATGTGTGCAGGACAGGAAAGCGAAATGCGGTGCCAGTCCCTATTAGGAGTGGCAGGCCTGATGTTGCTGCAGAAATCAACAAGTGTTTTGAGGAGTCCCAACAGAGTGGCCGAGCACTGTCGGTGTGGAGTGCGGGGCCTGGAATTCTGAACAACGCAGTTCACATGGCAGCCCATGCATTGCCACTGAGCGCAGATGTGCGTGTTTTCCCAATGGCATATGAGCTGTAATGGGATATGCATAATTGATGGGCATGGATGGGAGATGGGGAGGGGGGCATTCAGTGGGAGTGTACAGTTGGGTGGCGGGGCCATTCAGTGGAAAAAGTGATTACAGTTTCAAAAAAAAGATTCGTTTCGGGGGAGGGGGCAAGTGATTCGGTTGAAAGGTTTTTCTTTCAAGACTTTTAGGATAAAGGAGGAATTGTTTTACTAAACGTCCCTTTTGTATAATGGGGCTGCATATATGTACAGTTTTAGACAGGGTTTGGAACCGGTTTCGATGACATTAGAAGACAGTATGTGTTGATAGATGGAATCTGCGCACATGGCCACTGTTCAGGGCCAGCTGGGCATCGGCACGTGCCATGCATGCTGGTCGTCGACCCATGCATGAAGGAGCAGTTTGTGATTCTGAAGCTTCAATTGATTGAAGTTTAGAAGCTGGTGTTTTTAGTATGTGCGTGCAGATTTCTGTCTTGCTGTCGCCTTTTGCCACCATTTGTGGAAGGTGTTGGGTGGTGCACCCGGACTGCGGTTTTGAGGTAATATTTTTTGGTGATTTTTAGGTAATATTTTTTTTGTGTGAATGTTTTAGTTGATTGAGTAGTGGTAGTTGCGCCCATAGCAGGCACTATTCCGGGTCCCCTTTGTCCTTGGGGCAACAGTGTATGCAGTTGGGTTGATTGAGTGGGCTGGTGTACCAATGCCTTGGAAAGCATGCATGCATTGCCGAGATGCATTGCCGAGAGGATGGATCCAACTGCCAAGATTGATTGTCCCAAAGGGGTGCAATGACAAGTAGAACGGCCTTTCTTGTAACCAAAGCTGGTACACCACCCGCAAGGAAGGATTGGAATGCTGGTGCACACGCACGCATGAATACCATGCATATGCATGGTATCTGTGATCAATGACATGCGGCATACATAGAGACCTCCGACGGAGTGTGTACAGTTTTTGGCTCTTATTATTGAGACGAATACATACAACTGCGACCCCCACCACGGGTTAGGTGCAAACGCTACTCTTACAAACTGGAAAGGTAGTAAATAGGCATGAACCCAAATAGCCAAAAGCAACTAACACAAAACATCCACCACTTCA
>JAUMHD010000001.1:74056-138373 GCA_032359135.1 Ulvella scutata
ATCATACTCAAGATCAAGATGTCACAGAACAGCAGACAGACTAAATGTTCAATCTACTGAGTCATCTTGCTTGGTGCTATGGTGCTATCATGAGCTTTGCCCTGCAGCGGAATCCACGTATGTGAACGAGTGCACACCGGGAGCAGCCAAGGGCACAGCCGCACCTGTTAAGGAGTTGGAGGCGCCCTGGGAGGATGTGTTGTTCACTGAGTGCATGTAGAGGTGTCTGTTCAAGCCCCAGTCGCGGAAGGCAGTGGAGGAGGTGTAGAACCTGTTGGAGTCCTCAGTGTCAAGGGTACTGGCGGCCATGTGGCAGTGGGTCAGGCCCATGGGCGCCCCTTGGGAGTTGGACACCACTTCTATTTCTTTCATGGAGTACATGGCTTTCTCTTGCTTGGCAATGGCTGGAACACTCACCAACACATGGTTGCCTGAGGTGTCAGTGGTGATGGGAACCACGCCACTGGCCTGCACACATGCACAGCGTCCTTTGGCGATGGGGTAAAGACTCTATGGCAAGCTTTAAACCAGTTGATGCAGGCTTGACATGCAGTTGCTGGCTTTCAGTTGGCCCCATCAACAAGCGAGTGACTTGTGTACCACATACATGGTTCCAGTTGCACCTGTTGTACTGCTGGATTCAGTAACGAATCGAAGGCAGGGAACAAAGAAAAACACACGCAAAAGACCAGTCAGGGTCTGAATGATGGACAGTGATGCTGCATTTCTGCCCCTGCTAATGCCAAGAATGCGTGCAAGACATCCACTACAGATCGAAGAGACCAAAAGTAGACCAAGGAACAGTGATGTTTTTAAGCGCTATGTAGCATGCGGGCGCAAAAAGAAGAAAAGCATATCAAGTTCAGGCCTTAAAACAAAGGATTCGAGAAGTCAAGAGCCTGCCACTCTCTTGGGGTCCTTGAGATTGCATGCATCACAACACACTGAAATGATGGGGCACAAAAGAGAAAGGATGAAGCAACTGGGGAAGCAGGGACTGCGATACCTGTCCAGGAGCACTTTTCAAAGCAGTAGAGCCCTGCTGTGATAAATTCGAGCTTGCATCGCGCTTGTGGGCAGCATGCAGGGTGCGCAGCGAGCGGCGCCGAGTGAGGAACAGCGCAGCTGCCGCCGCCAAAAGCAGCATTGCAGCTGCCACCACACTGACCGACACCACAGCTGTTCTGCGGCTACTGTTGTCACCTGCAGCATCGATTTTTGTGGCTGGGTGGTGGCTATGCATCACTGGCGGCATGGTTGTGGCGGATGGCAACTGCACCCTGTTTCAAGCCACAAGTGGTGGCGCACAGAGTGCGTTCCAGCTGTTCACAAAGACAAGGATCGCTCAAGACAAGCAGAGTGGACAACAGCATACATATAACTGCATGACGCTCTGCATGGCAGCCAGGACACAGCAGGGGGCAGGGGTATGCACTCGACTCTTCAGGAGGGCAGAAGGCGTATGCTTCTGAGTAGACGTCATCAATGGGCACAGCATCTGCAGCATAAAATTGTTCACTCCCGCCTTTTGCTGCCACTCAAAGCACCTTGTTGTGGTTGGCTGGAACTGTGGGTGTCAAATCTAATTACCTATCGCTGGAAAGAACGAGCCATGCATCTCATCGGTGGAAGTCGTTGTTGCAGGAAGAAGAGAGTGCTGAACTCTTGAAAGAGTTCTGAACTCTACTTTAAATCAAAATTGAGTGCAATTTAGATGGCCCGCACCAGGGGGAGAGTTTTTTAACCACAACTCATTGTTTATAGACTTGTATACGACGCCGTTACAGGAAGGTGTGGAGCGGCAGCGGTCCAGGCACCCCTCACCATTCAGCGCAAGGCCACTGGCGCCATCAATGTTGCCCTCAAAGAAATCTTTCTGGATGAGCTACTGGTCACAAACTGCACATTCACCCTTCTTTCAAATATCTGATGCAATCAGAATTGATGCAATCTCTGCAACAATCGGGCAAACTTTCCCAAGTTGAACAACTGACCCCGAATCAGTATTTTGTAACGTCGTGTGCTCTCATGCAGGGCATGGCTCCAACTCCGCATGCTTTGTATACAGGATCTAACACAATAAAAAAGGGATTGATGGGGTGCAGATATCTTGTGTAGAGCACAGAGCGACGTGCAGATCATGCAAAACACTTCTCCTGGCAGAGCAGCCACCCAATGGCACCATGTCGTTCAAATTGTCAGAATGGACGGTGAAGTGCAGTTGAGACAAAATTCATTCTGTCTGCAATCTTCCAGGATGGTGAAGGTGGTGCGCATTGTGATCTTGGCTGCCAGGTGGGCATAAGCGGATGCTTATGCCTGAGAGTTGGCGAGCAGCACGATCACCTGGTTGCAGAGAATGGATGGTACAGGTGCTGAGTTCAAAGTCACAGCTTGCTCCGTTGCAGGACTCTGTGCAATAGCAACGCCTCAAGCATTCCTCCTTACTTGCCTCAATCGTTTCAATCGGCTCGTTTGCCTCCCCCGCAATGTGACCGTCTGGACACACAAACAGGCACACTTACATGGAATGCAGTGGCTATGCAATATCCTGGTGCTGTCAGGCCTGTTCATGTTTGTATGCAACTGGAGTGTTCTATGATGCTATTTTAGGTCAGTCATGAGCCTTGTGCATGTCGATAGGTTTCGCCTGCCCAGGAGGGCAACAAGCATTCCTGCCAGGTGTTGCTTCGTGTTGCGTCAATGCACCAGCGGCAAGCGGCGCACCCTCAAAGAGAAGGATATCCATCCACTTCCCACATTGCCCAGCATCATCGTACCCTGCATGCATTCATGCAGATGTATCAGCACATCAATCGATCAGATGCATGAACTCGTGCAGATGCACCCATCTTGCCTTCGAACGCAAACCACGACGTGTATCTACAGTCCCACGCCCGCTCTACAACACATGCTTCTGGCAGCAGGGATCAAGTTATCGATTTATGTTCGCAGCTGGCATGAATGAAAGCATTTATGCTGGGTGAGTAGCCTCCTTACCAACTCAAGCTACTATGTATGCTGAGCGCTATGTCAGTGTCACTGGTAACGCTCGAGGGGATGCTGGTGACCAGCCGCTTGCATGCCGGGTGCCCTAAGCATGCCTACAGGCTGACCAGGCTGCTTGGTCAGGAGGTCAGCAGGTCAGCAGAGAAAAATCTCACCGCTGTTTTCATCAAGGCGTGGGTCTATATGAGGCTGCACAGGAATGTCTGCCGCTTTGATGTCTGGGTTCTCAGGGCAGAGAAAGAGACTGATCGTCTTAAAGTCAGGTTTTGGAGGTAGAATGTTTCTCGGATTGATGGACTTCATGTAGCAGATGCTGCTGTCCCCAGCATAGTGGGCAGCTTGTCTCTGGGGCGGGGTGGGCACATAGGTCATGGCGTTGCAGTTGAATGTCATGCGGCACTGGGCCAGGCACTCTGTGCGGCTATCAGCATGCCTCTTTGCGATATCATCCCCGAAGAAGTCCCGGTTGTCCAGCCACACATTGCACTCTGCACTGCAGTACCTCGGTATGTTTCACTGTGTCAGTGATGTGCCCGCAGCGATCCCGGATCGGTAAGTAGTGAACCCTCTGTCACATGCCATGCATACACCAGCACTGAAGTATGCAGCTAAGAACCAGGTCTCCCCAGGGCATGTGATGTGGTTTGGGATGATACCAAAAGCAGTGCATTTCTGATATCCCGACCCGTCGACTGCCTGCGGGGCGCGCCGCGGCGCGCCGACATCCTGTCCAGATTACATACATGTCCACCGCATTTTCACAGCGCGGGAATTGTTCCGTTCGTTGCGAGCGATGCCAAAATGCCGCTGGCTGCAGCATCATTCACAGCAGAGCACTTGTTCAGAGTTCCCAGTCTGCGTGCACACTGCAACCGACACGACGGTGCCGCGATCTGCGAGAAAACATGTATGGAGCAACGCTTTACACTAAAACCGAAGCGTAGAAACATGAATAGGGACCATACGACGCTAGCATGAAACTCTCGACAGATTTATGATACTGGTAGGGGGGCAGGTGTCTCCTGGCTCACAATCACTGCTGTTAGCTGTTGTCGCTGTAGAGGCTGTAGCGGCCCGCTCTGCCACAGCTGTATCTGCAGTACTGTGCCAGATTTGCAAGCACATTGCAAATATCACAGGCCATAATCTTGAAGTCGAAGGCATCTTAACTGCACTCCAGCTGTTTTAAGTTGGGCAGCCAGATGATACCCGTGACGATTTCCTGCATATTCACGTACCTCAAATTATGAACGCGCACTTGAGCTTTACAAAAATGTACTCACGGTAGTTTGCAGTGACCCTGTTGTGATTCAGAGCAGCTCATACGTCAAGTGTGACAGCCGACAGCGAACGCATGCGTGCTCGCAACACTTTGAATTCTCCTTGCGCAGACCACGAGTAGAGCTGATAGAATGTGACAAACGATTGCTTACTGGAATCAGGGAGCAGTGTGGACGGAATAGGCTGCGGCGTTGAATGTTCACGGGCTGTGTGCTCCGTCCTCAAGAAGTCGTGACCGACGTGCTGCTTGGATTGCGATCTGCAATTACCGAAAGTGTAAATCATTTATGGTCCCTGTATCCTGGACTTGGCGTTCAGATGGTGCAGGGGCGCATGAACGTCGTAATTGCGGAACCTTCTTGCCTGCTTTGGGTTCAGGTCCCCTTGCTGTTTAAACGAGAATGCCCTCCGCAACAGCCCCCCGGGGCACAGGTATTGGCAAGAAGTACTTTCATCTTAATTATACAGCTTGCAAGCTCTTTGCTACATGCCGCATGGAGTCGTTGTCGTTGTGCATCCAAAGCACAGCTTCGCCAAACTGCGCATCTTCGCCAAGCTCTCAGTATCAAATTTAAGATCAAGATGTCACAGTACAGATGAAAGACTAAATATTCGCTCTCTTTAGTCTTGTCATTGGTGCTGTGGCGCTCTCATGAGGTTTGCAGTGCAGCAGAACACTGCTGTGTGAGTTCGCACTGGGAGTTCACAACTTGACCCCACCAGATGCAGCCAAGGAGATAGCCGCACCTGTTAAGGAGTTCGATGCGCCCTGGGAGGATGTCTCATTTATTGAGTGGATATAGAGGTGCCTTCTCAAGCCCCACTCGCAGCCCCAGTCACGGAAGTGGTGGTGTAGCATTCAAGCTCCAAGCAGTCCCATGCAGCATACTTGCCGTGCCTTAAATTAACTCTACCCGGTCTTAGCATGCACATGAAGAAGTTTAGTTTCTCCCACAACATAGCTACAGAATGTGGCATCTTGGGTGACCAGAGATTGCACGCATCGGAACACAGTGCCATACTTGGACGCAAAAGAGAATGGATGGCAACCGGGCAACAGGGAGTGGCAATACCTGGACAGGGGCCCTTTCAAAGCAGAAGAGGCCTGCTGTGATAACTTTGAGCTTGCATCGCGCTTGTGGGCAGCATGCAGGGTGCGCAGCGATCGGAGCCGAGTGAGGAACAGCGCAGCTGCCGCCGCCAAAAGCAGAATTGCAGCTGCCACCACACTGACCGACACCACAGCTGCTCTGCGGCTGCTGTTGTCACCTGCAGCATTGATTCACGTGGCAGGGTGGTCATGCATCACCGACGGCTTGGTGCTGGTGGATGACAACTGCCCCCTCCTTTCTCTCAATAACACAGTCCCCTCATACTGCATGCTAATGCACCCATGAAACATGTTCTGCCGCATTAGAATCCCGATAGGACGCTTGTGGGTTACCGAGAGTTGTTTCAAGCCACAGGTGGTGGCGCAGAGTTGCGCCTGCCGATGTTTCTGTGGATGCACCTCTTCCCAGGAATCTTGCCGAAGAGGTGTGAGAGCCACTGATAAAGCTGATATGTACAAGGACCTAACACTCCTGAAGCTCCCTGACTGTCAGAAAAGTGAACTGAGCTGCTCAGTGGCCATGAATCACAAAGGGGTTTCTGATGCGCAACCCCTCAAGCACTGTACTTTCAGGCAGCTGTCACAAATTACTGTAAAGCGTTTCTCGAATTGCTCAAAGAACTGTTTTATGTGGTCAAAATTGGCTTTTAACGCCTTTTAAGCAGGTGACCAAAAGGTGTTCAAATTTCCTTCGGAGGACCTTCAGTTTCATTTACAGCTCTGCACCTGATGCACTGCGACATGTGATTTTATGTGGCGAAGTTAAAGATCAGCCGCTGAGGCTGGAGTTGGTTGTGCCTCGTCCGCAACAATTCTGGTGCAAGTTCTCTTGCCCTTGATGTTCCTTGCACAACTCGCCCTGCCTTCCAGCTTGCTGTCGCTGTCATGCGGCGTCCGTCTTTCTGATGTCACACTGCGGCTTGATCTGTAGCTTCACAAGAACGTCACCTGATGGAGAAGCCAGACCAGGCATGCTCAAAATGCCTGCTCAACGAGGTCTGCCTGCTCCAAAGATCCCGTACAGGATGTGGTGTGCATTGACTGTTGGTATCGGTTGCAGTGGCCTCCTCCCAGCTAGGCAATTACCACAGCTGCATACAAGGTCAGCCACTGTAGATATCAACACATACAAAGTCAGAGGGCACAGCAGTCATTACAAACACTCCTGTTTTGTCTGTTTGCACTCGTCTACCTGAGGGCACCTGCTCAGGCCCCTGCTAGGGCGTCCACTGCACCTCCCCCGCACGCAGGATCTCCCCACACCAACAGCCACAGTATGCATCAAAACTGGGGGGGTTGGAATGGCGAGAACGCGTCTGTAGACAAGGTGGGTACTGAGAACTGCGACAGAAATGGATCACAGCCTGAAATTTCTAGAACCTGCCGCACTTCAGGAAGGCGCCGCCTGCACTCCTCCACTCGCTCCGCTGTGAGGGGGTGTGTGCGCAGCAGCGGGGGCGGAGCCATGGCCCCGCTGCGTTTCTCTTGCAGGGCCAGCTTCTGCATGGGCACACACATGTGAATGTCTCTGAAGTTTCTGCAAGCTGCGGGTGCCGCACCTGCGCGCCACCTCAGCTGACCGCCGCCTGTGCACGGCCACCATGGCAGCTGCAGAAATCGTCGCGACTGAAGAAGATGTGATGTAGCAGCACGCTGCAGAACCACAACAGGGAATCTGGGGCGAGATACACATGGGGGTGGTGGCATGCCTTGAGCATGTTGACCATGCCACTAGGGGCGTAGCAGGCGCGCGCCGCCAGATGCATGCCGATGAGGTCAGCCTCCCTCTCATTGGCACGACTGCCAGGCAGATCCACCATCAGCTTGTGTAGCTGTCCGAAGAGGGTGGTGGAGGTGTCCAGCATGAGTGCCAGGCCAATGCTGACCGGCAGGAACAGCATCTGCCGCGTGACCGTCTCAGCGGAGTGCCGCGCCAGCACATGCGCCATCTCATGCGCCAACACCGCTGCATGGAATGCCTATCACGTGATATTGAAACATCATTGAAACCCTGGTATTGCACAGTGAGGCGGCCTCTGCACCCCTCTGGCCAGCATCATGTGCTGTCTGCAGTACACAGAAACGTACGTATGTGAGGGTGGATGTGGATATTGGGGGGCACACCGGCAAGCTCATTGCGGTTGGAGAGAAGATCCATGATGCCTGCAGAGCATGCAGAGATGTTAGGCGGTACATGCATGCGCTGGCGCCGAGGTAGAGCTCACAGGGGGACGGGTGTGCTGCATTGTATTGCTACACTGTAAGGATACAATGCAGTATTATAAAAAATGAAGGTTGCATCATGGGCAATCCTGTGGCAGAGCGGCCACATCGTGGGCCATGTGGCATGCACGCAGAAAGACATGCTACTGTGGCACAACTGGTTGGTGACAGCACTAGGAGCACATGCAGGCCTCATGTGGACTGGTGCAAAAGAACAACTCGTTCGTACGGATCCCTTACAAAGTGAAAAGGCAGTTAATGGGCAAAATGACAAATAGCCAGAAATAACTAACATAGAAACCTACCACTTCACTCGAATGGCATACACTTGTACACCTTGTGTAGAAATAATAAACACTTGGTTTTTTGGCTGTTGCCCTCATTGCATTGTTGGCCCATGGAACACGTGGTACCCTTCCTTCTGGACTAACGCCTCCCCCGCGACGATGCACAGAACACCTAGGCCAGGTCTGCACGTACCTGTGAAAACCAGCACATGACCGCCTGGTGCAGCCATGGCATTGACCTTGTTGCTGTCGACCACTGTTACATGCCACTCCACATTCTTCATGTGAGCAGGCAGGCCTTCCAGGCTGTCAATGTGCTGGGCCAGGCTGTTGACTATGAATTGCACTGACTTTGTGCGAGGGTGATCGTCTGGAAGCACACGTGCATCCTTAGGAATCTGTACAGCCGGGAGCAATGTGCATTGTTGCGGCACTGCTGCTACAGGCCAGGGGCAAAGAGGTGATACCGGGAGAAGCGACCAAATAGTCTAAATGTATATCCTGAAATTTACCACTAGGTGCTAACTTTGAGTGGCAGGACAGCTGTAAGGCGGAGATGCGAGACAGGAAACCACCATAGCACGTTTGATGGCACATGAATCTCCAACGGAAGAATCAAGCAGAAGTTTGCACGTGTAATGGCTGCAGGTGAACTGCGCTCAGTCCCTTGCTGAAGCATATCTGAGCGGTCACAGGTTATTCATTGCACGAATTACTGTGCATGGTGTGTGCAAGGACAGAATACCATATGAAAATTCGCACCGTCGCCTGGACAGCTGACTTGCCAATTGAGGACTCCCAGCTCCTTGGGAAGAGAATGAGATGCGACCGCTTGGTGACAGGCACACCCTCCAGATTGGACACATACACAACCGTCCCCAGCCCAAGACATGCCGCAAGAATAGAGCGGAGTGACCTTTGGTTGACTGTAACGATGTTTCTCTGGGTGTGCGTGCCCTCTCCAAACGCAGACCTGTCATACCTCCTGCAGACCACGGGTGATATAGAACATGACATGATGACTTGCAGTACGCAGAGACATCGCCCTTCTATACGCACCTTGAGCCATTGTACGAAGATGAACGCAGGCTACGTTGTATGATCTTTAGGCTGTCACGAGACAACTGATCTCGCTTCCTTGCAGCTTCTACCACAGCAAACGATATCCGTCTCAACATGAGAGGACACTATGCAACTGAATAAACAAGCTGCCTGGCTGTGCTTCAAAGAGCAGTACAAAAAAAGAAGGGAATTTGAGCAATCCGTACCATTCACAGGGAGCACACAACCAGTGCACTTGAGTGCCCAGCCACGAATTCTGCGCTAAATTATCACGCTTCGTGACTTCTCACCCTTTCGAATACATGTTACGGCTTTTTCGCAAGCATCTGGATGTGGCACTCTTCTGCAAGAGTGAGACTGTGGTGCAATGCATTACCATGGCATGAAGCGAGCAGATCAACAGACTGTTTCTTGCTTTTGCGATGCAAGTAACGAACACACTATGCAGCTGAATAAATAAGCCGCACAGTGTCCTTTTTACCTCTGAAAGGCCCTTGGAGGGGCCCGACGCAAGCCACAGGTGCCAACATGCCGACTCATGTAGGGAAGTGATGAACGTTACAAATTGCTTGCTGGGACATCTACATCCCTGCATGGTTTGCTGCCATATTGACTACACATACACACGCAGAAGTGTGCAGCGCTCTCTGTACAGCGTGCGGAAAGTGTGCGCATTGTCCGTGTCACGCCTCACACACACACAAAAAAACATGTGAGCATGCAGTGTACTGCAACTCTCAATGCAAAGCCCACAATATGGGCGCTACACGACCGAACAAGCAACATGTCCTGCCTACCAAGATCTCTGCAGGCCACCATAGCGCTGTTCCATTGTGAACAGCTGCCATGCACTGCGGGAGTCAAAACCCTGCTGATACTTCGTGTGCGGTGCCTCCTTGCTCGAGATGAATCTGCTTCAATCTTGCCCACCGAACGCAAGAATGTGATCCAGTGATTGTGTGCCATGGACGAATGCTGCTCAAGAAACCGGCTGCGCCTCGATCAATTTCAAACTGCCCAGGCGCGCACCCTGACATCATGCTGTGACAGGGGCAGCGCGACCATGGTGCAGCAATGCTTGTAAAACAAGATGCGTGTGAGGCACTTGGAAGAACTTAGAAGTAGTCGAGGGCGGGGGTGTCCCTGGAGAGGTCAGGGCGGCCACGAGGGGGTGTAGGGGGTCTCTCCTCGTTCACAGAGGTCATCCAGGTGTCCAGCACGGGGCTCTCACCAGGTGGCGCAGGCACAACGCCGCTGTGCTGGGCTGTGGGCGGCAGAGGGTGGATGAGCTTAGGCACCATGACGAGATCGCGCCCGAGCACGAGGATGGCGCCCGCGTTGTTGGCAGTCCCGCAGTAGTTGGTGGCTGAGAACAGTGTTATGAGGTGGCCCTGCGCGAAGCGCTCGAAGCCATCCATCACGCACTCGTGCGCGCGCACAATGAGTTGCAGGCTGTTCACCCAGCAGAAGTCCTTAACACGGTCTGGCCCGAACGTCACCAGCCCCGGCCCTCGGGGCGACGGCCTCACTCCCTGCACAGTCACGCGATGCTTCGAAACGGGGCTGCTTCAGTAGTGCAACGTATCAGCAGTACTAATTAGCTGTCTATTGCCAGTCAAGAATATTGGAGGGCAAGCATGTGCGTGTGATTCCTGATTGCGTGTTTCGGCTGCTTGCCTTCCGGTCGATTGGTCGATGATTTGGTACCTGACATTGCCTAATCGCGCCTTCTTTTCACACTCACAAACACTCACACACACATAGCGAGCAAAATGCAACCCTCGCCCTTTCAAGCAGTCTGCAGCTCGGAACCGAGGGTCGGGTATACCATTGTTGGAGACTAGCTGCTTACAACCACATCCACATGCCAACAACATACACCTTGGTACCCAACACATGATCAACTCCAACGGAATCACAAGGCAGATCAGGGGAGACGGGCACGAGCGCACACCTGCACAGCGTCGTTAGTGGTGGGGTCGCTCCACAGGAGGTCCATGAGCACCACACCGCCCTGCTCCATCGTGAGGGGGCGGTACAGCACCTCGATCTGCTTTATGCGATTGATGCTGCGACCGATGCCTCCGTGCATGCACAGGATCTTGCCCTCAACATGAGCTGCCAGAGGCAGCCAGTTGAATACCTGCACGCACAGCACCTCCTCACATGCTGCGAGATCCTGTCGAGACCCTGGTCGAGAGCATGGTACCATACAGACCGATACACCCCTTTATGCACACGAAATTCTGAGAGACACCTTCCTAAACGTGTTCACCATAAGGAAACGTTTAACTAGGAGATATGGAGATATCGTTCATGACACTCATGCACAGAAGCACTTCTGTGCACAAGCCAGGATCTTGAAGCAGTGTCATTCACATGGCATGCACAAGCAAACCAGATGATAAAAAGGCTCCTGACAACAAGCACCAGCGGCCGGCTCCACGCACCTGGTTGATGCGCTGCCAGATGAACAGGCCGTACTCGCCCATGCGCTCAATACACTCCATGCGGAAGCCGAACAATGCATTGATGTCGGCTGCTTCGTGGTTGCCTCGCAGCAGATGGATGCTGCGGGGGTACTCGATCTTGAGGGCAAGTAGGAGGCAGATTGTCTCCAGGGAGTGAGATCCACGGTCCACATAGTCTCCAAGGAACAGATAGTCAATGTAAGTGATGTCCCCGGCCGTGCTGGGCATGCCATACTCCTGCACCACAAACATCCATGATGGTTGCACCTTAATCAGGCCAGAGTTGCGCATTTCCGGAGCGACCAGCAAGCGCACAAGCTGCTGTCTGTGAGTTGAGATGATGGAGGCCGCGTGCTCGCGATTCAGCGCTTACTTACCGTTATGCAAGATGCCACGGGTAGCAACGCATGAGGCGCAACAAGAAGATAAAAGACACAACGAGATCGCGGAGATGATGCATGGCATAGATCTTCCAGTCTGTGCGGGGAGAGACGCAAGCAGGGTGCAGGCGATCAAACAGTAAGCATGTGGTTGGCACAGAAGGTGTTGCAGGGGGGCGTGCCTGGAAGAGACGCATCAGATCACCAAACTGGCCGTGAAGATCGCCGAATATCTTGATGGGAGCCTTCAGCTTCAGCACTGTGGGTTCCTGCTGCAGCATGCTTTCTGCCATGCCACACAGCTCGTTGAGCTCCTTCCCGTGCAGAAAGAAGTTTGTCCGGTCCTCTGGTGGGTACCTGCAGGCCCGTCTCTCAGCACCCAGCTCATTCAACGTGATATCACTCCACAGGAGTGAACCTCACTGAGCAGAGCACTCCACTAAACAGAAGACACAACAACATCCCTGGAAAAGTACTTGCAGAGTGGCAGTCATTGATGTGGCCAGGAGAACACGTACCAGTCATGAGGCCGCAGGAGTTCTTGAATTACACGCCGGTGAATGGAGGTGTCTCCCCCTGGCATGTTGAACACACTGGCGCGAGCCGGATCTGTGACAGCAACCCTGGAGGGTGTGCTGGTCATCGGCACGCCGCTGACAGGCACACCCGCAGCCACACGGCGCCCCTCATTCTCAAACTGATCAATCCCGAGTTGCAAAACGATGCCACGCATGCTACCACTCTGGTTGTTTGCGACCACCACTGCTCTGTGGAACAACCTGACCTGCACAGAAGGGGTGCGCCTGAATACACAGCTGCAGCCCATTTTCTTTGGCAGAACAGTTTGCTCACACTGCTGCCCTACCCCCCCCCCACCCCAAGGGCACACAGTGAAGAGTGGGTTATTCAACGTGTTGCAGGTCCACACAGTCCCTACCAAAGAGCTCGTCTCAACAATCGATCTCCAGTTCCGTTGGAGTGTAGAAGCAGTATGACATGTACCCTTGGCTGTCATGCCCGGACACCAGCAAGAACTGAAATACGGATGCGGCAAGGACGCATGCCTGCTGTTCTCCTTCTTCTGGTTCCGGGGGCGGTGCAGCCTGCTGAGCCTGCAGCGCGCGGTTCGACCCTTCCCGGGAGGACACGTCGTCTGGAGCTGACAGGGAGTCACCCTCGCCACTGTCTGGCGCCTCCATGTTGGTGTTCTGCACGATGATGCTGCTAGCTGCTGCAGCTTCTTCTGCAGCGTTGTGTGCCAGCATGCTGGCCGCCTGGTTGGTGCTCTCGAGCCACTTCATCCATGGAGGAGACCGTGCGTCATATGTCACCAGATCTTTCATGCCTCCATCATCTGCCAGCAGCAGGTCGCTGTGCAGTGTACTCCCCACGAGGCCTCCGTACAGGAAGATGAACGGACCCACCGCTGCAACCGCGTGACTGCATATCTCCGCTCCTTTCAATACACCTTCTGGTGTAGATCTCATGACAGGTGTTCTGTTGGAAGCACGACGTTGATTCTAATGAAGTGTTGGAACAGTTATGATCCAACACCGCTCAGAAGGTTTGTGATCATGAATGGCAAGAACAAGCTCGAGGGCAGAGCAATCGCACCGGCAGCGGCGACTTAGGTCATCAGAGCCTTCCCGCACTGCCGGGGAAGCCCACATGCCAGCAGTGGAGTCAAGAATCAGAATGCTGTCCTTTTTATCCACCATTTTCCCCCCTCCCAATGAGCCGCCGCTGACATGGAGACGAGCACCGACAAAAACAGCGGCATGCTGGTAGCGCCCAACGGGCATGTTGTTTGGAGCTGCGGCCCACTCCCAGCGGCCATCGCGATGCCGTGCAAGGCCGTACGCGTCATTGAGGGGGTGCCCCTTCTCACTGCGCCCTCCACACAGCAGCAGCAGGCCATCTTGCCTTGCTGCTGCAGTGGCGTACATCCTGCACATGCCCGCGCCATCCGGCACCCGTCCACTTCCCCACAGCACATCGTCTTGCTAGCAGCATGATCAGAACAAGCGCAGAGGCGAAAATGGGCCTTTCAAGGATGCTAGCAGTCTGCCAATCCGCAAGCTAGAAACCATGCCGTGGGCTCTTCGCAAACACTCTCAAGGGCTGGAGGTGACGAAGCAGCTGTCCTAACCATCCACCACCACGCACAGCATGAGGAGCTCAACAGCATGCACAATGACCACGCTCAAATCTACACGAGGTCGCGCTCCGCTAGAGTACACCTTGATCTACACCTGGATCTCACGAAGCACAACAGGGCGCCGTAGGGCACAAACTTCAGCCATTCATCCATGCGTGTGTGCTTGTGTGCGCATGCATGACAACAGAGTCCACGTATATCAGAAGCAACCACATCGAAACCCAAAACCTCATCAAAAGTTCACAAAATGCACTGATTCATACCGCGCTGGAGGGTTGCTGCCTTGTGCTGACACTTTTCGCCACTGATACGGTTTCTCGGATGTGTCCAGTGACCATGCATCTGACAGCGTGTTGCGCCCGTCGTTACCCCCCATGGCCACAATGAAACGATTGGCTACTAAAGCTAGTGTATGTGCATAACGTGCACTTGGTCCTTGCCCGTTCACAAACACCCTGCACACCAAGTGAGCTGTTTAACACACGAACGGAACAGACAGTGCACACCACCAGCAGAGAATAGACCCAAGCAATCAGGTGATGTTAACAAGTAAGATATAAACCATGACATTGGTGAGACGTACCTGTGCCACCGAGGCTGGTCAGGATTCGAGAAGTCAAGGACATGTAGGTCTTCCGAGGCTAGTCCAGCAGGACCAATGCCACCCTACATACACGATTGAGCAGCTGATCACACATGAAAACCCAAAGAGCGGACTAACATAGTCCTCTGCAAGTGCACATGCGAGGCGAGGCCGAGAAGCTTGCCTGAACAACCATCATGCTGCCCACTGCTACTGCTGCATGTGCTGCTCTGGGGGCAGGGAGATCACCCTGCGGCTCGATCTTTGTCCATTTGCCAGTCTCAAAGTCCATAATATGAACGTCGTTGGTAGCTCCCGCAAGCCGGATGCCTGCAAGCAAACCGATGGTTGACATCAGTACGAAAGACACGCTGCAGAGACAGTATACAGCGACAGCATGCGCACCAGCAGCAGTGGCAGCAGGCTGAGTTCCACCATCTGGGCCTTCTAACGCAGTAGCTCCCCCTGCAAGGGCTGTCAAGCTGTTCGAGCAACCGTTGCGGACCGATGGACAGAAAACCAACGATCTGCATCCGTAAACGCACCGAACATAACTAATTTGGAGGCTGACAGTCGTTGCTCTGACCCGAGTACGACCGTGAGTGTGTGTCCACATCTGGGCCCGGGATTTGCTCCTTCAACTGGAAAGGGGATAGGGACAGGCGCTGGCTGGACGTGGTTATTCTCCATGACGACTCACGCCCACTTGATGTACACAGGTAGATCTATTCACCCCGAAGGGCTAGGCGATCACAGGAAGCTTGCTCGCGTGTGGGGCATCCGGTTCGGACACCCCTGCAGCTACCACAAGGATACCTCATACATCACCTTTGCATCGCCCAACTGGTTCCAAAGTTTACTTACGTATCTGCACCCTGCATGAACTACTCTACACTCCCAAACCTCACGTTAGACCGAGCAAGCACTCAGAGTGGTCAGACAAGTGATCAACAGCAAACTTTGTTGTTTGAAGGCTGTCCAAGAGTATTGATTCAAAATGGAGTGGCTCGGGGGGCTTGTAATCGTCAGAGCGCGGTGCTAGAAGCAAGTTCGGCTGTGCGTCGTACGTTGATCAAGCCACATTAAACCTGCCCCCATGCAGCCCGCGTTGCGATGCATCATGACATCTATCCAAACTTCACAAACATGCTGAGCTCTTGTTGCATGTGTATGATCGCGCTTGGAATCCATTGCGTGCATACCAATGTACAATCTCTCAAAGATATCACAGTGATGACATGTGTTTACACCTGACAGAACCACTGCAGCATTCAGGTGCTGGGCTGGTTCAGTGTCCGGCTTCCACAGATCAAGAAGCGAAGATTTGTGGACTCAGGCACAGTTTGGGAGGGAGTTGTTGCCAGAAGATTCCTGTTGTTCTATGACTGCGTGTTGGGACCACCATCCATCCAGGCAGCACGAGCGGAAGGACTCTATTCTAAGGCTCTCGTGTACTCTGATTGGCCTAGGGTATTTTATGGAATTAATAAAGAAACATATGGTCCCCAGGGACCGTTTGCAGCCCTGACCCAGCGCCCTGGGATACCTTATGAACGGTGTACGAAGCTGGGCCCACACAAGCTACGTAACTAAGGTACCATGTTATACGTTTGGCCACAAATGCACAAATTGAGTCCAAGGTAATCCTCTTGCACGTCATGCCAAGCGAAGATCTGGGGATGCTGGCCATGGTGCATGTGTGACTTGGGAATGACCGTCGCTCCGGTGGTACCTCCTTACTGCATACTCCACGTTCGTGCGTTGGACCGCGCGACATACGTTGCTGAGCAGGGGTGAGCCATCACTGTGTGTGGAGTACAAGAACACATCCGGAGAAATCAGCGGATCAAACAGGCACTGGATAAAACCACACACTGTTTTCTTTAGCAGCAACACTTGCTATGTAGGATACAACTCCAGAGTGCTGATTGATTATTATATGCACGTCCATCCACTTGTATATATTGTATATCCATGGACGTATATGCTGGCAAGCACAGCTTGAGGGACAACTGTGAGGACTCCCTGCCATATGAACTTTTTGGCCTGGGCTGTTCTGTATCGCAGTTGCGCGCAGCTGTTCAACGTTCTTGTCCAAGCAGTTCGAGTGTCAAAAGGCCGACGACACATTTTGGGTTGCGTTTTGCGTTTTGGGCACATTCTACGCAACAAGCATGAAACGAAGAAGACGCGTAGAGAATATATTATATAGGCGAAGAAGACGAGATCATGTTAGCGTTAGGTTAGATTGATATTTTTTGCGTCTCTTGATCGTCACGGTAGAACGAAGTTGAATAGAACAATGTCGGCCTGTGGATTCGCAGCGCGCCGCGCGTACTGCGCGCCAAAGAGCCTCAGTGGACGCACATGTTCACACAAGAAATTGAATGTTTCTGCTGCGTGCTGCGGCGATAGTCACGGGCGCCTTGTGGGTCTGAAGGCGCCTGACTTCACTGCGGAAGCAGTCTATGACCAAGAGTTCATCAACGTTTCGCTGGAGCAGTACCAGTGCGTATCGTGCATGTGAACTTGGATTCATGTTTCATCCTGTTGCACCGGTTATGTTTCCACGAGGATGAGACAGTGGTTGTGACATCTTAAACCCTGAAGGATGATCAGCACACTGTCGCATAGCTCATCGCCTGGTAGGAAGTGTACATTAGCTCGCTGACAAGCACAACAGCATCTTGAACCAGTGGTTCATGCCTTCGCAGGTCTGCCTGTGCATCCTACGTTCCACATGATGAGATCAAAGCTGCAAGCCACCAGCTTTGCTTTCTGGCCAACTCCTGGCTGTATGAGTGTCAGCTTTGCGCAGTGACAATGCACTCCTGTAGTGACTCAGGCTAGGATTTCCCTATTAGAGCTTGATGTCCTTGTTTCTGCTTTTCCAGCCTGGTATAAGAGCAGGTGAATGTTTCAGGTCCAGAAAACGCTTCACTTCTGCTCGCAGACTATTAGTTTTTCGAGCTGCTTCTCTCAACTGTCTTGTACGAGGAGATCCATGGACAGATGTGCTGCTGTTACACAGCTCGTCTCATTTGTGAAAAGTACTCATGTGATGCTACAGCTGCAAGTAACGCACTCTTTCATGCAGGAAGGATGGCAAGTACGTGGTGCTGTTCTTCTACCCACTGGATTTCACATTCGTGTGCCCCACAGAAATCACAGCATTCTCTGACCAATATGATGACTTTTCGGCTCTCAACTGTGAGATTCTGGGAGTTTCAGTGGACAGCAAGTTCTCCCATCTTGCATGGATCCAAACAGAGCGCACTGATGGTGGTGTGGGTGTGTCTCTGCCATGGTGCAAGTTGAGATCAAGTTGTCCAGTCCTGTTCGTCACATCTGAGCGGTTCAGAGGCATCGCATGAACATGATACTGTTGCTCTGCGTGATCTCACGTCCCTGGAACAGCTCGCCTGTGTGACAAGTTGCAGATTGCTGCTCACATAACTGCATATTATGCTGGGTTGTTTGCTAATCCTTGATTGACGTTATTCCCTTTCCAGCCGGTGCAGCAGTGTGTTGTTGATTGATAATGCCGCCAATTGTCTTTCATTGTCAAGTTCAAATGCCAGCAGCTCCAAAGCTTGATGTATGAGTTTTGCTGCAGGAGATCTGAAGTATCCTCTGGTGTCAGACCTCAAGCATGAGATCGTAAAGAAGTACCATGTGGAGGACAGTGACGGAGTGGCGCTGCGTGGGCTGTTCATCATCGACCCCGATGGTGTCATCCAACATGCAACCATTAACAACGCACCCATTGGCCGCAACATAGGAGAGACACTGAGGCTGTTGCAGGTGTACGCCCTTTCTTCCCTTTCATTTATTTTACTTACATTGGCAAGAATCTGTGTGGTTGTGCGTGCATTTGGCTTCTATCAACTTGGATTCTTGCCCTTTCGACCTGTCAGAGTTGTGTGGTAGAATTCAGAGAGTCTTCATTCCATTGGTGCCTGACAATATCAGCAAGCAGTAGCACAACCCTGCACACTCATGCTGGTTGTGCATGCTGATATCAAATTTCTGCTAGGACTGTTCTCACAGCGTGTGCTGGGTTGGAACTCTGGCTGGCACGCATCGTATGAGGGGTTGGAAAGCTCCCTATATTTCTGTCACCTTTTCTACGCAACAGCAGATTGTGAGCAAGAATTGTGTTAGTTTGTGGCGAATTTGGTTAGGAAGGGGGCAAGCGCTGGTTGTTATGTCATGTCTTGAGTCCCGCTCGGCCAGGACATGCAGTGGGGAATGTTCTGCAGGCTGTGAAGTACGTCAGGGAGAACCCTGATGAAGTCTGCCCTGCTGGCTGGACGCCAGGCGATAAGACGATGAAGCCCGATCCTAAGGATTCCAAGGAGTTCTTTGCAGCCCTGTGAGTGGGCAGCCCTGTGAGTGGTTTGGTGTTTATCTTGTGCTTTGCTGTCTAGCGGTTGACATCTCACCTGCGAATGCGCTTCGCATGTTGATATGTGGGAGGAGCGTCTAATTGAGTATTCCCATGTAAACTTGCAAGTTCATGCTGCAGCGGGCTGCTACAGTCACGTGCATGCATGCATGCGGTGTATGTGGTCGCGAAGCTCACACCCACAACACGCTGTGTGTGGCCATGTTGCGTGTATCATCACGGCTGTACACGAGGGTACTCAGGCAAAGTACTGGAGAGAAGGAGCGTATCCACGTTGCGTAGCGTATCGTTATTTCCACTGCAGCTTGGATTTAAACGGTTCAACATTGTCACAGCCCCCTGCAAAATGCGACGCACAATACTGTGGTTTCGAAATGACCTAAGGATGCATGATAATCCCATAGTTGCAGAGGCCATCTCTGCTGCCACCAAGGGTGAGCAGATCGTGCCGGTGTACTGCTTCGACCCAAGATTCACATCATCTCACAATGTTCTCGACCAAAGACCGCATACAAGGCTTCTGGGCGACACCAAAATGTCAGGTTTTAGAGCAAAGTTTCTTCTGGAATGCGTGAATGATCTACGGCGCTCGTTGCGGTCTTTGGGATCGGACCTGCTTGTCTTCTATGACAAGCCGGAAAACGTACTGCCAGGTGTGCTTCTGTGTTCAGTAAGAAGGCAAATATATAACCTTTCTGACATGCCGTACACGAATTTTCCTGCACTAGGCTGGATGTGACTTGGAAATTCAGCTTTGCTGGTTTTAATCTGCTGCAATTGACCATGGCAGCTCAGCTTGACTAAAGAAAGAATATCCGTCCCGTCCGTATTTCTTCGCATGAAGCGTTTATCGTGTGACCAGGACAGTACGTTGCATATAGGGTTGCTGCTGACCAGTGGAAACTGCACTGTGCTTGCAATGGAAGAGTCGACATCTGAGGAGCTTGCTGTGGACACTCGTGTGAGGGCAGCCATATCGTCCCGGGGGCGCCTGAAGACGCTCTGGGGACACACTCTATTCCACATAGACGATCTGCCTTTCACAGAAGACCTCTCAGATCTCCCGGACACCTTTACCCCTTGCCGCAAAACCATCGAGTCGAAGTGTAAAGTTCGTGCAAAGTTTGCAATCCCTAAGAAGGGAGAGCTGGGAGGGTTGCCATCAGGGCTGCCTGCTGCCGCTGACGTGGTCTGGGACAAAATCCCACTGGAAAACACTATCAGCATAGCAGGCCCTCCTGAGGAGCATGCCAAGGCTGCTTTACACTTCCAGGTGTGTATACATCTGCTTTTACAGCTTTTACTTCCCACTCCGGGCTTCTTATTACATGCGACACAAGGTTTGCGGTTGTCCTGCTCCTGCGACGCCTAAATGCATTTGGCACATATCATGATATATGTTGTGCAGGGTGGCGAAACTGAGGGCTTAGCGCGGCTGCAGTACTATCTCTGGGACAAAGACTTGATCGCAGAGTACTTTGAAACTCGAAACGGCATGGTAGGTGGTGACTACAGCACCAAGTTCTCTCCATGGCTTGCCGCCGGCTGCCTGTCTCCTAGGTGGGTGTACCATGAGGTGAAGCGGTACGAGCGCACCCGCACCGAGAACAAGAGTACATACTGGGTGGTTTTTGAGCTCATGTGGCGGGACTATTTCCGGTTTTTTGCTGTCAAGCATGGACCCAAGATTTTTTTCGAGGGTGGGATTGTTGGGAAACAGTTGCAGTGGTCAACAGGTAGCGAGGTGCGCACTGGCAAGGGTGCAACACGTTTCCTGCCTCAGCAACTGCCACTCGCAGGACACTGCACAACCTGGCCTGGCCTGCAGCTCTATCAGCGCAACTATGAGCCATTCTCTGCGGGGGTTTTGTGAGCATCTCAATACTTTTGGTCTTAAGGTTGCGGCATCTATTGTCTTTGCACAAAATTCAGGGATGCATGTTACCAGAACACATTCCAGGCCGTTTCCATGACAAAGCGCGTCACTAGGGTTGGTTTTCAGGATTCTGAAAAACTCCAGAAGAATGTAGCTACTTGCCGATTTCCCCTCCTAGAGTAATTAATTGTGATTGGCAAGTTACCGAAAATCACGAACATGGGAATTAATTATGTCGGCCAACTTTGCCTACAACAATGCAGATACAAGGAAACATTTATGCGAACTCTTCTAGCCACTTGAATTTGGGCTGCGCTCCCCTCGCTTTCGTCGCTTCGCTTCATCTGTTGTGAAAATGAACCAGGCTTTCACCGAAATAACATCACAAATTAAATCACTCCTGTTGGCCGAAACTGGTTGAGTAGGGTATTCTGTGATGCTATTTGTGCTGTAGTGCTGCTTCGCTACCACTAGGGTTTGTTCTCGTGGTTTCGTTGTGGCTTCTGTGTGGTTTTGGCTGCTTCTGCTTAGTATTCGTCTGTTGCTTTGGTTGCATTGGCGCTTTTTCCTGCGTCCTATTGATGTAATTGCTTGCTGAAAATGTCTTCCAGATAAACTATCGCATCTCGGCAACTTGCCAAAACAGGAAACGTGCTTTGAATGGTGCCACTATGGTGGCTTTGGTTATGTCCACTTTCGGAAAGTTATGCCCCTCTGCTGAGGTTTACTTTCAGAACCTTGCTATCGTTGCTTGTTCCACTGGTGTTGTCGATTGTGGGTTGTGGTTGCGTATCAGTAGACAATATCTCAGTTGTGCCTGGCTCGTGGTCGTGGCATTGTGTTTCGTCATTACTATCGCAGTTTGGCTAAGAGTGCTGGGAAAGACTTTCGCGACGGTGCTGTTGTGCCATTCGAGTGAAGTGGTGGATATTGTGTGTTAGTTGATGTGGCTATTTGGGTTCATGCCTATTCACTCCCTTTCCAGTTTGTACTGTACCCTCCGAAACAGAACTCATAAACAACAAATCATTGCCGATTTCCACCCTGATTAGGAACTTTTTTCGTCCCAGGCCGATGAATCGAAACTAAGAGCAAACCTGCCCCTCACATGTCTGATGTTCAGCATCAACATCACTGAACATTGAACATCCATTCAGAAGAAACATTGTTCATCGCTCGTTACCAAGCCTCTGCAGCCCAGGACCATGACAGAAACATCT
The DNA here is from genome assembly GCA_032359135.1 of Ulvella scutata. Classification (NCBI taxonomy): domain Eukaryota; kingdom Viridiplantae; phylum Chlorophyta; class Ulvophyceae; order Ulvales; family Ulvellaceae; genus Ulvella; species Ulvella scutata. The sequence continues at coordinate 96,126 of JAUMHD010000001.1, forward strand.
CATCACATGGATGCAGTTGCTGGAGCTATGGAAGGCAGGCCGCACTGGGATGCCACTGGTGGATGCCAACATGAGGGAGCTGTCATCCACTGGCTATATGTCCAACCGTGGTAGGCAGAATGTTGCATCCTATCTGGTTCTCGACCTGGGGGTGGACTGGAGACTGGGAGCATCGTGGTTTGAACACCACCTCATTGACCATGATGTCACATCCAACTTTGGCAACTGGGTTTCTGCAGCTGGTGCGCGTCAGCTGGAGTTAGTATTCTCCGCTGTACATGTTTCGTTTTTCACGCAATTTTCTGCTGGTGCTGTTCAGAACGCATGGACACAGGCAGCGCTCCGTCGCAGCAACTGCCTTGCTGCAATAGCTGCTGGGTGCACCAGGGCACGTATGCTGGTAGGTCTAGCCTTGCTCAAATCACCACGTCTAGGTCACCACGATTTGCTTCCCCATGTTGACAGGCATGACGTATGCCCTTGATACAAACTGGATCTTGCTGTCTTCCACTGTAGAGTACACATGCAGGACAAGAACTGTAGATCAACATAAATGGCGGCAAGCATGCAGGTTTGACTGGCGGAAGGATAAACATGTTCAACATTACCAAGCAGAGCAAGGACTACGACTTGTCTGGTAAGTACGTCAAGCACTGGATCCCAGAGCTGGAGAAGGTACCAACTGCGTATGTACATGAACCATGGACGATGCCATTTGCTGTGCAGCAGGAATCAGGGTGTATTTTAGGCACCGACTATCCGAAACCTGTGCCTGTGTCAAGAATGGCACGGCCCTGGCAGGGCTCCAGGTACCCAGATGCTGCCAGGAATGAGCAGTACGGGAGCCGTATTCGCAGAGGCGGAGCAGGGGGCAAGCCATCTGTGAAGGGTCCCTCACGAAGCGGTGGTAGCGCGCCTGTGAACTTTTACTAGCAGAGGTGTAGACGTTTCACGAGGGCTGCTGCGGACAGCAGTGACCGATGTTACCAGCAAACACCTTGGTGCTTACTGGAGCGGGTGATCTCCTTGCTCGGCTGTGGGAAGTTTGTTGGAGGATTCTGCGCCTTGTGTTCATGAGTGTTGCTGTAAACGCTTCAGTTGTGGTTCCCACAAAGTTCAACTGAAACGAACGTCACACATGGCATGCTGTAACCTGTGCACATAGGTGTGAGCGCATTGTTATGGCTGCTGTAGACTTGTTGCTCGTGCGGTCACCAGCAAGCAAGGGCGGAAGGCTAGGTGCACCCGTGTGAAGCCCTACTGAAATATGGCTGCCGCACCAAACACATCTTGCTTCCACGCACCTCTCCAAAGCTCATACCTTTTTTCGATCCTGCATCTCTTACCTATTATCGGGCTGGGTAGCTACCCCAGGAACCTGCAGGGCCCTACGGGTGATAGCAGGTGCAACGATACGAGCTACCTGTTCTACAGGACTGACATAAAAATTCACGAGCAGCTTGTATGCTCTGTCTCACCACGTTCGGGTGTGGAAAAATCGAAGTTGATGATATAGCGTGCTTGGAGTTTTAGTCGCATCGCCGCGGATTTTTTCAGACATCCTCATGTGGACAGCGCGTGTCAACACACCTAGGTCAAGGTTGCCAGGCGTTGGCAACAAGTACTACATGTGCTTGGACTTCCTCATACCGTTTCATATAGTGTTTCTTACGCGACAGGTCATTGTGATTGGTTCTGACCTGGAGACGATACGAGGTACTGCCGATTGTGCAAGAGTCTACGCCTCTCCTTCATCGTGGCGACGAGTAAGATGAAGATGATGTACGCATCAACCATGCTTTCATCCTGCGTGTGCGGTTTTTTTATGACAGTCTAGAGGTGTGAAATAATGCGAAGCTTCCGAGAACTGGCATCGCTGTGCTGCTGCGCATCGTGCCCCTTCAATGTTGTACGGGTGGGAAGTTGTGCTTGTGAGTATGTGTGGGTTAGAATCTCTACTGATGTTCGCAACAGAAGTGATCTGTCGCACCAGCAGCAGCACTTCCGCGTCCAGCTCATGGCAGGTGCCTGATGTCACGTCCACGAACTTCTGCAGAATTGTACACTTTTCTATGTGCATGTTATGGCTGGACATGCCTTGTTCGCAGCTTGGATGCCGCGGACGAACCTTCATTGACGGCATTGTGCAGGCGGAGCATCCTATGTTGCTTTGGAGCGGGCATGTCAAGCAAGGATGCAAATCGTTCGCCTGGTAATCAGCTCCTCTGCGCTTGCTCCGTGCGTTCGCTAGGGGGAATTCGAAACGACAAACTTTTGCTGATCTGGCATGTTGGTGGCATGTCTGTCGCAGCTCGTTTTGTAGTTGCACGTGAATGTGTTCTAACAGTGTTATGTATGTCATTGCAATCGATCGTTGTAATGCAGGTGACAAGCACAAGTACTCTGCAACGACGCCAGCTGCCACCACAAGTCCATCGCCGCATCCTAGCTGGGGAACTAGCAGCCGCATCGAGAGGGGACTAGACCACGTTGGCTCAGAAATGGTACTTGGTAATGTACCAGAAGATGATTGCCTCAGCACAAGTGGCCAATTTTCTCTTTCGAGTACGAACACGGTGAAAGGCGGTACCAATGTGAACGCAACCAACAACAGCACTGCACAGCCCTCCTCCGCCGAGCATCCGGCCGGCCACGATCGAGAACGCGGAGCAGAGGATTCACAACCAAGCCGGCTATCTGCAGATGATGTTCAGTTACCTGGTCCAGCGAGGCAGTGCCCGGAAGAGAGCTTCCCCCGCCCAGCGCAGCAGCCCCAAGAGCAGGGTGAATGCCGCCCTGATTTATCAGCCCAGCGCTCCAAAGCCTCCTCCGGTCCATTGCAGCCCACTGGAGCTGGCGTGGATATAGTTACCGGCGCCCCTTTGCACCGCTCACACGCGGCCACTGTCAAAAAGCTGGATGTCGCCATTGAAAAGTTTGGGAAAGAAAAGCAGGGCTACGATCTGGTGGGGGTCGCACAGGCAATGGTGGGGTTTGAGAAGATGGTTGTCGAGGTGTGCTTGTTCCTGCTGTGCACCTGCCATAATTAGCCCTGCCCATGTGTGCTATCAGCCTGGAGTGCCCGGAACATGGGTGGTACGGGCACCACCCATGTTCCGTGCATGAGGTGGTTGAAGTATGGCCTGGTTGGACAGTGTGCCTCGCTAAACACTTGTCTGTGATTCATCTGAAGTTGTTTGTGTGCAAAGACCTTCAGGCCAGTGCTCTGCAAGTCTCTGTATGCTCGTACTTCCAGCGACACGTGTATGCGCTCAATTGATTTGAGGTTAGCACTGTGGCATCACTACCATCGCATCACTTGCTTGGGCTTTGGTGTGTTATAGGTCAAGGTGCCTGTTGCGGTTTTCCGCCCATCTGAGTGCATTCCATCTCTCCTGCGTACGTTAGTGTGTGAGATCATGTATTGCAAATGTTGTCAATACCATTTCTGACCTGGTGTAATTATGCAGGAAGCAGAGCGCGTTCGGTACAACTCCATCCGTCTACAGGCTATTGAGATGCGGCCTGAGTCGGCTCCAATCTTCATGAACATGGAGAAGGAGGATTGGAATGCTCTGAATGCAATGACGCCTCCCGCAGCAAGGAAGTGTACCAGCCTGAATGTGCGGTCAGAAGCAGAGCGCATCTCATCTCGCACAGCAACAGCCAGGACCACCACAGTTTAGTGTGCATACACAGCGCCAAGGCACACTTACACACAGCTGGCGCATTCGCGCTGCATCACCATTTCTTTGCGTCTACAGTGTTGCTCGGTTAAGCACAGCAGCGCATAGAGTGGAATGTCTGAGGACCCTGGTGCATTCAGGCGAGGACGTAGAGCGCTAACGATTTCTCATATTTTCTAACGGCCCTGCTTGTGCAGGTTCTCAGTTCAACGTGTTGTGGAGTTGAGCTAGCCGGCATGGCAGAATACTGTGTGTGCATATACTTTGCAAGTGCACGGTGGCTGTCTGTTTGGGTTGCATTTGCATGTCCCCCTGACTGTCTTGGGGCTATTGTCGCTGCCGAACGTCTTTGATGCTTCTTACGATTTGAGTTGCCCACACTAGATGCTGCTTTGTCTTATCCACATGTGTTTTCAAAGTTGTCTGCTCAAATGACATGTGTGTAGTAGTAGGTTTGCATCATCAGAAAGATTGTCTGCGCAGTAGTTCAGCTGCTTCGGGCATGATAACAGGCTCTGCTGGAGCGGATGACTTGAGTTGATGAGCAGAGCTGGCATCGATATTTTTTTCCTTCAGTTGACAAAGTATGTTATATTCCAGCATGTGACGCTGCAGTACCTTCCAGTGCCACACTGGAGCGCAGTGTCCTGGCTCATTGGTCCATAGATTGCACGTGTGTGATCTGTCAGCTGTGTTCTGTTGCCCGCAATGTAAGATAATCTGCGAAGAAAATTTAGTGTGTTGAATCGTATGTTCAGTGAGTTCGTTGGCAACCTTGCTCTGGCGAAAATTGCATCGACAGTGGTGTAGCACGAAGTGCATCTGCGCAGAGCATCTGAAACTACGCCCGCACCACTTCGCTCACGACGCACACCAAGGCAGGACGAAGAGAACAGCGCCAAACACCACATGTCAGCTGCGCAACGGCAAAACACCACCGAACGGCCCACAGGTGCAACTAGGCCACCCCACAGCGGGGGGGAGGTGGCCATCAACATGCCGACTGCAGCGGAGCTCCTCAGGATGAAGGGGGGTAACGGGCCGTGGGCGACAGAGGGGGGCAGGGGAAGCAGATGGGGAGGGCTGAATGTGGGATGCAGCGCTGGGGGGGGCCCAGTAGCCGCAGGTGGCTGCAGCATCAGCAGTGGGGACCGGTAGCAGGGCCTTGCCGGCAACTTGCTCTGGAGTCAACGAATGAAATAGCGATTCACTCGACTCTGTTGATCAGTCACCTTCACAAAGAGGCTCTTTGTGCTTGTGACCCGTGCCACTGTGGATGTATTCTCAAATTGAGGTGTCTTGGCAATGAGGAACATTCGCAAACTTTATGGCACACTGCATAGACTGCTTGTCACTCAGGCTCCTTGTGGTATAAATCTGTGTCAGACTGGACACTTCACGAGTGACTGCTGAGGAGCATTGTCCAGCACAGCACCGGCTATGCTGCCCGCTTCGAGTGACAAAGTATGGGCACAGTAGGACAAGCAGCGAGAAGGGCAACGAAAGAAACAAGTTCAGCGAGTCTATGACAATCACACAGGCTGGAGACTTCTTTCACAAGACGCTGCATGCCAGTCACCTATCAGATCATCTATCCATGAGTTGTCACTAGTAACGTACTGTGGACAAGAATGTGGGAACTACTCTCGTGACAGTGCTGTCCAGAACTTTCTGCGAATTCTAAGCTGACAGCTTGGTTTCGTAAAGTAATGCTGTCAGCTCTTACTGCTTCCTTGTTACCTTCTCACTGCCTTTTCAGCTTATGCTAAACTGATCATTGCATTGAGCATCTGGGAGAAACTGTAACCAGCAGAGCAGCGCATCTACGAACTCTGTACATGTAGCCACGCATGCAGGACGACTACTCAAGGCTAGGACAGTGACACACAAACCATGCTGTAAAGTTTCAAGTGGAAGCACAATGCTGCAATCTTTGGGGTTTTAATGCATGATAACTATAGGGCTCGGCCGAGCTCGGCCCGCACATGGCGACCTGTTTTGGAGCATGAGCACGCTTGGTAGTGGGACATGATTCATGTCACAAGCAGGAAGTGCTACAAGCGACGATCCAGAGAATAGAACCCTAACGTGGTCTCGTCTGAAGAACAAGGATATCTCACCTGGTAAGGATAACCTGGTTATTGTGTTACAACACAATGGTCAACGCGAGTGTCATATTAAAGTGCTGCCTCTGACAAGCTCACAATGGGAAGCAGCTTCGTCTATAGCTACAGCGCAGAAGTCGACCGAGTGTGTACCAGTGTAGATACAATGTGTGGAGAACAGGGCAAAGTTGAGTACAGTGTGGTGCACAGTTCGTTTTTACGGATTTTCTTTGAAATTGAAACTTCAACCAAGTGCTTGCATTGGCATGCCAGGTGTACTTGCAGGCTGCAAGTTGCAGCCATGAGACAGGTCCTGCGCCTAAGTAACAATTTTGGTCGTCTCGTGCCTTGGAATGCTGCTACTGTTGTGCTGGAGATGATTGGTCTCACTCCCCCAGTCGCACCTTCGCTTGACGAACCTAGCCCCAGATAGCCTGACATATGGAAAAATTGCATCCAAGACAACTCAGCTTCTCTGAAACTCTGATTAGCGCGTCGCTTCAGGTTGCTAAGCTCACTGTCGAAATTGCTTGCTTCAAGACCATGCCTTGACTCCCGTACTGGGAATGTATGCCACGGTGATCTTAATATGTGCAGGAACATTTACACATGAACTATCAGTCTCGCTGTGGCAGATTGTGCAAGGGAGGGCCGTGTGCTATGTGCAGTTCTACGAAGAGTTCTCAGGTACGGCAGCACAGGTGCCAGAAGAGTTTCTCTCCATGGATGACGTTGCTGGATGAAGTAGCTGATTGCAGTTTCGCAACTCCCGCTCAGGCGTGATCTTGTGCAACAAGTGTGGGCTGAAGGAGCACAGGAGGCTGCAAAAGGAGAAAATGCTACCGTGTGAGGGCGAAAAGCAGGCCACAAGCAGCGATGCCTCGTGTCTAACTTTCACAGGAAAATCTGGCTCAATACCCTATCTGGCAAGCACGGGCTCTGGAACCGATGCAAAGAAGTGCGCCTTCTGTCAAACTGAAGTGTCTCCACTGTGGAGAAGTGTTGACGACAAACTAGCATGTAATGCTTGTGGATTACGCAAGAAGCGCCTTCAAGAAAGGGATCGGCTGAACAAGACAAAGGCATGCTCCTCTCCTCTCAATGGAACAGTCTGAAATCTTGGCAGACCATGCTTGCGATGCTAATATCCTTTCAGGGCTGAGCACGCCTACAAATTGTTTTTTCTTGTTTGTGTTCCATTCCACTGACAGGCAAGCACGCAGGCTTACGTTTGTGCTGCTCATGCAATGTTGGGTACAGGACACAGCGCTGAAACCGCCTTCTCGAAGGCGCAGGACGGTCTCCACAGGAGATGCTGCAGCCCATCTGTCCTCAATACTCTCCACACCATGCACAACTTCCGCTGGACAACACTTTCCACTCTTTACTGCATCTTCATTGTCGACAACCTATGCACACACCACCTCTAACAGCCTCCAGGTTGCACCTCGGTCTGATGGCAGTTATCACCACATACAGCTGAAAGCTGCTGACTCACCAATACCACTCTTTATTTCAAGGGAAGAAATTATGCTCTTGCGCATCTTCCTTTACTATATGGTGGAAATTGGTGCCAGTTCCCTGGGACATGCACTCACTGTGCGACACGTGGACCTGTACATCAGTGTCTGGCCACTCATGCAGCATGCACAACAAGAAGAAGCCAAAGAAAGGATTCTTAGCTCGTGGAACAACCAAGATGCTGCCACTGCAGCTGCAAGACATGTGTTTTTCATGATGGAGTTCTATGGAGTCTGTTTTTCTGGACACATGGCAAGACTCTCAGGAGGATGAGAAAGAAACAACAGGTTTGTACAATGACTGCAGTAAGCTTGGAAAGTTTGGTTGGAGGTACTTGTACAGGCGATGCGGAAAGTAGTGAGTTGGTTTGCACATTCAGGCACAGACTTGATCTGAGATAAGGAAGAGTTGAAAACCTTTAGAACCCTGTCATCAGCAGAAGTGGCATAAATATTGAGTTGGAGTGCACTCTCACATGGCCGCTTTTCATGGCTTGATGCTGTAACAGTTGCAAAGACCTTGACCAAGTCCCCTGAGGAACAGGCTTTCTACTTAAAATTTGTTGAATTACGCAAGAGTAATTCTGAGGTTTTAGCAAGTTTCATATTTTTGGACAAGCACAGTAACGATGCACCACAACCACACATGCACTCATCTCCTGCACTACAAACCGAGCATAATTCAGTGCAAGCCAGGCTACAGAATAAAGCACATCACGTTGCAGAATGACTCAATTTGTCTGTGTTTTCAGAAACTAACTTGTGCTGTGATGATAAGGGTACCTTGACATTATAATTTCTCTCAAGCTCTCGCTGATTCACAGAATCTGGATGTGCAATGATAATTGAGCGAGCAAGTCACTGGTCATCACAATACAACGCAAGTACAACAAACACTACTTTCTAGCCAGACGATGATACAGCTCGTTACTGGCGGAAGCCACAGTTGTCAACAGTGCACGTTGTGCAAGTGCCTCTCTCTGGCGCTCGGCACAGTAAAGCTCAGCCAGTGTCTCCCTTTCACGAACAAGCTGTTCATTGTGCTGTTGCCACCTTGCTTCTCGCTTTTTACCTTGCTGCAGCTGCTCTCGCATTACTTCAGCCTACACAAAGATGGGTTCAGGGCCCAGGGTCCCACCTCCAGTTTGCGCATCAATACATCACATGTACACGTGTAGACGCCCACCTCCCGTATCAAGCCACTCACTTGTTGTCCTAGCTGTTTTGCTTTCTCTCCTTTGGAAGGGGTGAGAAGGTTCACCTGCACTTCCGCAGTTGTGGTCCATTGCTCAGATTGTCCACAGGCTCTGTGTTGACAGGACTGGTTACACCGGCTCGAGCTTGTCGGTGCAAAGCTTTCTTCCACAGAACGTCTCCCTGATTGGCATTCGTCCCACCTAGCAGGTGCGCTTACTGTGAATGTTGGGGACTGTCCTCGACTCCTGCTCAGGTGTTCTCACAGGAGAACTGGAGGCTGACGTACTCACTAACACCAGCGTCCCACATTCTTGCTTGAGCACGTAAACACTCTCGACAGATGGACGCATCTGGCTGCGTAGAATCTACGCTTTGTGGTGGCTGTGTTGGTGGACTGTTGCGATGTGATTGCATCACGTAGAGCTGGGCTTCTATCTGACGAAGTTGCTTCTTCCATCCTGGTAAACTGAACTCTGCCCGATTTTCCTTCATCGTGGCTTGGTAGAATTTTAGCAGGGATTGTGTGTTCAAACAAGGGCACAACACGCAAATAAACCACAGCCCCAGTGGCTACAAACAGCCCATTTAGACAATATCGAAGTATTGGAATCACGGTTTCGGTCTACTACAGTTGAAGACTGCTTGGTATGTAAAGTGCACAGGTGCTATCTGTGGACTGGGAATTGTGGGGAGCAGTGCCAGAGGATTGCCACAACAGTTAGACAAGTGCAGTGCGAGCAATTGCCTCTAATCACTTGTTTGCTTCAGATCTTGAATTCTGGTGAAGATACTCGATGGTCAATATCGATAGTGTTTCATGAAATTTCATGACAAGCTTCAATCGCACGCATGCAAGCGAAGCAATCAGCATGCTGCAGCAGTAACAGGAACTTTCTGCGACGCCACGTTTCTCAATAAAGAGCCTTTGTCATATCATGCGTCTGTACTCGAACCGGGCCGTTCCACCGTGCAAGGCACTGCTCTCCTCATGCAAGGCCATGTGAACCTGCCCTACAGCCGCAAGCCAGTAAATCTATGGCATTCAGTGTGTCGTTGAAAGTTGCATCTTTCCTTGTTGACACTACACGCTAAGAGAAGGACGGGGATTGCTGAGCCTTTCCTGGGTGTACATGCAAAGCATACTACACATTGTGGTCAGGCTGTGTGAGCTATCCAGCTGCGTGATAACGATGCATGTGCAAGCGTCGTGCTTTATGCAGGCGACCTGATATCCTAGCTTCAACAAACACCCTGGAAACCCGGCTGAAAGCAATCAGCTGCAGCACACATATAATGAGCAGGAAACCGCCGCCGCGGGGTGGCAGGGAGGGTGTGAAGGCTGATCTTGCAGCTGTGAAGGATGGGCAGGCGGGTTTTGCTGCAGGTGTGAACGTTTCAGTTCTCCAGCTGGGCCCAGTGAATATCTGCACGTATCCATGCATTTGCAGGTATCTCCATCATTGTACTACTTGTGCAGGGCAAGGTACAACAGCGTGGACGCATGACTTTCTCAGTGCGTTCCTGTGCAGGAACGCGCATGTCCCTGTCCCCACCTGCACCAGCCCAGCACGAACCACCGGGATCACGAGTAGCTCCTGAACCAATTCCAACAGATTTTACAACACATTCTGAACACCATCGCGTCCTCATCTTCTGCTGTGATGTTCATCTGATACAGGAGCTGTGTAGACGAGCCAATCCTTGTTCGATAGCCTGCCAAGCTGTGCAGACAAAAAGCCTTGGCATCCTTTGAATTTCCGCAATCAAATGAAAAGATTTGAGGCTGAGGAAGAAGTCATTCGTAGGCAAAAGCTGGAAGAGGCCAATAAGGCAGAGTTCGATGCGGAGCAGACCTACCTCGAGACACTGGCATACCTGCCCGGCAAGGATGCAGAAAAGTATCGAGATATGCAAGGTGTTTTTCCGCAGGCAGGACTGATATTGCGTTCACAGCAACGGTGATGTGCCCTGATAGTTGTTCTTTGAGTGCATGTCATGCACCTCAGTTTCCTCAACATACAATGTTCACATGAATCAACAACTGGCAAGCCCTTGTGATTGGGTGTTGTTCACGGTCATGTGGACACGTTCTCTTGTCTGTGACTGTGCACTACTCAAGGAATTGCACGCCCATCACAGCAACCTTGAGCATGACCATGCATTCTACCACAACCCAGATGCATGTCAGACTCATCTACACGACAAAGAGTTTCTGTAACAGATCTGATACCTAACAATGCAAACACACCAATCAGAGCATAAAACCATCTGTCAGCATCAAGCACAAGGAACTTTGAACGCAGGTTTGATCCACATGTCAGATCCATCCACATGGTGAGTGATGCTTGCTTGCGTCGGTGAGTGCTGACACTGTCCAGGGATGCGAACTACTGCAGCGCATGTTCTATACAGTGATCAATGCTGAGAATCTATGCATTGAAGAAAAGCATGGACATGAATTGAAGCAACCGTGCAGCTCAGGACGTCCCCATCATGCATACAGGTGTGTCATGGATGTACATCAAGCCACCAGGAATGAAAGGCCTTGAGGAGCAAGCTAAAGAGAAGCAGCGTGAGCAGGAGAGCAAAAGGGCTGGAACGGCGGGTAAGCAGCTGCTCCATGCTCCTGTAGCGATTGCGGCGTACAGGCAAGCGCTGATTCTTTCACGCTGCACTGCAGTGTACCGCCACTGCACTATTCCTGCAGTCAGCAAGGCAGTCATAGTGGTCATCTTTGTTGATGTGGAGTTTCAGTTCCACTGTCATGAGTCATCTCTTCTGGGACAGGCGTACGAACAAGCCCGTCACACAGCCCAAGGGTTCCCTTACTTGCTTGTGCAGGTGGGAGCTCTGATGTAGCACACAAGGCAACGAGCAAGCAGCAAAACTCAGCTGGCCCCTTGCAGAGTCAGGACCGTGAAAGAGCGGACACAGGCGGGGAGACCGCTCGTGGTATAGGTATGATGCAATTATAGCACTGACGTGGACCGTATGTGACTTGTTTTGAGCAGTCAGTACTGCGTACAACATACATCCAGTGCTTCTTTCAAATGAATGAGGGATTGTGCTGTCTGTTCCTTTCCTCGGTGTCGGATGTCGTGGGATGTGAATCGTTGCTGTGCACAGATTTACGTTACAGTCTTGGTTTTAAGGTGCAGCAATACGTGTGGTTCACACAAAACTGATTGATTGTGTCTGTTTCCTCTCATTCTGAAAAGCTTAGTCCTGAACATCCCTGGCCTTTGCATCTAGAGGCCAAATACAACCTTGCAGCAAGCTTCAGATGTCGCTGTGGTCCGTCAACGTGATCATTGATGACTGGATGGTTTTCAGTGTTTGTGCTGTATGTTGACTGACAGCGCAGTATCATTGAAGCATGCAGAGCTGCTGTGTGCTTACAGGCAGCGCAATTGGCCATCATATCAAGTTTCAGCGGAGACCTCAGTCTCCGCCCATAGGGGGGTTCGCCCAGGGATCCTATGAGTTTGTTACTGAAGACGAACCTGAAGTGGATGAGAGGCTACTGCAGGCCCTGCAAGCGAAGTCAGGAAACACTGGGACCACCAGGCCAGAAAAGAACTCAAGTGGTTCCCAGCCCAAGAAGTACAAGAGGCAAAGAGAAGAAAAACTGTTCAGAGGCAGTGATGGTGTTGCCTGCAGCTCCAGAGCACGGCCAATGCAGAGAGATAGGGAGGAAAGGTATGGGAGACATGCGCAATCGAGGCGCAGGAGCCCTGATGTGTATGATTGCGCATCCGATGAGCATCAGTGGCCTAGGCATAAACAAGCACGAAGAGGGGAGCCCAATTATGGTTTTGGTGATGATAGGGAGACAAGAAGAGTTAGATCTCCGGTTGAGGGGCAGATGGCGCCCCGAGAGCACCACAGGACCAGTAGTAGGACCGATCATGAGAGAAGGGCTGATCATTCCAGGGGGGTTGCACGCGCTGTAAGTTTGAGCCATGAAAGATCTGACAAGAACGGGAATGAGTTCGCGTCAGATGGGGAGGAGGGAAAAGATCAGAGAGGAAGAACGGAGCAGGCGAAAGGGAGAGACAAACATCGCTCGCACAAGGAGAAGAAGAGAAAAAAGCGAAGCAAAGAGAAACTGGGTGGCTCTACTTTTGAGGATGCGGTACGATTCATAGTTGCACAGGGTCTGAGTGCAGAGGATGTGCTGAATGAGGTGAAGACCCGCAAAAGGATATGAGCATAGAAGAGAAGGAGAGCACGTGTGATGTCCATCATGTCACGCTATGGTTCGTAGGAATTGTGAGGGTATGGTTTCGCACTGCAAGCTGCCTTCAGGATGGTGGGTTCAATTGGCACTGCTTGTACAGCCGCTTTGGTTCGGCATTTGCAATTAGTGTAACAAGTGGCCTTGGTTCAATAGCGCTTGCTTTGAGAATATCTGCATTCTTAGTAGAATATGTGGCTCAAAGAGATCAAATTTCATGAAAGAAGGCATGTTTTGCTGAATCTAGAACATCGGTGAAACGGAACGTACATGCATGTTGTTAGCACCAGTGCAACCCCGGTGTCACCACTGGTCACTCACCAGAAGCACACTGCCTCAGGACAGCTGGTCGGGCACAGTTGTCGCAGATGAATTCTGGCTGGACGAGTCAGACTAGACTTGCCCTCCTCCTCCCGCTCGCACTTGTACTTCAGTGTGTGATGTGGGATCAAAAAACCCCATGGGACCTGGAGCGTCCAACCCAAATTGAATTGCCCGACATTCGAATAGCAAGCTCTTGCCCATGGTTTTAGGCCTTTGTTGGACCCAACGCAGGCCTGTGCAAGAGCACTTAGACCAGTGATTCTGACCACACATTCTCAACGAAACTGGTCGTTCCAGTGTAACGCAGGCTTGTATTGGTTCTTATGGCATTGGTTCTTATGGCCATTCTATTATTACTACGTATCAGGGCCACTATAGCGAATATAGTAAATTATCCCTAATATGGCCACAGGTGCGTACACGCCTCACTTCTTGTACACCCTGCACCTCGACATGTCTCGTGCGCACGATTGCGACCATGTAACAAAGGCCTAAATATGCAACTAACGCTGAGAGCAATCTGTCGACTCGAAGGTTAGGTGCGCTGCAGGAGTGGTAGTTGGTGAAGTGTCGCTTCGTCCTATATGGAAGACGGGCAGTCGCGCCCAGACCCCGCGTCCCCGCTTACTTGCAGTATAGGGCTTGCAGTATAAGTGCATTTTATCAGCCGTCTCTGGTTTGTTTGCTGCAAGATTTAGCATGAACCTGTGTACATGCTGAACACGCCACAGCACTCCTGCTGTTGCAAAGCTCGTCAGTATATCTACATATCATTCTGTTATTCTGGTTCCTTCTTTCATGCATCGCTGCGCCACGATGAAGTGCTTATGTTCCCTTCTCTCTTTAGTCATGCTCGCGCTTGGCCAGGCACAGACAACAGGGCCTGCAGTGAACGTCAATCCATGTGATGCCGAGCGTATTGCCTTGAAGGTGCGCGTTTAGAGAGTGTCCATGGGGCAACTGAATGCTTGATTGTTTTATGTGGACCTTCGTCAGCTCCAGACCGTATGTATAGGTCACCTAAAGCTGATAACCACTTGCTTCCAGGGCGAAGGATTCCCAATTGGCCTGGCGTACTGGCCAGGTGGCACAGTTGAGGACTGGAAAAACTCATCAGCAGGATTGTCCCCTTGCAAGGATACCACCGCACTGGTGTGCTACGATCTAGCCAATCACTTCCATCACAGTTCCAACTACGGTACTCTGATTGTGTTGGACTAGCTGCAGAACCAATTTGGTAGAGCCTTTGATAGTCCCTAACTGAGGCTGTTTTTCAGGGCATAGTGGTAGCTGCGGCGTACAACATCAAGGTGGACACTATTGCACTCCTGCAAACTTCAAACGCAGACGAGAGGTCGCTTTTTGGCGCAAGTACTCCTGAGGTCCTTTCTGTGGTGGCCTTCTCGTGCGCTTCCTTCCCGTACACAAACTGCGCATCACACTGGGCACCTGCAGACTACTCTACCGCTACCTCTGGATAGCCATGACAGCTGTACAAGTACGTAAGTTCATGTTTATGGGATGCGCAAGGAAGTTTCGGAATTTTAGTACCTCGTCCATTAGCTTCAGTGCTAAAAATGCATGCTAAAAGTGCAACACAGGTGCTGTGTAGGGGCGATGTCAGGTCAGAGGCCAGGTATATCTGGTCGAATGATGAATCTATTACTGAGGGTACAGGTGTCCTGGACACGTTGTCATTGATTGCTGAGTTCGGTGCGCATTGATTATGTCACTGCAGCTTTCCTCTGGTGTTCTTTCGACCTGAACTGTGGCCTGATGCTGACCTGGAGTTGTTTTAGCCTGACCTGAGGCTTCCGCCTGCATGCCCTCAATGCAGCCTGCAGAGCTACTGTACGCCACACAGCTGCTTTTTTGCGTGCCCAGTGCCAAGGTATTCCTCACACCGCAGTTTTTGGCCAAGCCTTATAGTATCAGCAGAAGAAGGAAGAGCCATTGAAGGCCCCACTGCCACTAAGGCTGCATGCCCTTGCATAAAGCTGCCTGAAACGGGAAGATTAGCCTCACGTTCCCGTGTCTATGTGTCCTTGAGCCTTCATCAAGTGTCACAAGGCAACATAGCCAACTAGGACCGCCCATGGCTTCATGCTGTGGTGCGAGTGCAGTGGGGCACCTTGCGCCGCACGCATGAGAGCCTGCCGCGAACTCGAAAGATTCAATTTCAAACTCCCGCCATCAAACTTTCAAATCCGTTTTCTTCAGTGTGGGCCGTGTGCAGATGAGGGCAAGCTGAAGTACCTCAGATGGCAAGAGTTCGGGTGCGGAGTGTCCTGCACATCAGCAAGTTGCCTGAAGACTGGTGAGGTCTACGCAGGTCGTGAGACGCGTGCATGTGCCGGGTTTCCTATCAGCAACTGCTTGTCTCCCACTGCCAGTACCAGTCCAGAAGACCCCAACAGGTGCTCAGCTTGTGTGTCACGTGAATGGTCAGCGTGCCTAACTTCAGGCGCATGCTTGCGTCTGTTGCTAGGGCACACGCATCTGTTACCTGAAAGTTGAACCGCAACCTAAGATTATGCTCTTGTTGGCTTCCTTCCTGTGGTTACCCATGTCTGCAAAGCAAGCTGTTCGTTTGGAGAAGCGCTGTCAGATTGTCAGCACAAGTTGCAGACGGGGATAGCTAGCAGCAGGCATAGTTGAAACCTGTTTAGCAGGGAATACTGCTTTGCATATGGGAACTTAACGTTATCAAGGTGCTTGAAAAAATTGTCATTCTTGACTGGGGGTGGCTGGCCTTGTATGCTGCTGTGCCTCATATGCTGTTCGCTTGATTACCAGGGTAGTTCCGCTAGGAATTTGTGAAGTGCTTGCGACAATGCTGCCCGAGCGCTGTGTCTACAACGTTCGAATGACACAGACGAGTCTGTTGAGCCAAGGTGTGTATGCAGATGCTACACCATCGTCCAGGTGGGCACCAGCGGCACAGATGCAGACCATGTTGTACTCAACACTGGTACCCAGCTGCAGAGTATTCAAGACTACTCCCTCTCGTCAGTTTATGGGGGCCTTGTTTCCGGCTTGGTACGTCATTCGTACACTGCTGTGCTGTACAAGAACCTTGGTTCGTTTTGCACATGCATTCGTGGTGGTGATCGCAGCTTCCTTGGCGAGGACAATTAGAAGTGCTCTGAATGGTTTCTTGTTGGTTACCGACTGTCTTAAGCTTGCAGGAATCATGTTCTGTTGGCGCTGACAGTGTAGTGAAAAGCGGCCCAGTAGGGACGGTGCCTAGTTTCAGTATAGAATAAAAGTTTGTGACTAGCCACCAGCAGGCACCTGTCAACAGCTGCCACTGATTATGGTAAGCACTTGGTCACAACCTGTCACACCTGCTCACAGCTGCATGCAGGGAGCCGCTTCAGGGCTGCTTACAGGGAAGTAAGTTCAAGCAAAAGATGATGCGTCAGGGGATGGTCCGAGGCACTGAACCAATGGCCATGGGGCGTGCCATGGCATGTGTGCAAGTGTGTGTGTGCAAGTGTGTGTGTGTGTGTGTGTGTGTGTGTGTGTGTGTGTGTGTGTGTGTGTGTGTGTGTGCGCGCGTGTGCACATGAATGCACAGGTGCAGCAGTGAGAGTCGATCTTATTGTTGAAAGTGAATTTGCCAGACTGAGTAAGGTTACGCAGTTTTCTGTTAGCTGTATGCTGTAATGCGTGCCCTTATGCTGAGTTTATCAGAACGAGAATCAGAGAAGCAGGCATGTGCTATTGTAGTTGTTGACGCTTGTCTTGTCTTTGAGGAGCTTGCCTCGAATGTTTGCAATCACGTGAAAGGCTCACATCGCCTTGCATTTCACGAATCATGCTGCACATTACAGCATGACTTCATCATTGCAGGATGACATTGCAGGATGCCTATGTGAGGATGCAACGGACTCTCTGCACCTGACCACCCCCAGCCACACGACTGAACATCACTACACATATGCGCAACAGACTGTACCGCAACATTCCAAGGTGATCTGGTGCATGAGAGAGCTCTTTCACATGCCTCCTCCAGACACGCGTTGTGGAATGTCTCGAGGAGGCATCAGGTGTAACGTACCAGGTCACCACCTCCCCCCTTGGTTGTGCGCAGAACCAGGTCTACAATGTATCCATCCTTGTGCATCCACCCCAGTGTGTCCCCCACCCCCTGCATCATGCCGTGGGGCTCAACAAAGATACGCACCCAAGATACGTCTAGGTCTGCACAGCTCTTTCCATGGCATGTGTCTTGTGCAGTCTGCCATAACCAGCAACTTTTTCGCTGAAGCGATACAGTGGAGAGATCATAGTAACCTTGTACTCCCGATTACATATACCACTGGCCGTTAGACAGTTGAGTCATCTGGTGTCCCAGTCATTCAAGCATCGCAATTGCTCATGACATGACATCCGCCCCCGTCTTCCGAGAGGAGTGTGATATCGGCCTTTTATCGTTCGTCATTGTCCTTCCAGCGATCTAGATCTGAGGGCCGTGGAAAGCGCATGCATGAAATCATGAATCAGCTAGCTGCAGCTGAACGTGTGGCTGCCGACTCACTCAAGCACCTGACCATTGAAATTGAATGCTGCAGCATACTATGGAGTCGACCGTTAAAAAGCCTGTACAGTGCAGATTTCCCCTCGACAGTCAACCTCCACACTGTAGCCACTAGTTAGGTGCTGCTGTGGTGTGGTCTTGCTTGTCGTAATCGAAGATCTGGTTGTACCACCACAGCCAGACTCCACATTATCCTGAGCGTTTCGATGTCAGTCGCTGCTGGATTTCGCGCGTTTCTCGTGGACGGGATGACTTCAAGATGTGTACTCGGCCAGTCCGCTTCAGGAGCTTCACTCCCCTCAGCCCCTGGCCACGTCCACCAGAAGTCGGGAGATTTGCAAAGGCGTGTCTCAACTGTTTCCTCGCTGTGCAGAGTGTCCACCGTGTGAGGCTTCCCTTGTCCTTGAACATGTGGTGGTATCTGTCATACTGGTCGTATCGGATTCGTTCATACTAGCTGCCCAGCGTTTCGAGGATCACTCGTCCGCCTGTTGATTGTATGATATTGATTCGTTTTGCAAAAGAGTTGAATTGGGAATCCAACTCTCAGAATCTAACTGGTTGGCTGGAATGGGGTGACAAGCCAACGAATGTGCAGGACAGTGGTGACAAGAGCAAAGGCTCGTGTTCAACAAAAATCGCCCGTAGATCTAGAGATGCGTGGGCTCAGTTCGCCTGAGTCACTTGAGCACTCTAGAAGGTCTCTCGAAGGCTCGTATGCCCAGGAGGCATACAAGAGCAGCAGTGAGACACAGGACAGGGTGTGGGAATGGCCCAGTGATACTAGCGGATTGTGGATCAGTGACACTGACTCCCCAGTTGAAGAACAGTCAAGCACACAGGTGTTCAGGCATGACTTTGGAAGCACTGCTGTCCTCGCAACCGAGGAAGCACGGGGCTCATCTCCCCACAGTCGCATCACTTCCACATCTGATTTAAATCTGCTAGAAGATGCAAGTGGCGCTTGTTCTGCAAGACACGGCGCGCATAAACATGCTGGCCCTGTACGCCGCACATGCAGCCATCCTCACGGCCGTATCAAGGTGGCAATGGATGAGGACATGGGCCAGCGTATACCTGAAGCCTCAGCATGGAAAGTTATTGAGCAATGGAGGCGGGTTGTGGACTGTTGCTCTGCGGCATCTCAGACCTCAACCCAAGGAGATTATGCCATGGATGTCCAGACATTGAACGTCCAGAACCTGCCGTTGAGTCAGCGCAAGGAGCTGCAGCGCAAGTCCGGGCTGGATTGGAAATCCATCCTAAGGTTGCAACGGCTCAAGGGTGATGCTGAGATGAACTTGCTGCACTGCCATCGGGGCCTCCTCACGACGGTGCGAACTGAAACCTAGAAGTCAACACATCATGCACAGGGTTTGCTTGCATTTGTTGGCACTGTCAGTAAGTGTGGATTAGACGCACGAACACGTCTCATGAAACAGGCCTGGCTGTAGATTGTGAGGAAGCTTCAGTCCGACCCATCGTTCTTCGGACAGAACGAAGCAGACATACAAGTTGAGGGCATGGGGCAGCTACGCGCTTGTATCTGGAGTTTCGACCAGGGTAAGGGAGCCTCGTTTTCAACGTATGTGTGGAGCCAGCTGCCCATACGCATGCGCCAGGCACTTGAAGGCAAGGACAGAGCTGTGCATGTCCCTGTCAGAGAGCTGGACAAGCGCAAAAGGTGAGCTCCCCTCTGCACATATACCTGCAGGCATCGTTGCATTTCTTTTACCTGGAACAAAGCGAAGGCTGGTTAAATGAGCATGTGCTATCTCAGCAGAGTGCTGCCATCCCTGAGCATCGCAGCAGGCGGTTGTGCTTGCTCATCTGCATGTGGCAGTCTGCAACACCCTCCAGCTTCTGCGGCAAGCAAGGTATGTAGGTATGTTGCGCGTAGCCATGATGTAGGTTGCGCACAAAGCAGCTGGCACGCTGGCTGACTGGTTGCGGTGAATGTGCAGGGTACATGCAGCTTTGGCCGCTTTGCATGCACAGGTAGACGCCGATACATCCAAAGGAAGTGCCATAGCTCCTTGGGAGGAGCAGTTGCAGGCAGTAGCAGCGAATAGTGGCACGACAGTAGAAGAGGCTGCAAGGGCCCTTTCAGATGTGCGGCTAAGTGAGATTTCCCCGGATTCAGTTGCCACTGAAAATGGCAGTGGCTGGGACTTTCTAGAGGAGCAGAAGGTATCAGATGTTGTAGAGGAGCATGACGAGTCTGGCGATGGGGGCGCAGCTAGCTATGTCAAGTTGCAGGAGCTAAGCTGGACGCTAGAGGTCCCTCATCTGCTAGAAATGGTGAACAGCGTTGTTGACACCATGCCAGAGAGGCAAGCAAAAGTTTTGGTGCTGGCTTACGGCCTGAAAGGAGAGCCAAAGCTGACCCTTAAGGGGATCGCAGAACGGTGTGGGTTGAACAGCCATGTGTCCGTGAAGTATCACTTGAAGAAGTCGCAACAGATGCTAGCCGATGGTCTGTTGAATCAGCATGATCTGGAGCTAGCTGACTACAGATTCAACTGACTCTGGTGAAATCATGGTGTAACGAAGTCTGCAACTACCTCTCTTCGCTGCATGTTTGTTGCTATCACTCAGAAGGTCAATGCTTAAAGGCGCGTGTAATTGTGAGTGGTACCACGTTGGGATGTGATCTGGGCAACATGCGGTACACGTACGAAAGGCATATGGCCAGTTCCAAAAGCGCTAAGACCTCAGAGAGACCACTATACCAACAGTCAACCAACAGAGCCTAGTAGCATGCAACACACCAACCTGTTGCATGTCAAAGGCAACTCGTGGTGGAAACGCCGACGAACCAACAGGGATTTCTGTTGCCTGCCGTTGGGCGTGAGTCAGTGCCAAAATTAACCATGTGTTCGTATTCTCCGCCTCTGCAGCTCCAAAAGTCCTCTGCATCCAGCCTCAATGCAATCGAATTGGCGCTCCACTGCCTCAGTTATCAACTAGAGCACCCTTTGCATGCAGCTCCTCCAGCTTCTTGCGGTAGGCGTGAACCTTTGCTGGAGGTGTTCTTGACAGCCGTGGAGAGGGAACAGCCCGCTGTTGCGCTCTAACTGTTGGGGACTCACATTGCACACGATATCCACTCTGTGTGGGGCCACCCTGTGCGCACATGGTGTCGCTTCCAGACACCAAAGCAGAGCCAGCTGCTGCAATTGGTTTTCCTGGGGTTCTCAGTTGACATAGGACGTTCTCAGGCCACTTTTTCGTCCATTCATTGTCACCTATGCCAGCAGAGTCTGCAGCTAGAGAACTGAGCAGTGCACGGCCAGCCCCAAAGCTCCCGGCAGATGATTCTGGCCCTGATAACGTTCCTGCTTGTTTAGAACCAGAGCTGCGATCCCTGACTTGCAGTGAAGCAAATGGCTGTGTGGGTCCAGCGTCAGACCGGTCCACTACACTACCTTTCTCAGAATAGCCCCTTGAGCTCACATGTGATGTGTCAGGCCTCTCCAGTGTGCTTGAGCTTGCATTGCTGAGCCTTTCGAAAGCTTCAGATGCCCCAGGAATGACCAGGTTGCTCCCGGTAGGGTTTGGGCACCTGGGTTTGCAATCACCTTGCTCATCTGCGAAAGAGACTCTCTTTGGGGTCAAACTGCGAGGCCTTGGCTGCTTCACACGCACTGCAACATGCCTTCGGTTGCTCCCTTCATTCTTATCTATTTGAGAATGTTCCGTTCTATTCGTTGTACCCATTGATCCAGAGCTAGACTGATCAGAGAACGCTGAACTTTGGAACATAGCCGACTGCGTTATGGCATGACTTTGCAGCTCCGTCTTCTGCCTGCTGTGTATGTGTAGACCATCCACCGGGGAACCACATCTTTCGCTACAATCTTCTACTGTGCTGTGGTACACATTGCCACCCCTGGGCTCATTGGTGTACTCCTGTGTGGGCTTCCCTGCAGCAGCACCCATGAGGTCGTGCAGCTGCACTGGATGTTCATGCACTGCAGCTGCAGCAGACAAGGTACAGCGATTTGCTTTCAGCTGCATGTCGCCATGAGCCATGGACGACTGGGGATACCCAGTGGTTTCACAGCTCAGGGGGAGCGAAAGCGCGTCTTGCAGATGAGGGAGGCTTCTGTTGCCACTCTGCTCTTGATCACATACTCGTGGCATGTTGTGGTTCTGCAAGAGTACCCTTGCATCTGAAGGGGCTTCTGATGGCTGCCGAGGGGCAGCGTTGGCATGTGTGGAGGCGTTCTGGCAGCCATTGTGCACCAGGTTACCAGCAGACAGAGCTGCACGGAGAGCTGCAGGTCGCACACAATCCATAGCTGCAGGGGAAAAGTGAGCCACTCCAGTCTCTTGCATGACAGGCACGTTTTGGGGTGACTGCTCCAACTGTGGCAGTTTCTTGGACTTGCTCGACCCCGTTGACAGCCCCATTGACTCGTGCGATCGAGGTGCGCCCAAGGCAAGGGTATGTGCAGAGGACGCCGTGGAAGATGCAACTTGCACAGTGAGCAGCTCGTTCAGCTTAATTGTACGCTCAAGAGAGGTGTGGATGTGATGTGCCTCCGCACGGGAGCTGCAGGCGGCAGTGTATGCTGACAGAGTTGACGACACGAGGTGCAGAAGCACTTTGCGGATGGTTATCGGGGGAAGGGTAGCGACGGCCTGCTGCATGTTGCGCTGGATGAGGGCAGATGATGCAACACGCTCACGGGCAACAGCTAGACTGTTTTCGAGAACGTGCTGCTGAAGCTTCAGATCCTCCAGAACTGCACCACTCTCTGCATGATGACTAGCTTCAAGCTGGACCATAAGATCCGGCAAGGACTGACAATCAGGGGGTTGTCTGAGAACAAAAGTACACATGTAAAGCTGATGCCATGATTTTTTCTTGTTGAATATCAGAAAAGTTGATTCATACTTCTGATATGGATACAAGTACTAGGATGTTCCAGAGGTGCCCACCACATGGTCTTTGCGATTTTCCGCTGCAGCAGTGGTACAAGGGCTGCACCACATATGGAAGCAGTGCACCACTGTGATGCGAGCACGATCTTTACATACCTGATGAATCCAACTGCTGAGCAGCAGTAATTTGCTGTGCAACATCTGTGAGGCGTTGCTGAAGGTGCTCTGTGCGCTTGCCTGCTGAGAGCCTCTGCGCAAGCAGAGATATCTGCTCGTCCCACCATGCTGTTGCCTGGGCTGCATTGCTGTTTGTGTCAGTGGCAATCTTGCTGCTTAAACAGCTGCCATCTTGGCTCCGATGCTTGGTCACCCCCTTGTCCGAAGAAGTGGATGTGTTGGCTGCAGCTGATCGCTTCTCAGACGCTTCCAGTGATGCCTGAAATTACATATATCATTTAAAAGATAGCATATTTCTTTGTGAAGCATGTAAGGTGTGTTGATATCCTCACATAACTTTGCTGGTCGGAATCTGTTTGTTGATGCCAGTCTGATCTTCAGTGTTACATGCTGCGACAGCATGAGCCCACTGCAGCAAAAAATAACGCTGGATGCAGTTCATTGGGCTGCACGGAGCACCTGGAGGTTCTGAACAGCTTGCTTCGAGTCCTGAAGTTGCTGGTCCTTGCGCTGCAGGGCTGTCGCTGCCCGGGACTTGTCTTGTTGCAGCATCGCCGCACGCCGCTCACTGCCGCGGAGCTGTCGCTGCAGTGCAACAAGGCGCGCCTGCATCTTTGCTTCCCGTTCCTTGTGCTCCATCTGCAGGCATTGTGTACTATGCCAGCTGGTCATACTGTCTACAACAGCACAACGAGGCCAAATAGATACCTGACAAGCCCTTAGCTCTTGCACGGCATGTGCTTTAGAAGACTGCAGCTTATCCAAAGTTTGGCTGAGCTCCCTAATCTTACCAGCAGAAGCAGCACCCTCTGAGGCTGCAGCTGCCTGTGACCGCAACTGGAGCTCAAGAGCTTTCTTGCGAGCATTTGCTGCATGAATCCGCTCCTCATGAAGTTTTCGCGCAGCAGCCTTCTCAGCTTCACTGCGCCCCAAGCTGGCCTCCAGCTCGCGCATTCCCTTGTGCAGGTCCTCCAGCTCTTGCTGCTGTAAGTCAATCTGCATTGCAGCACTTGTTGGCAGCAACAGACTCAGCCTCTTGAACAGGACAAGAGTGCTGCCATGCAAGCAGGTCCCTGTGCGAGCAGACACTGCTGGGATAACAGATCAACTACACACGCTACATACTGCCTACAAACCAATCTAGAGAGACCTGATTCTACGTACTGTATGTACAGCAGGGCTCACCCATACCATCCATATGAACATGGCGATAACAGAATGCAAACGCACTCGATATGTACTTGCAACATCAATGAGTCATACCTGATGCTGGAGCTGTGTACAAGCACGCTGTGCGCAGTCCCTTTCTATGCAAGCACGGGCCTCTACATCACGGGCAGTCTGCAGCTGCCCCTCTTGGAACACCACCTCGGCCTCAAGCTCGCGGATGGTGTCCAGCAGGCGCTTCTGGGTATCAGCTGCAGCAAGTGACGCAGTCTCGTGCTCAGCAAGCACGCGTGCTTGATGACCTGTGATGCACTGAGCGGAGGCGTAATCAGTGCTGCTGATGTACGACGCCTGTTCCTCATCAAAAACCACAATATCCTTGCCATTCTGCAGGGACAAAGAACCTCAGTGGCTGCTTGCATGAGCCTGCTTCCCTACGACAATGGTATCACACATCAGACACTATTTTAACTGTGACCTTTGCATGCTTGCTGATGGACGTGCTGAAGGTGTGTTTGTGATGACAGGCTTGTCGACAACAATGGAGTAAGTGGACTTTTTGTTCTGGCAGCGAACATAGACCGATGTTGCCCCAGGCTCACAACACAAAAGATTACGTACTCCAATTGAATCCAGATTCCAACATCTGTCACTCCAAGGACAGAAATCGGTGGCACTTGGACTCACATGTGACTCTTCTGCCTGGGTGACCAGGTCTTCATGTTCGGTTCCCTGATGGCATACAAGTGGGCGACAAGTGCTGGACAACAGGCCACCCCACTCCTCTCTGACGTCATCCTGGGACTGCATAAGATACTTCAGGGCGATGTCATGCCCTTGCAGGGCAGGGGTTCCACGCACATCCTCCAGAATGACGACATTCGACGGTTGTTTGGGGGTGTTTCTCTTCTGGAGCGTCAAACAATGTGCAGCTGGCTCATCTGGTGCAGTCTGAGACGCAGCATCCACACTGCAGATACTGGTTCGCGTGGCATCCAGCTTGGTCGCTTGTGCACCGGAGGCACATTCTGAATCGCTTCCACGGGTGAAAGAAGGGGAGCATCCAGATTCTGACAGAGCCTGCGCGCGTCTACTTTGAGCACCAAAGGCTTGGCTGGGGGTGGAAGTGCCAGGTGCGGAGCCACTGGGATCGAGTTGTTGTTGCAATCTTCTGCCACTGTGAGAGGGTGGCACAGTGTCAAGGTCAAAGTGGGTGTTCCCAAAGGAGGCCGGAAAGCACTTGTTTGCAGCTTGCAGCAGTGCAACACGTGTATCCTCGTCATTTTTCCCTTGAAGATCCTGTATAAGTGCAATTCCTTGAGTGTGGCATCTTCACGATTGCCTCAGCATGAAACCAGACCAAGTGCACAACTGAAGGTACAGGTAAGCAGAGGGCAATCATGCCTGCATCAGAACTTCTGGCAGCGGTATCAATCCAGCACAAGAGAGGCATTTTCGGAGCACTGTCCATTGAAGGTTGACGATTGAGTCTCCACTGGGTGGTTTGACAGGTGATGGGGTGGTGGCTCTGTTCTGAATACGCCGTGCCCGGGTAGCGTACTGCAACGTGGACAGACTCTCCTGAACGCTCTCATCTGCTGCACTGACACAGGCAATCATCAGAGTCCTGGCTGAGCCCCCCAGGGAGTCTTGCAGGACCCGCGTAAGCTTGCTGTCACGGTAGGGCACATGTGCAGGCGAGGCTGCTGATGTGCTTGAAGATAGTGCCATGATCACGTTGGACAGGGCATGCAGGCCACGATTAATCTGGCACGTTTCTTTGACAGTCTTCGAGAAAGTCTGTGTGAGGCGCTCTGATCCTGCCAGATCCACCAGCTGAATCTTGGAGTATACTGTGGCTGCAGACCGGCTCATCGAAGCATAATTCGATGTTGAGCCTCCAGCCATTGGAGGAGCTGAAGTCTGCAGTGTGATGGTGCACAGGGCATGTGAACGGCTTGATGCTGAGTTCATGTTAGTGCTACCAGTTGTACGCCTCAGAAGACCTGCACATGACAGCACCGATTCCTTCAACATGCATATGGGCTTGTACCTTATCTGTGAGCGCCTTCCTCATAATTCTACTTGTCAGTTTGGTGTTTCTCAGAATCAAAGCTTGACACTTGCATAAGAGTACTATTGCCAGCAGACTGGCTAGCACCAGACTTCTTGGATAACTGCGGGGCTACAAAGCCATGCAGTGATTGACAGTTGAAGCAAAAAGACGAAGTGCTTGCACCAAGTATGCATCCAACATACCTCTGCCTAGTACCTCCAGAAGGTCGTCACTAGATGAAACAGTCGCTTCCTGTAGTCCGACAACTGTTATTTGCCCACTGCGGTCCTCGCGAATCTGGAGCCTAGCCTTGCTGTCATCACTGAGCAAGTCCCGAAGCTCTTCGCCATATATTTCAAGAGCAGAGACAACAATGGAAATACCGACCATCTCCTGGCATGCTTGGAACAGATCGCGCGCAATCCTGGGCACCACACCAAAATCCCCCGGCGTCTTGCCCAACAGGCCATCAGTTCCCATGGTATGTGTCTTGCCCGACCCTGTCTGACCTATAAATGCAGAATCCGGTATAGGTTCTTTGTCTGGGCCACGTAGTCAAGCATTCTGTCCATGTGCGTGCCTCAAGGTGACACAGCACTTGGTGGGGTATCATGGGTTTCTGAGCTCAGGGAAGCAGTATGGGTATTCATAAACAGATGCGCACCGTAGGCTAAAACAGAGACATTCATGCCAGACAGGGCAGACTCAATTAACGGCTTCACAGACCTTTCATAAACGGAGGCTTGTGTACTGTCTGGGCCAAAAGCATAGTCAAACACGAAGCTTCGCTCTCCACCCAAAACCGCCGTTGTGTTGTCACTGACATGAATACAACTGAAGAACCCCTCCAGTCGCTCCCGAGGCACGAGGTCACGGACACGCAACGCCACTCGCACTTGCACTGGACACCCAGGATCCATGTTGCCACCTCCACAGTACCAAAATTCTAACAACAATGCAGTTCAAGGTGTCAAAAGCATTCTTCTGTTGCTCAGTCTCGTGGGTGGTGGATGCAATCTTCCAGGCATTCACCTAGCCAAAACGGATTGACGGCCGTGCTGCACCAACCAAGACCGCTGGCTGGTGTGTTCACGCCACTGTAAACGATTGCCGTCAGGGAACGGGTCAAGCTTTCGCACGACATCCAGGAATTTTGTGTAGGATACTTAGTCCTTGTGGCCACATGGCAAGAAACAGTCGAAATTGGGAGTCTGGATCCAACACTATTCAGTGAACAGTCGAGCTGTTGACTCGTTGTACTGTTTGCGCCATACACATGGCTAAAAAGTTCACCACGTGTAGCTCTAGCTACTTGTATGCTGAGCCACGCAAACATTCTGATGCCCAATGCTTGTCAACAGAGCCTTGAAACTGTGCACCCTCTTCGTACCATCATCGCGGTGCCTGACAAAGATGGGTGCTGAGAGTGGTACATACCAGTATAAGTGGCCTCGACCAGGCCTGACAGTAGACACTTGTGTAATCGCTCGGCCACAAGCCGCTACTGATGATCCAAGCCTACTCTTGATACAGGTTCATTTCCAGTCGCTGGTTCAAAACACCGTCTCAACATTCGGCATGAATTCGGCATGAATTGCTGCAGAAACTTTTCGTGAACTATTCTGTTGTGTAGAGGAAGCATGAGCCATTCCTGGGGGCATGGGCTTTGCCTGGAGGCTTCGTGGATGAAATGGAGGATCTAGCAGTAGCTGCTGCTCGGGAGTTGCAAGAAGAAACTTCAGTTGATCCATCATCGGTACCACTGCAGCAAGTGGGTGCCTTTGGTGAGCCAGGCAGGGACCCTCGGTACGAGCTCATTCCTGATTGAATGCACCTGGCCAACAGCCCTCATGTGCGTCCTTACAAGCTAGTTGCACATTCAGAATGCCCACTGTGATGAATACATGTGTGCAAGACAATAGCTGGGGACTTTGTTCCGCTTGACCCCACAGAGAGCTCCAGATCCTGAGTGAACAAACGCAGGTGCCTCAAGTACTCACATGCTGGTGCTGTTTTATTTTGCAGGGGGTGGACTGTTACTGTTGCATATGTAGCCGTAGTGCCCACACAGGAGCTGGGGGTCAAGGTGTGTCCCCTGCAACGGGTCTCACAGTTTCATGAGAGTGTGTGCGTGTGCTACTGTGAAAAGACAGGAAAGGGAAAAGCGATGCAAATTTCTACACGACTCCAGTAGCATGCTTGTATCCACTCCTGTCGTATCGCTGAACAGGAAACACCTGTCGTATCGCTCAACAGGAAACATGAGTTTGGCCTGGGTCTGTCTGCCCCTAAGGGCAAGGGTATGCATCTGCACCAAACAGAAACCGGGCGAAGTAAGCAAACCTAGGGCCATGCAGGCGGCAGATGATGCAGCAGCAGCCCAATGGTTTCCTGTCACCAAGCTCCCACAGCTTGCTTTCGATCACAAGCTGGTCGTCCGGGAGTGCTTATCGAAGGCAAGGGACTTCTCAGAAGCCTCTACCATGCAGCAAGCGCTACAGAAAGGCATCGAGAAGCTTGCAGGTGATTGGAGAGATCCTAACTGATCAGCAATGGTGTGGTAGAGAATTGTTCGAGTTATTATTCATTCATTCAGCTTCGAGGCTCGGTGATTAACATTCAGGCGTTGTGAGCGGTGGTGGGTAGTACCTCGTCGGATCGAGAATGCAAATACTCATGCGATGTGTGAACAGTCTTTGCGATGTACATAGCTATAGATAGATGTGTGGCACAGGGTGTAGAACAGGAACACCGCCCTATGCATACGAGCGTAGAAGCATTTCTCCAGTCGTTTGTTTAGTGAACGAGGAGTTCAAGTAGAATAACTGGGCAGAGGATGTGCAGAGCTGCGCATCACTGGTGGGGGGCGCAGTAATGGCAGCACCTGGCGGGAGCTTGAACTTCAAAAGTGACAGATGTTCTAAGTCTGAAAGATCAGTGTTCCTGTTGCGCTCAGCTCCATGGAGCAGACAATTCATGCCGCCACCGTTTCGGCTTCCCCACGCGGCCCCCTTCGCTTGTTGCGGCGGCCACGTATATGCACCGAATGCGCTCACTGCCATTGGACCGAGAGCCTGAAGAGGCGACAGGTCTCAGTAAACAACCTCTTTTGACGCTGTCAGTTCGCCAGGTGCGTGCGGGTCAAACCACTGGCATGCTCATTGGCCGCGTATGGGCTCTTGATCATTTTTGTGGCACGCTGTGCAGGATTTTGGGGAACAGCAAGGATGGTGAAGCACAACAATGCCATCCCGAACCAGCACTTCAAGAAGAAGTGGCAGTTCAATGTAAAGACATGGTTCAACCAGCCCGCTCGCAAGGTCAGGAGGCGTAAAGGTGCGTTCTGACCATCGACACACGCCATCATATGTGACAATTTACGGCGTCTTGTTCATGTTGGTCGTGGTCATGTGCAGCTCGTAGCGACAAGGCTGCCAAGGTGTTCCCCCGCCCAGCAGCAGGTCCTCTGCGCCCAGTCGTCCAGGCTCAGACAGTCAAGTACAACAGTAAGACACGTTTCGGACGTGGCTTTACGCTGGAGGAGCTCAAGGTGTGCAATCGTGACCGCAGGTGCCCTGCTAGTCTAGGGAGCTCCAGCACCTGAATGGCATCAAGGGCTCCTAGCATTTTTCAGTGGCAGTGTAAAAGGCTGAGTAGGTGTATCATCGAAGCCAGTGTGAATGTTTGGTGGTTCCTGTTGGTCACATAGCAAGGCGCACACGATCCTCTCAGTTGCTGCTGAAGCTTGTATCCAAGTTCTGCCATCAGTTATCATGAGACACTGAGACCAAGGCGTGCTGATGTTGAAGCCTATGCCATAGTCACTCAGGCAGAGACCATCCTCTACACCTCGCGTCTGCAGGAAGCTGGCATTGCATCCAAGGTGGCTCCAACCATCGGAATTTCCGTGGATCACCGCCGCCGAAACCGGTGCTTGGAGAGTCTTCAGGCCAATGTAAACCGCCTGAAAGCCTACAAGGCCAACCTTGTCGTGTTCCCACGCAAGAACTCAGCCCCCAAGGCTGGTGACTCGCCAGCTGAGGAACTTACAACTGTGGAGCAGCACACTGGTGTTGTTATGCCCATCCAGAAACCAGGTGCTGCTGTCGAGTATGCTGCTGTGACAGCAGACATGACGGTGCGCCCCTCTTCACACATCTGACCCAGATCACAAGCGAACACCCCTTTTTTGCTCAACCAATGCCTGCGTGATGCTTGGAAGTAGCACGTTGATTCATACAGTCCATGGCTGTCCACATCATGAACAGCATTGGCTGTATTACCCATTCAAAGCCACTTAGTGATATTTGCAAACAGGCCGAGCTCCCATGCAAGACGTGTTCAACGAACTTGCAGCTTTTTAACTTGGCGGACTAGTGAGCAGGGTCACTTGTGTATGTCGCTCGGGTTCAGGTACAGCACCAGGGGATCTGTTCCCCAGAATCCTGCTCTAGGAGTCGTCATCTCTTGCTCCCTTGCTGATTGCAGATACTTCCCCTCAAGAAATGTATTGTATGTTGGGCCACTTTGTAGATGTGCAGTCCATCAACTGCGGGGTAGTTGTCCAGTTTCAGTGCTTCTCAGTGATGATGTTGCGACATCATAACTGTGAAGCAAGTACATGCAGTTGGGCAGCTGTTGTGGCCTGTCTGTCACAAGATCTGTTCTTTCATTCCGAAACAGCGCCGATTGTGCTGTGCTTGCACGGACCATTTGCATGAACTTGTGAGAGTACTGGAAGTGCTGGTTGCTGCGGGCAGAGGACTGACCGCACTCGAAAGTTTGCAGAAGCAGAGGGTGTACGCCAAGCTGAGAGTCGAGCGCATGAATGCCAAGCGTGACGGTGAGCGCAAGAAGCGTGCTGCAGACGAGACTGCCGAGAAGGAGAAGTAGAATGCCTCTGAGTATGGTATATAATGCCTCCGGGAAACTCGCTGTGTAAACTGTTGTCATCACATTCTGCTGCTGATTCCATGGCCATGGTGCAGATGCAGAAAGTAAGAGCAGGAAGCCGAACCTGTGCATGCACATGCCAAACTCACGCAAAACAAGACCTGAGTCCATGTTGCCATACATATGCTCCTGCTGCAGTCCATCCCCCCCTGTTCTCACGCTGTTTTCGTTGCTGCATTCTTGATGTTGAAGTACCCACTCTTTCTCATGACACCGTTGAAAACAAGCCTAGAACATGTGCACCCGATTGTGTTTGACCCATAATATCACGATCCTGAATTAGCCACCTCATACGGGTGTGCTGCTCTTGTGTTGCCATTGTAACCTTGACGTTGTCAAATCGGGCACCATACATCTGTACAGATCCAACACAAATCACGTGGGTAGCCATCATATACTGAGTGCATCATGTTTCCGTCACTCTGTGTGATGGTGATGATGTGGCTACCACGTGTTCGACCAGCAGACATACCCTTCGGGATCAAACTGCAAGCCTGATTTCGGCATTTTCTTTTATTTCCTGCTGTACCGTTGGGGTCAACGACAACAGTGCCGTTAAATGCCACTCAGACGTCATGCGCGAGGACATTACTGCACAAGCAACGCAATGAGTAGAGAAGCCAGTTGCCTGAAGCATATGCCAATATTCTGTGGCATTACCACGGTAGAGCGATGTACTTGGTTATAACTGATCAGTTGTCTTGAACTGCAGTTTCCGACAGCTTGTTCGATTTTGTATTCAGAGCTCTGGCCCGTTCCCAATGCGAAGGGCCTGGCCACACACTCAAGAAATGGCATTCATCACCAAAATATTCAACTATTTATGTGCGCTGATTTCCACTTCCTCCGCAGGATGAGGGGCGAATAGCTTGGGTTGATGTGTGCGACACCAGCCGCAATGACACCATGCATCTCGAGATGTCAGGCTGCAGTATAGACCTGCAATGAAATTCGAATTATGTACGAACGGCATCCTTCTGTCCGTCTCAACGAACACTCTTGCAAGTTCTTCAAACGCGAGTGCAGTGTTTACACGGTTGCAGGGCGGTGGAAGTTATTTGAACTATCGCCACCGCATACATTTTTGGAGGGCAGCTGCATGGTTGCATGTGCAGCTTCTTCCATCAATACATGAAACCCGTGGATGTTTGAAACCCGTCCGATGCAAAATGCGTAGGTAGCATACATGTCTGCGGGAACCGTGCACGTGCGGGGATCCATTGATGGGAAACCAGGGCACAGCTCACAACTGTGCATGCCTTTGTGACCTGGCACACACACTCAACATTCCAATCAGAGTAGCGCACATGACAGGACGCCCTGTAATTGTCACCGACACGCTGAACCAACTGGAACGTCTGCGCTGATTTACGGGGGCGATCTCATCTGATCGGGGGGTGTTCAAGCAGGAGCAGGTGCGACGATTCACGCCAACAAGCACTCGTGCGATGAAAAACTGTACACGGTAGTTGTATACATTGTCATTGCCTGTACTTTGCGCGTCAAGTGCTGTTCGGGTGCGCAAGCCTGGAGAGGCGCCTGCTGTGGTGGTGACGAGGCAGGGGCAGCTTCCCACAGCAGCGCACGCGAATGGAAGCCGGCAAGGGATCGATCATGCTCATGGTATCGTACCATCGTTCATGTTTCCTTCCATCGGGCGTGCTGTAGCAGGATACGTCGTCTATGGTAGTGTGGGAAAAGTGAGCTGGTGCTCTCATCAAGCTATGTGAACGTAGACGTAGCCACGCGCTTCAAGAACTTGCAAGATTGATTAACGCCTTCACTCCACTTCCTTTGGTCATATCTGTTGGAAGTGCGTGCTCTGCACAGATCCGCTAATTGTGCACTCTGGATAGTCGTCAAGCTCACTGACTCTGACTTCAAGCGACTTGCAGGGCAGGGCTGGGAAGGCATGAGTTGCAAGTACGCAGACGTTGCATTTTCCTTCCAAACGCAGAGAAACGCCCTTGTTGGCCGAGTAGATGAGCTGCAAAGATGCTGCTTGTTCGAGCGCTTCCCGAAAAGTTCAGCGGGTTCTATGGATGTGGCTGCAACTGTGCTAGCAGACGAGTGTTGTCACGCAGCAGACTTGAACAAAGAATCCATTGCTCTCTCTCAGTTTGGTGGGCAGGACAAGGTGCGTTGCACGTCTTCGACACCAGCACCTGTTCTGTGAGGACCTGTGTCAAGAGGTAATGCACGCTGTTATTCAGCAGATGTATCTTGTACAACCCTCAGCTTGCTCAATTACAGTCGCAATCCTGTGATATCTTGTCTTGCAGTCTCCGAATGTCATTCAAACAGTTGGATGATGTCCTGCAGGTCTTGTTGTTGCCTCCAAAACCTACACAGAGAACGTGTGCGCATGAAGATGTGAAACTGCTCTGTGACCTTGAATCATCCTTTCGGGAGGCAGTTCGCCATTCCAAGCACAAGCTCAAGGTTGCTATGCTTGGAAACAGATGCCAGATGGATGCATCAGGAGTGCTTGCCAGTCCGCGCAATCCGGTACATCCGCAATCCTCTTCCACACATCGTTTTGGTTCGCGATCCCCCTACCAACAGCTCACAGCTTCCTCAAAGCTGGTGCTGCCTGCTGCACGTCCCACAGGGCAGTCACCGCTTCAGGCTGTCGCAGCAGGCAAGGGCAGACTAACTAGCAGGCGTGAAGGGGGGGGTGCGGATGCAGATTTAACATGGCAGCTCAGGAAAATGTTCTCTAAGGAAGTCAGGCGCAAGCAGAGGAAGACTTCTGTTCTACCGCAAGTTGCCGAGGCTCCAATGGAAGGCCTCCTGTGCTGACTCACAACTCCAACGCTCAAGAGAGCTGTGTGCGCCAGGCACGGCCACTGCAGTGCGTGGGCCACATAGGTTTCTCTCATGGCACCTAGGCGCCATCTCGTGGTGTCTAGAAGGCGATACTGTCCACAGTTGCCCTGACCGGGTTACCAGCACTATGTCATCCTGGAAGGGGGCCGGTGGTGCTCCTTTCGTCCAGCAGAAGAGGTCAAAGCCTTTCGTGTCTGCCAACTGAATAAGTGAAGGTCTTCTGTTCAGCAGTCGCACTGAACCCTTGCGATTGATGGATTATGGTGTATGATGCAGTATTAGAGATATGTGGCTCTGCTGGTCTCTATTCGTTGCCTACGAGAGAACAGCAGAAGACACCAAGAAGGAGTGCAGAGCAATAGGATGTTGACTTTTTGCACACCCAAGTGTGACAAGATGGCGTAGGAACAACTGTT
This sequence comes from Ulvella scutata, assembly GCA_032359135.1. Taxonomy (NCBI): domain Eukaryota; kingdom Viridiplantae; phylum Chlorophyta; class Ulvophyceae; order Ulvales; family Ulvellaceae; genus Ulvella; species Ulvella scutata. Next base: position 130,226 of record JAUMHD010000001.1, read on the forward strand.
CACATGATATATATACATATGCTGTTCTTTCATTTCTTCCTAGGTCAGTTGCGATCGGCGAGTTGTGGTGCTATAGCATTCTATTGACATCTGATGCTGGCAATTCACTTCTTCATCTGATGTTCTGTATAATGGTGCTCATGTTTTTATGGTGTACACGGCAGTACAGCTTCATACGGACCTCAGGCCTGTGACTGAGGGGATCGACGATGTGAATATTGCATGAATATTGGCACACACGTTCACCAAGCGCATAGGTCTGGGAGCATCTCCAAGAAGGCAACCGCAGAACCCCCCACCGCACAGCAAGCATACTAGTGTGCCGCACCACTATCGATGCCCGCTTCATGCCCACCTCAGTGGCCTCGGACTGCTCACAACAGTCCACCACCTGCAAGCTGTCTTGTCCCTATTACATTTTAGTGTGTGGTGGGGCTGCTGCCGCTGTGCCTGTAGCCCATGAAACCAACAGCATATAGGGTGAGTGCATGTCTGCGCCTGGCACTGTTTCTGCTGCTGAATGGCCTGAGCTGTGCTCGGGGGCGGTGGGCGAGGGGGATAACTCAGCCTGCTGCGCGCGGACCAGCTCGTCGACTGTTGGCCGCTTCAGGGAGTCATTCAACGATGACGTCATGTTACTGGAAGTGTATGTATGGGTGTAGCCATTGCCTGCGAACAGCTAGTGGGGGCAATTGCTAGACAGAGCTCTGCAGACATGCGTGGAGAGCCCTGCTGTTTCTACCTGTCGCTCATGTTGGGGAATTGTGCATGTCCTCCTAATTTTGAGTGAAGGAGTTTGTATGCCCCGATACAGTGGAACGTGTTGCCGTGACATGCAGCAACAATGGGGGCACTATTTTCTTACCGCTGCAGACGACGCCGTTCACTCTACTCTCTTTGAGTATCTATCTAGATAATGTGGGGCTACTCAAGAGGACGTAGTTATGGGTAGAATTTGGTCAGTGAAAGGGAGGTAGCCCAGACTTCCCTGCACGTGCTTCCTAGTCGATGATACAGTTGAAGGGGAAAGCTGCGAGCTACTTTGGCAAAGACCCGCAAGTGGAAAGAAAAGTTCAGTTCTTGATGTATCCCTTGTGGGATAGGTGCAGCGGCAAGATGCAAAAACAGACGGGCATGCAAGCTGCCCGTAGCGTTGCGATCGTAAGAATACAACTGAATCATTCGTGACACACTGTTCCAATGTTGAATCAGAAAGAAGGTTGCTTTCCAGCCCCCCCCTGCACGCCCCCCGTCCTTCAGCATGGCGGCGGCGGCGGCCCTTCTGGACATTGCCCATTCGCCTCAAGCGATCACGGCAGCATCTGAAAACAGTCGTCGTGCTTAGTTTCGTCCCTTTTCGCTTCTTCTAACGGTCGCAAATATGACAACTCGGTTTAGAACGCACCGCAAGAAGCGCGGGCACGTCAGCTCGGGCCATGGTCGTATTGGCAAGCACCGCAAGCATCCTTCAGGTCGCGGTAATGCTGGTGGTCAGCATCATCACCGTATTTTGTTCGACAAGTACCATCCAGGCTACTTTGGAAAGGTGGGTATGAGGTACTTTCACTTGAATAAGAACAAGTACCACTGTCCGATCGTGAACCTCGACAAGCTGTGGTCACTTGTTGGAGAGCAAGGACGAGTTGAAGCTGCTAAGCATGCGCCCAAGGCGGCAGTCATCGATGTCACGAAGCATGGCATCTTCAAGGTGTTGGGCAAGGGCACACTACCAGAGCAGCCAGTCATCGTCAAGGCGAAATTCTTCTCCAAGCTTGCTGAGGAGAAGATTAAGGCAGCTGGGGGTGCATGTGTTCTGACAGCCTAGGCTTACCATGCAAGGTGGACTGATGCTGTTCTTGCTGCGCAGTTGCCATAGAAAGCTGATGCTATGTAACACACAGTATTCAACAAAGGATCAGGAATAGCCGTCCTTTCACCTGTGGTGGCGAGTTTGGAGAAGATGCAATAGGCGTCACCCAGTCAGACTCGGATTGCCTCAGTTATTGAGCTTCGTTACAGCACTTGCACCCCTTCTTCGTTTCCAGGGATATTTTGTTCCGGTTTGCATTTGTTACCAGCCTGCGGACCCAGTTGGGTCGCTTGGGTATTGTGGTGAGTTTGGGTGGTGCGCACTGAGTTCTAGAGACAACATTGATACTGAATACCGGACAGCTGTACTGTTTGTGAGTCCTACATGCATTGTCCAGGTTTGCTTCCAATGGAACGGGGTCTTGAGGTCTCTCTTGATAGCTGACTCGGTGCGAGCCGTGGCGTGACAATTTTTTACTCAATCAGTCACATGCTGTCCTGGGGGGAAGACCGCGACTTTACGTCTGGGCAGAGCGTAGGAAAACACGAGCGCCTTCAGGACGTAATCTGGTACATGCTGCTTGCTTGACAGAATTTCATCAGGCACCATAGCCACAGAACTTCTGCAGCTGGTCGATTTCGCCAGAAAACGGCGCTTCGTGCCAGATCTAGAGGTCAAGAAATAAAATATTTCATCCAAGATATTCGCACTCTGGCTGTGCTGCATACCGTTGGACCTGTGAAGTACTTGCACTGTAGCTGAAGGAGGCAGGCATACAGCTAGAGTACGGCCAGTCGGCATGCCTTGGTGTACTTCGAACGCTCCAAAGATTGGCTTTTCTGAAAGCGGTAGGATTCCTAGATTTGCACAGTGGGCACGCCAAACCCCTGCTCTTGCTGCCTGGAATGCTCTAACCCCGGCACCTCGAGCACGGGCGACCTGCACTACACATGCTGAGAGACAAGACCGTGTACTTCGCAGGTATGCGCCTGCGTGTGTTGAACTGCCTTTGTTAGAGAGACTCGTCTCCGTGTCCCTTCATATACCAGTCTCCCTTTGTGAGAGAGATATGTCCTTGCAGCCTCGCTGCGAATCAAGAAGTTGTGATTCTAGCAATAGATGGAACTGGTTTAGTCTCTGAAGCCCAGCAACGGCACAAGGTGTGTCCTCAACTCTAAGGAAGTGTCGGGTCTGCCAGTGGTTGCAAAGAAATATTGCTTGCAAACAGACCACCCTGTGCACATCTTACTTGCTGCAGCCATGTGCACTAGACGCCCTTTGTTTGTTTTCCATTTCGTACTGTTGTGCGATGGCTCCTTAGATGGTCGTAGATGTGGCATGTTGGTGCAGAACTTGTCACGCCAGTGAGAATATAGGACTATGCAACCGTTTCATATCTCCATGACATGATAGAATGTCCCTCGATTCGACCATTCTCAGGGCTGGATATCGATGTGGATGTATAGTATGATCATGTGCACGTGCTGCTTCCCGTTGCTGCATCCCGTTGTGCATGAGCACCGTCCTAGTGCTATGGCATCAGCTTATAGGTGGTAGGCTGATACAAAGGTGGTGGAATGATACATATGTGCAAATATATACTCTTGAAATTCACCAGCTTGATCTGAAGCAACAACAGGACGCCAGTAGGTAATCCTGTGGCTGGCATGCCAGCCACAGGATGCGCTGCCATGGCAGCGCATCCGCCCACCTCAGTGCATTGGAACTTACTGATGTCAGGCCGATTACCACAGTTCCCTGACCAATGTTCTTGATGCAGACTGTACCAACAGCTACTGCAGCACTAGGACGAGCTCTCCTGGGTAGCCTGCTCATGTGCTGTTTCCGCAAGGACAACGAATCACTGCAAATCACTTTCAAAGGCCAGGTATCGATGTCTGCCAAGTCATACGAGGAAGAAACCTGCATAAACAAGTCCTGTGTAGCCTGTTTTGTTTGACGACCCATGTATATGACGTATTCTTGAGCTCAGACTTGATTCAACCCTTGGCTCAAAATCAGCTCCTGCAGCATCTAGACCTTCACTCAGACCTCTCAGTGACGCAGGGACCATTGAAGGGGATGCAGGTCATCGCAGAAACGAACGGTTATGTGAAGGGTAAGGTAGGTAACGTAATCTGTGATCTACCCATTAGGGAGGATGGTAAGCTTGATGTGGGAAGAGCAGTTGGTCCAGGTGCTCCACCTCAAGCCATGCCCTCTGTGTTCCGTGAACTGATCTAGACACTACGCGTCGTGCACGCATTTTCTACGTTCCTGAACTTCTTCTGGTTCACATCCAGTGCAGCACCATGTCCACTAGCCACCTGATGTGCACCTACAGCACCTGAGCCTGGCCATAGCTGAACCCAAAGATGAACGCAGTAGATTTTGGTACAGTCTGCATCAAGAACCTTCAGAAACGTTCATGTAGTTTAATGACCGCCTGACTTACTCATCACACTCTCGCTCACCGTTTTAGAACTGTTGGCCACTACAAGCTCAGAGGTTGCTCCATACATGTGCCTCCCACTGGGAAGAAAATACTCTTTGTTCTTTTGTTGTGGTTCCGCTTATTATCACGAACTGCTCAGAGTACTTCTACTCATGTAGGCACGCTAGCAGTGGTCCGAACGCAGCCGCTCTCCCCCCAACCGTACACTGGAACAGTGCAAATCACTTCAGGGGAGGTGGCAGAGGACCTTGCTGTCTACATGGCAGAATCGGAGCAGACGAACAGTGCCATCGCTCTTGGAGTTCAGATTGGAGCAGACTCACAGGTGGACGCAGCAGGAGGGTACCTCATTCAGGTGCGTTCAGATCACCACAACCGCATGTATGACTTGGTAATATGAAAATTTTGGCCTGCAATTCCAGCAATTTCGACCCCCGGATGTGTGTTTCACTCGCCTTGCCCACAGGCATGCACATACTGCCTCTTTGTAAGACTAAGAGGCGTAAAGTGGTCAAGAACCGAAATAGATAGACGCAAATAGCACTGCCATGTCCAGGATGGAGGAGCACATGCGTATTGCACGCGCTATCCATCAGCCAGCTGATGGATCATGGCAATGTAACAGCGATCACACCAAGCCAAGATGATGGAGCTCCACAGGGTAAGCCTGTAAAATCCAGAAACGGAAAGAATCTGAATTCTAATGCGTTCGTTGCGGTCCTCATCATGGATCATCATCGTCTCCAGCAGCATGATTTGCAGGTGCTTCCCTTTGCGTCAGATGAGACCTTAAGCCAGTTAGAGACCAATATTGCTGAACTTCCTGCGGTATCAGACCTGATGGCAATGAACATGTCACTAGAGGGGCTCACGGAATCCCTCCTACAAGGCATCGGCGTGGACGACAAGACCACGAGCGAGCTGGTTCCTAGCTATGGGCCCTGTGAGGAGTCTGCTCTGAAGGTGTGTCAATCCTGTCTGCACGCAGCGATGGTGTGGTGGTGTTTAGTAATCAAGAGCATTGCAAACGACAATGAATTTGAGGCTTGCAATAACTGTGCAGGAGCGCATGAAGCGTGCTGTTGCTGCGCTTGGAGAGGAGGATGTTCAAGACCTGATTGAAAAGCAAGGGAATGTCGAGGTGACATGTGCCTTCTGCAATGATACGTACCAGTTTACGAAGGATCAGATAGACGCATTGAGTGCTGAGAATGCTGAAAAGGAGTCGTAAATGTGTGAACTGCTCTTCAAACGCTGTAATCATGTTGCAGTCTGTGGTCCCAACATCATACCTTGCGATGCATGGATGCACGCAGTAACGCAGAATCATGTTTTTGGAGCATTTGTGAAGGTCTTGATTGGCCCCCATCGCCCTCTTCTTTGACCTGTAGTCAAACACCTCGCCTGCTCTCTGGCCAAAACAATACTGTGTGTCACACTTTTTTGTGCACGAATTGGGCAATATTGTACGCTACATTCGTCAGCAACGAAGGAAATGCTTTCATAACATTTACTGCGCATGGGACACGGTGAGATTCACAGTTTCTGTGCTGCAAGGTCAAAAACTGGTGGGTGGCTGCGAGCAGTCCTGCGCGTTGGTTGCAGGCCTACGGTCTGTGCTGCGATGAGTAGCAGACTTTCTGGCATCTATAGGAGTTTATGTGGACAAAATTTCGCCCTGGATGCACATCGGCACTATCATACACCCTGTCGGTGTGTCCATGCTCTCGCAACCTGGAGCCCGCCTGAGGCCCGATCACGGAGCACCTGGTCAAGAAGCAGTTCTTTATTACAATTTATGCCCACCTGGATATCTGATACTATGCTGGAAGGGCGCCTGAGGCATATAAAGTCCCTTCACGTGTGTGCCCCATTCCTGCTGTTCAACCGCCCCTGTGGACTCAACTACGACCACAAGGAATCAAGGTTGCTTGGTGGTTGTGTACTGTTCAAGAGCATTGATACGCGGTGAGGCATGTTTGCTCGCACACAATTGGACCCTTGGTGCAGGACTGGCAGAAAGTTGTAACGTCCCAGCACGCTTCAATGACCTGGAACCAAGCTGTTATGTGCCTCAGTGAGCTTGGTGATATGGTGACAAAGTCGGGCTCCAAGACGGGGGACGCAGCACAACTTGAACAGGCACTAGATCGAGACGTGTTCTGCTCCGCAGTAGGGTCTCTTGTAAACGTCATCCGGGCAACTCAGCCTGCCGTACATACAACACGATTTGCAGACCCAGGCCTGCTTGGAGCAGCCCTGATGACATCATCAGAACTGATGGTGTCCAAGTATGGGAACAGAGCCATGCGCAAGGGCCTGGAGCATCAGGGGCATCGCCTGCAAGACGTGCTGATAAACCAAAGCCGAGCGTATCTGGCATCACAGCTTCCAGGTCACTCTCCCAACGCAGTAGCTGCAACTTCCTTGCGGAACTCTACGGAACGAGTGCTTGTGGTATGTCCCTGTCAGTGCCTAAATCATGGCGGCCAGGCACCCGCCTGCAAGGGTATATCCACTCACGTCTAGCACGTGCTGCCTCCAATCTTGTCATGCATGTATGAATTGATAGTCACTGTCTGCAGGGGTTGGCTCCTGTGAGAGATCCACAGTGTAGAGTAGAGCAACTGTTGGCCCACACGCTGATGTCGCAGCCCATCTCCGCCTGGCCTTCCATGAGCCCAAACACTGCAGCAATGGTGCTCATAACTGTTTTGGACCCCGCAACTTCAAAGAGCTGTGCCTCATCACAGCACATGACCATGATGCGAAGCAAGCAGTTCTGGCAGATTTTCAGCGAGTGGCTAGAAGGGCCTGTGCGCGGTGCAGGGCTACCTGCCATCACTGGCCTGCTCTGCCGTCTGGTAGCGTTAAAAATGAATCAGCCGGTGTTCATCAAGGTTCTGGCAGAAGAAACAAACGCACATGTTCATACTGCCAAGCCAGACTACATCGGTCAAGCTGCTGCAATGCTTGTGCCACTGCAGCATTCCAAGGAGAGCGACATGGCAGTAGAGAAGCTGTTTAGTGACGTGCACAATCGAGCGAGGGATGACTGGAGTGGTAAAGAGTTGATAAGAGCCATGCAGGGGGCGAACAGTGCCGTGAAGCGGTATGGCGAGGGGGCTAGGGCGGGTGCGTTGAGTGTGGCGCACCTGGTGGATGAGATTGCTTCCAGAAAGGTACAGAGTCTAGAAGCGCAAGATGCGTACACATTGGTGAGTGAAATCGAGGAGGCGAGGTTTATGAAGGGTAGGCTTATGGCGATGTTTGTGCAGAGGCAGGTGAAGTCACATCACCCCTACAGAGACGGGTGACGAGAGGTCTTGTACTTTGAGCACCTCGGTATTGATCATGGTGTTCGTTTCTGCACGTGAAGGGGCATTGAATCAAGTTGCAGACATCCAGAGTAGGGAGAAACGGCAGCAAATGCATTATGAAACCAGACTACAGAGCCCTGATGACACAGTTCACTTCCAAGTGGAAGCTTGTTCCATGAGTGTGGATACACAGAGAGGACAGAATCTTTCATTTTGCTGCCCGTGGCACTGTGCCACACACAAACACACATGCTCCAAGTTGTTTTAGTACAGGGAGGCAAGCACGCACGAATGTGCATGAGTCGGCTCCAAAGGAAGTAGGTCCTCCAAAATATTGCTGGGGTCTGGACATCACAGACTGAAAGGAGTACAACACGAGTGACCCACGTAAGACATTGATGGTTGCACCCCTTGTATGTCATTGCATTGGGTGCTCAGATTTTAAAGAACCTGAGTCAGGCTTGGACCGAATTCACTGTGTGGTTGTAGAACAGTGTAGGTGCATATGAAATCTAGTGCTCCGATGGTGCATCCAGTCATTTTACAAACCAAGAACCAAGAGA
>JAUMHD010000001.1:146537-175811 GCA_032359135.1 Ulvella scutata
AGGAAAGGGGATTCAGGGTCAACAAGCGCCTGGCAGGGGCTCACCAGCTCATCGCAACATGTATCATCATCGCCACAGGGGGCATCCTCCACCAGGCACACCGGCTCAGGCGGCTGGCACGTCTTTGAGCGTTGGCCCCCTCTTTCGTTGGCAGACATGTCTGGCTTGCATTCCTGCATCCACGCCCCCGCCAGTTCGCACCAATTTGCATGACATAAAGCGGTATGGTTGCACCAGCTGATTGCTAACCACTCTGACCAAAACACCAGCTAAAGCAAGGCTGAAACAATGCTTGAAAGATACATTCAGGAAAGGGGATTCAGGGTCAACAAGCGCCTGGCAGGGGCTCACCAGCTCATCGCAACATGTATCATCATCGCCACATGGGGCATCCTCCACCAGGCACACCTCATCCAGCTGGCACATGTGCTGGCCCCCGCGGCCTGCACGGCAGCTGCCCTCGCAGCAGACGTCTCCATCCTCGCACTCAGCGTGAAGAGCAATGCATGGACAATCTGCACAACTTTGCAACTTGAAATCAAGACTAACAGGGAGGCAGCGGCATGCATGCTGCGGCACCGGGGCCTCCAAGTCTATGCATGGGCGCCTGCATTTAACATCCACAAGTCTTTTGAAGCTGCCATGCAGGAATGCTGCCATGCATGCATACAAGACAACGAACTTCTAATGCAACTTCGGTAGTTGGTGGATGAGTCTACATCATTGTCCACTGTCGTCAGGGGAAGCAACCGGTGCGCAGCAGATCACAGAGAGGGGGGGGGGGGGGGGCAGCACCTGTATTTGGTGTCAGGTCGCACATGCCGCTGGTGCTGCAGACTCCTCCACAGTCACCCATGTCCGGGTCGCAAGACAACCCTACACCACATGCATGTGCTGTCAGCATGTTGCAGCAACCCTAGTGTACAAGCTGCAGAGTAACGAACGCATGCATTCATTCCTTCATGTGCAGAGCTCTGGTCTCCTGGTAACCCCCCCCCCCCCCCCCCCCCAGTTCTGATGCCTGTGCAGGCGCCATGAGGGAGGTCCAGATGAAGGACCTGCGGTGCAGGGTGGGGAGGCACAGGGGCGCAGGCACGCATGCGTAGGGTGGGTGAGGACGAGGTCGTCCTCACCCACCATTACATATGTTGGTTTTCACTGCAATCATCCACTGACCATGAGGACACCAATGGTTACCACATGGTGGAGAGGGAGGAGGCAGGCAGAGGCGGTGGGTGTGTGCAGAGTGCGGGCGCACCCTCTCTGGTGATCACCCTGCACGTGCCTCTGCGGCAAACGGCCTGCTGGCACACAGGGTGGTCAACTTCGACATGTGCGCAGTCGTCCAGGCGCCTGCAACGATTTGCTGGTGGCTTTCGGGGTGGTGGCTTGCGGGGAGGCGGCTTGCGGTGTGGTGGCTTGCGGCGTGGTGGCTTCCGAGGTGGTGGGCCACGGCGGCCTTCTCCCTTGCGGCTGGGTGAGGATCGCTTTGGAGGCCCTCGCCCTCTGCCTTGAGAGCCATCCACCTGCATGTGGCTACTAGGCGTCACTGTACCACATACTGCGCACATGCATGGAGTACGTGTTGCAATCAAGAAGGCAAAGAGATGTCAAGGCCATGCCTTGCATGCATGCATACATTAAGGCCCTCGCGAGGGTCCTCGTCAGCATGTTTGGGGCAGGTGGGCAACTCGCCACCAGTGTACACAAAATGCACAGTTCGCCTTCACCACGCATACATGCAAAACGATTGTTAGGCCGCAAGCTGAAACCAGCGATGGCGGGGCTCAGCGGGCTGCATATGGGCCCACTGATTCCGTGCACGGAGGGCTCAGTGCGACTGCACATGCATGCTAAATCGTGTTTTTCAGGAGGCGCCGACGCAGCGCACCAATGGAACGGCCAGCAGCAGCACCGCCAGCAGCAGCAACGTCAGCAGCTTCATTGCCCTGCACCTGCTTGTCTATTCACCGAACATGAACGTGACGTGTCACCACCAGAAAAAAAAGCACTGAGAAATGTCGCTGAAACACAGTCGCACGAAAGGTGGTCCTGGTTGCGAACGCTTAGCCTGGTATGTGGCACACGTACGTGATGTCGCAGGTACCGCATTCAGAGCGGCTGCAGCCGCTATGCATGCGTGTGGCACGGCGGCAACCGTGCCGGGATAAAACAAGACTAGTTCTGCCAGAAAGCTTGCCGCAGAGAACCTAGAAGCTCGCACAAGCATCACAAAAGTCTTTCAGATTTTAAAGACATGACCGGCCGGGCTTTGCGCCCTGAACGTAGGTGTCAAGGGGCACGCCACGGAGGAGAATGACGGCGACACATCTAGATGCTACAACTCACGATGTGCGTCTGATTTCTCGAGGTGTGCACAATGAGCGACACAGGCGAGGTTCAGGGCACACAGGGAAAGACAGAGTCGGTCAGACAAGCTGGCAGATGGATGCAAGCAGGTTGCAATAGCTCACAGCATGAACGCCATCAAACCCTCACCCCAAGATTCAGTCCACCAACTTGAATCGAAAGCACCTCACCACATCACTTCAGTTGACGAGCATACCTCATGATGAGCGCGATTCAACGGTCGTTACAACGGTTCAACTCTTCAGGCGATAAATCTAAATCTCTTGGAAGATGTTCAAAATGGTCGTGATCGCTGAGCAGCTCTGGCTGGACGCACCTCCAACCAAATTCTGAAGCAGCCACTGGGAGCTTCGGCTTTTATACTCCGGCCTCTCCATCCAACTCAGAGACTGCCCATGCTCCATGTCAATTGCAATCTGAGCCGAATCCCACTCTGAGCCGACTTCGACTACTATCTTGTTGACGCGTCAACAAGATAGTATGACGTGGAGCATGCATGCGACGCGACTGTTGTTAGGCAGTGCCATGGCCCAGGTACTGCGTAGCGATGCAGAGTTCTGGGGCAACCCAGAAACACCTCCAGGGCCTGTGGAATGACAGGCGCACAACCTGCGAGACCCCAGCTCAGTACGACGTTATCTTGCGGAGAGCTATCCCAGCTCAGCTTCTTTAGAAACAATGCATGAAGCTATGCGAGGCAGGTTTGCACAGCTGACGGGGCACAAGTTCAGCTCGCGCAGGCCGTCGTGGAGGCTGTGGAACGGCCCAAGCCCCATACAATCTATGTGCCTTGTTCACAGCTACCTTTGCGGCACAATGCCACGGTGACACCTGCGGCGCCGCCGTTCAGGTGGCTACTCTTCTTAGCTGGGCACACGCATACTAGCTACAGTATGACCAGTGCAAGACCACGTACGTGTGGCTGCAGTGTCTCTCCACCGACGTCTCTGCACACATAAGAACACCAGGATCCTCCGGAGAGCTTATGGCCCCTCTGCAGCTAGCCTCGCTCAGTTTGATGGCAAGCACGCATCCCAGATACCGAACCAAATCTTCCTGCGGGATACAGCTTCAGGCGCAAAAAGGACGTGTGTTATGTTGACAAGGTTTCTGCATGTTACGTTGGAATATGCATATGCATGGTACGCATTCACCTCAGTTCGTTAATTCGAATCTGGTGAGCTTGATGCCACCACTTTCGCCAAACCATATCTACCCTGTGAACCCTGTTGTTTGGTTCTTTTTGTTACTTCGATTGACAGGCTGTTGATGAATTTGCGTTCCTAGGTCCTTGCACGCTTCAAATATCTCTCGCGATCTTGATATATCGCGATACTTGTCTAGCAACATTCTTGTTTCTGCTTGTTCCTTCCATTCTATTCTATTTCTACAGTCCTGTCGACGTGATCTCTCTATTTCTTTTTCGTGTTAACTCTGGTGTGTGCCATGCCATGTGCCGAGTTTGCGCTACGTCAGCTTCCGGGATATCGTTTTGAAGGGGTAGAACATTCCATCATCACGACCTTCGTCAGATGATAAATGGACTACAGGTGCCCCCCCCCCCCCCCGCCCACCCTCGCGAGCTAGAACTGGACAGAATGTTCTTGATGCAAAAGAAGTGCTGGCTCTGGTCCCGGACCAGGCGTCTAGCGCGGCGTTGTTTCAGGTGGTTTCAGGTGAGAAACGGGTCCCTACAGGCCAACAACAACGTTGATTTTTTTGTTTCAAGTAGTACATGTTGAGAAGGACCCCGCTGCAACGATAGAATGGTGGTCCACCAAATTTGAGTGTGCAGCTTCAGCCATCTTCTGCTGCTGCGCACGAACCTATGCACCGCTATTGCTAGTCCCATCCTGTCATCGTCCCTCAGCCACGCTCAGACCCTGGTCCACATGCCGAATCCATGGTACATGAGCCATTCTTTGAAGTTATGCCTGTAACTTTACACATGCCGAAACCATGGCCACGCACCGATGCTGTGAAAGCGCTTACCACTGTCCGACGCACCATGCATGAGCAGAACAACAAGGAGTCGTCATGACGCGTCAAGCCTCGCTGGAAGTTTGAGCGTGCCCAGGCACTCCTTCACATGTGATAATCTGTGGGGCACATTAGTATCCCCTCCAGGTGCCCGTGTGACCTTTCCGGTTCCTGATCAATGGCCAGTAGTCATTTTAGTGGTGCGGTGCCTGTTTTGGCTGGGCCCTCCCTAGGTGGCTGCCACTCCTCCCCCACTCCTCGCTCCCTCGGGGCTAGTGCGCTCAAATTATGGAGTCAGACATATCCTTGCACTGACAGCGCAGTCCTTGTTGTAGCCCCGCTTGGGGCTAGCGTGATGTGTGACCTGTAATGCTTCTTTGCAAGAGGGTGCTGTTTGCGCCTCGCCACTCTCTCTGCATCTCCCCCAAGCCCGTTGAGGCTGCCTCTGCCACATTCATCCCCAAAGAGGCTCTGCACTGGGAGACGCAGCCCTCAGTCACCTCCCACCCCCCACACGTGGCGCCGCACAGCCTGCATGCCACGCCGCCTCCATCTGGGGCGCCTCAAAACTCAAAAACTACCACAAGAGTCTCCAATGCCCTGGAAATACATTTCACCCCATTTCCCATGAAACCATTGACCGATTCAGCCACCGGGCCACGCTGTTCATACCTCAATCAGGCCACCAACGCCACTTCCCCTCACGCCGGCATCCACCACGAAGCCTGTTTCAGCAGTGTGCATAGGCAGCTGTATGCTCTGGCTTTGGAGGTGCACGTGGCCCGATCCCAACCTAGCGTTGACCAGCCCAGGGCATTTCGTAGCTACTGAAGCAAACAGCGAGAGACGTTCAAGGCTTGCATGTTTATCTTCAAGATATTGTTCTTATGTAGTCGTACCGGTTTGTGTTTCTGGTAGGCTTTCGATGGCATGCGTTGTGACATGCACGTGCATGCCAATAGAAAATATTTGTGCACTTTCATCCATTTACCACCTGCATCGACGCCACTCTCGACGGCAGAGACATTTATAGTAAAAATGATACGGCATGAGCTATCAAGTGGCCTCAATGCAGGGGCAAACGGAGTTCCCGTTTTCGTATGCATGGGTTAACGCTAGGTTGGCATCAAGCCACGTATCGCATAATAGAGCTGCAGCTGGTCTGCGGGCCACTTGCAGAGCCAGAGCCTCCAGGACACACAGCTGCCCTCTTTGAGAAGCCGCAGCATGCATGTGCAGAGCAGAGCAGCAGAGGCTCTCATGGAGATGTTGCCGTACGCATGCAGGAAGGAATTGGAATTGCTGCGGGCGCATGGGAATCAAACAGAACAGGGACCTCAAAATTGCAGCAAGCAGGGGCCTTCACACAAGACTCTGGCGCAACCTCTCAGTCGAACACCAGCAGCGTGGTACCGTCAAGTAGCGCTTTGGTCATCCGGAGAGAAGCCCGGAATAATTCCGTTCCCTTTTTGTTCTTCTGATTCATCAGAACAAACCCAATTCTGATCGTGTTCTTCTGATTCAGAAGAACAAACCCAATTCTGATCGCTTCCTCCCAACACACCTCTGGCCACACAGACAATTGCACAAGCTTGCAAGGCCTTGCGGGACGAACTTCCCTTTGGGCAGCAAGGAAGTTCTTGCTTCTCCACGAAGCACGTTTTGAACCGGTCATGAGTCGGTCCGCGGTCACGGACTACCCACGCACAGTGATGACAAGCAGAAGCTGTGCAGCATACGTAGCTCAGCAGCAGGCGTGATGGCGTCATAGCAATGCATCATACGAAGTCAAGAAGCGGTGATATCATCGATCATGAGCGACATTGATAGCACTGTCATCTGAGAGCTTCCAATGACGACAAATATATGTGTCTGGTGTCGAAATTGAATGCCTTCCATAGCGAGTTCCAGGCTGCAAGGGCCTTCCGATACGAGTTATAATTTAGAACATATCACTTCGCATGAGAGGCACGTTGTAGGCATGAAAATTCATCAAACATCAGAACTCTTCAGTAAGAACATTCATCCAATATCAGAACTCTTCAGTGGAAGCGTTCGTTGTCTGCACTTGCGCCACTGCAGGTATGTGTACCTTGACTTCACTGCCTCCGCGAACAGAACACGGAAGAATGTGCGCAGAACTGCGCCATTTTTGAAGCACTCAGAGTAGTACTTTCATACCTTTTGTACGGTGATGATCGACAGGTGATGATCGCGCCCGGAGGCTGTTCGCGGGCCCTTTCGGATTTCGCACCGATACCGCCACGCACAGCGGGATCCAGGTATGTACTAACGACCAGGAATCGTTAATTTGTATCTCATATCACACAAGCCGGAATATGGTAAGCTGTGGCTGCCACCTGCCGTGTTCCGTCACTCAAACATAAGATACATATATAGACACGCGTGACGATTATAAGGGCATGTACGAGAGCGAAGATACGATATCTGTGTACTTTCTGCTACATGCTACTCCTGAGTGCGTTGGATCATCAGTCGAGTACAGGATGGGTGGCCAAGCATGCTGACAAGCCAAGCACTTCACGTCGGGCAAGGAATCCATCGGAAGGAATCCATCGCTAAATAAGCAGACGTATTTCAATGATGACTAGCTGTGTCTTCGCGGCCAGGCAGCCGTGTACAAGCAGCGCAGTCACCACAGAAGACACCGACGTGTCTTCAAACATCAGCTTTGGACCGCCAGACCAGGCGTTAAAAACCTGTCTTGCGCGCTATTTCCGCACGAATGGCTTTGTAGTGGACTTCTGGGTCAATTCAAGTGCTGAGGCTGAGGCGTGAAAGCACCTGTGGGGCACCCATGGCTCCGGTACAGGTGACAGTCGTGCACACATGTTCCTATCAGATAGCATCCAGTCGAACTCTCCCTGAAAGTACTGCCCAAGGATATTTCCGCAGGCTGGTGTAGCTGCATGTGTGGCACCAAGTGCAGCAACTAGTGTGTCTCAGAGAAGCTTGTACTTCTCTGAATTCTGTTCTTCACTGTTCTTCGCTCTTCTTCGGTCTTCCTCGCTCTTCTTCACTGTTCTTGAGTGAAGCACCTGTGTTGCAGGCCAGTGGCACAGCCTCGCAGCCCAGCACGATTCCTTTCATATCGACAGGTCAGACCCAGAGTGAGAAGCCATGAAGCTGTCTGCCTGGAGAACTCCAAGGCATTCATACTGCACATCTCCATCGCTGCAGCCGCTCACTTGAGCAATGCGGGGAAGTTTCTGGGGGCTCGCAGCCAAAAACATTTCCCAACGTTTCGGAGACCGTTTCGGACACCTGCTCTTGGAAGCCTCGTACTCTGCACGCATGTGTAAATTGTGAGCTGCTGGCCACTGCACCTTCCTTCTTCTATCGCCATCTGTGAGAAAACTGCAGTCTGCGACGATGAGGAGGCTGAAGCGGCAAGCGGCACCCACCTGGTGGGGGGGTGGCAGTGGCGGCCATCACATCACAGCAGGTGTGCAGCCTCCAAGTCGAGGCAAAGGCAATGCTCCTACGCAGGAATGCCTTATTTATGAATACATGGCACAACATAATTGGTCGCTTTGAAGCTCGTTCGCAATGGCGCGGAATGCAAGCTGAGTGTGAAGATGTGAGGGTGTGCATGGCAACAACTGAACTGATCACATTAGCATGTGGTGCCACCGAGGCCCTCTCGTCTCCTCGCAAAGTCAGTGGGCCCCGAGTGGATCCAGGATGACACCACTTGGTGAATCCACTTAGAGAAGGCAACAAGGGGTATCCACTCAGAGAGTTCTCCACTCAGTGAGTCCGTGAGTAGCCAGTGAGGCAGCGCCACGTTGTGGCGTCACAGAAACAAGTGCGGCTCTGAATCATTGCTGGAATTTGTTTGGCGTGCACCAGTGAATCTCGTGTAGCGTGCCGGCCACCACTTGACGGGAGTGCAGTGGTGTTATAAACACAAGTGGATCGATCAGGCGACCTCTTCCATTGCATGCATGGTGCGTGCGCCATCACGATGCATCGGGCCACGGCACGCTGTCAACATCACCACGTTACACTTGCAAGCTCCCTACACAGAGCTGTGGCCATTCTAACAACACCACCAGGCATCGATCGCTACCGTCACGTCCCAAAAACCAGTGACAGGGGTGCACGAGGAAAGACGCATAACAGGATCTTACGTTGCTCCAAGCAGCTAAGTCGAATCCCTGGCACTGGCTACGCAGCAGAGACTTCTCGGCCTCACCACCAAGCAGCTTGGTACATGCATGCTTCCTGTCCCAGCATGTGGAGAACTTCTACTTGCATGCATGGTTGGTGTGCGGTGCCAGTCGCGTCCGGCAGCTGCTGTGGCCCGATGGCCCATGCATGATGGCACGTCCAAGAGGGCTGCAAGAGGGGGGGGGCTCCATACGCAGGCGGGCCCTGCTGCGTAGCCTGCTGCGGAAGGGCATGATGATACAGAGGAGGCTGCGGGCCCGGCAGTGGCGTGGCTATGTATGGATGCGGCAGTGGGAGCAGGCCTGGAGGAGGTGCTTGCGGCATCCCCAACGCTGCGAGGTGTGCGGGGGTTGGGTATGGCTGGAACCATTGATCGGCTGCAAGAGGCTGGGGGGGCGAAGGTGTGTTTGTGAAGCTGGGTGGTTGGTGATGGGAGGGGTCTGGTGGGTGGGGAGACGTAGGTGTAGCCATTAGCCCTGGTGGTGGTGGAAGCGGGGGGGCTGCATGTCGGGGCGGCCACGCCGCGTTCACCAGCCGCGGTGGTAGCCGAAGTGGGGGGGTGAGAGGGCAGCACGACCACGCTGCGCCCGTGAGCTCTGCTTGCTGCTGAAGCGGGGGGGTGTGCGGAGAGGCCGGCCACGCTGCGCTTGGCATCTGGGGTTGTAGGTGAATTGGGGGGGTCTGTGGCGATTGCGGCCACGCTGCGCTTGTCATCTGGGGCTGAGGTGGCGAAGTGCGCGGGGATTGCGGGCACGCCGTTCTCATAAGCTGTGCTTGCTGCAGAGGCGATGGGGTTTGTGGCGAGGCCGGCCACGCTGCACTTGGCATCTGGGGTTGCAGGTGAATTGGGGAAGTGTGGGGCGATTGCGGCCACGCCGCGCTCATAAGTTCTGCTTGGTGCTGGGGCAGGGGGGTGCGGGGCGATTGCGGCCACGCCGCGCTAGTAAGTTCTGCTTGGTGCTGGGGCAGGGGGGTGCGGGGCGATTGCGTCCACGCCGCACTAATAAGTTGGTGATGCTGCAGGGGGGTGCGGGGCGATTGTGGCCACGCTGCGCTTGTCGTCTGGGGTTTCTGCAGAGTCAGGGGCTTGTGTGGGGAATCTGGCCATGCTGTGCCCATCACCTGGTGTTGTGCGGGGGTGGGAGGGCAGGCCAGGCACGCTGGGCTCATAAGCTCTGCTTGCGCCTCACGTGGCGGCATGTGTGGGCATCGGCAAGCCCCCACATGCACTAGTCCTGCGCATGACTCAAGAAAAACAGTCTGAGGGGGTGGTGCCTCCGCCAGGAGCTCCTCCTGCACGGCCGCAACTGAATGCATGAGGGGCACTGCGAGTGGCTTCCAGCACATCTTGCCGTCAGGCCCCATCATGCTGTACCGCTTGATGTACAGCAGCACTTGAAGAGGTGTAGGGCGACGGCGGGGGTCAGGGTCCATGCAGTACAGCGCAATTGCCAGCCACAGCGAGTGTACACTGGCGCCTCCGTCCAGCAGTATGCTCTCAAACGATCCCTCCTGATGCGCTTTCCGCACCTGCTCCAGACTGTTGAGAAATTGAAGAGCACGGTACCCCGACAGAAGCTCAAGGATCATGACCCCGATGCTGAAAGAGTCCTGGTTCTCGCTCCAGGCAACGAACCCTGTTGCTCCCAGCCGCTCGGGCGCCATGTATTTTGGAGTTCCCCACCCGTTGGGAATCTGGCCTCCCCGCCTCACTGCAAAGCCGAAGTCGGCAATCTTGATCCGGAGAACATGCTCACTCATCTCACTAATCAACAAGTTTTCCGGCTTTACGTCGTTGTTCACGACCCCTTTGCCTGTGCAGTAGGCTAGCCCATCGCAGACTTGGAACATCACAGTGTGCACCTGCCATGGCTCTAGAGGCCCTCGCTGCAGCACCTCATCCAGGCTGCCCATGTACAGGGGAAGCACGAGGGCGTGCATGTGCTCAGAACTTTGGTGTCCAGGGACTGGCACGAAGCCAAGCACAGGTAGAATATTAGGGTGGTCCATCTGTCGCAGCACGCCTGCTTCCATCCTCAGACTTGCGACTGCCATCGGAACGGCATCTGCCCACTTCACTGCCACCCAATCGTTGAGCAGTTTGCCCGTGATCTGCTGCCTCTGGACCTGTATGATGTCAGCTTACGTGACGGCATGATAAGCTCCCGATGTGATTGCGTATGGCCTACATGATGATGTCGTGACCGCCTTGTGTTGACGCAGCATGCTACTATTTGGAACCTCATTCACTACAAGTATGGGCAATGTTCTTCGGGTTTTGAAACGCTCTAGTGGATGGCTATTTCGAACCTTGCCTTATTCGAAGTTCTTGAGCAATGCGTAGGTACCTAATGGCCTAGGTGCGCATATAGCCGCGAGCACGAAGCCTTCCTCCAGGTGCCGGAACGCTCGAAGCAGCCAGGCTAGGCCGACGACCGTTGAATCGATGTGAAACGAACCATGAGATGCAGGTGAAGAGCGTACCGCCCCGTAGGTACCTTTCCCAGCCATGTGGACGGACTGCTTCAGAGCATGAACGAGCGTTTCGGCGTGCACATGCAGCGGCGTGCCAGGGCGCCACAGATGCGCCACAGTAGCCTCACTCTTTTGCATCTGCACATGTGTACGCATCATTCGCTTTTCAACACGCTGCAGGCACGGCCCTGGTGCAGCGTGCTCGCTGGCGCTTCGACGTGGTCGTTTGCGTCTCAAGAAGAACGATGTCCGTGCTCTTTGTACATACGGTATGCAACACAGTTCCTACGAGCGCTGACGCAAATTCTGAAAAAAAGTAGATGAGGCTGTAGTCCTGCGCATCGGTGTACGCACTGCGCTGCCGGTGGTCAATCCGCAACCTTCGAATTCATTGCTGCAGCATGCTGTCTGGCACAGCACTGCAGCCGGGCGTACACTGCCACACAAGCGACGCAAAGTGGACAACAGGTACTTGAGATGAAGATTGGTGTCCTGTGCAGACGAGTTGTGCATGCGGTGGCGAAACGTCTGTGGGCGCACTAGTACTGCTTTAGCAAGTTTGCAAGCACGACATCAGCGGTGTGGCATGCAGCCCCGACCACCTGGACTGGGGATAACAGGTTGCAGGTTCAGTTGTGGTGGAGGGTAGACGCACTGGTGCAGCCATCGCTTCTCTAGAGATCCTACCAGTGCCTTGCTGACGACGTCACGACGTTGGTTGAAGGCAAGGTAATGTGCAATTGGCGCCTCTTGCAGCTTGTGATGATGGGCGCAGAACAAGTGCGACTGGGCGCTCGGCCTCCAGGCTGCTGCCCTTATTGTGCAGATGCAATTGTGACTTGTACGTTTGTGTCCAAAGTGAATTGCCACTTATAGTGCATGCATTCATGCATTTCACGTCACTGTCATAATGCATCATCATTCATACATACCACGTGACCACTAGCTTCGAAGCTACTACTTACAGAATTCACATACATGTGATTACATCGACAAGGGCGCTGGAACTGAAGCTAGCAAATTGAACCAAAGGAGGTAACGGGGAAGGTAACTAGCAGAGGCCGTGGAGCATAATTGCCTTGCAGGGCAACAGTAAACACAGAATTCTGAAAAACTATTCCTTACAGAATTCACATACATGTAGCACTCACCCCAAATTCACAGTCGCAGCATGCGAGGTTCCTCATTACCGGTATACACATGAAATGGTACCTACAGTGTTTGAGTGATAATGCATCGCACGCGCGCGCAGGAGCGAGAGCATGCAGCGGCGCGGCACTTCCGAACAGATCTAAAAATCACCCAAACAGCGCTGATAGAGATCCAACAAGCCTTTTGCGTGTACACGAGATAGGTATTCCCGTGCCAGTGGCCATGCACTTCTGCCTGGGCTGCTGGTTAAGACAGCTGTTCACAGTAGAGTGATGACGGTGTAGATAATCCCAATTAGCTACTGTTTCTTGATAATTTGCTTTCCTCATTGCGTTATGCACCTGTTTCTGCCTCCTGTCGATGTAACTACTAGATAGGTACACCACCCTCGTGCTGCTCATCGCCCACGCCATGCAGGCCTGTTGCCAGTCAATTGCCTGCGCGTTGACGTGCACGTGGCAACATGTATGCAATCTACGCACTGCTGCGTTCGTGAATTGTTGCCAGAGCTGAGAACACATAAGTTTGGGCCCAGATGCTTTGTGGTGCATGCTACGTGAACTGTCGATGTAAACACATATATGTATGCTGCGGAGCACTTCTCGTCTGCCTTTTCAAGACAGGAACGATCATTGACACCCACGCTCAATCGCTCAGCCCTGGTACCGGTGAAAGCTGTGCCGGCCTAGAACAGGCCTGTGTCCACCGAGGCAATCCATCCAACTGCCTGCAACTTTACGCACTGTTCTTTGAAAACATACCACATGCCGCAGTCCTTTGTGTTGCTCAAGTAATCCATGCAGAACCACAGCTGCACCGCCGCCGCCCAAGCACTTGGCCACTCAGTACCAGCCCTGGGCTGGTACTGAGTGGCCAACATTCCCAATTTGTTACGCTGAGTCACACAGCGTAACAAATTGGGAAGCAACCCAACACAGCCTGCCTCTCCACAGATTGGCACCGCAGCAGCATCACGAAGGGCCTTTCAAGGCATCTGTGGCGGTGCACTGTTTCATACTTACACGTGACTAAGCTACATGCGATCCTCATTACACTGTGCGCATCACCCATTGTCCCCAGATGCTCTATCGTGGTGCACCTTTTGTGCTTGTCTTTGTGCTTGTCAGCCGCGCCGCCTTCCATGCAATCACACGGTGTGCAGCCTACAGCAGCGACGCCTCAACTTCTGGTGCCGGTGCAGCCGCAGAAGGCCTACACAGTGAAGTCTTCGACATGCGTGCGGGGCACCGTGTGGATGGGCATGCCCTTCTGGTTGCGGTTGATGATCTCCTGTGCGAGCTTGACCTGCCGCCCCAGCACCAGCACGCTGATGTGGCCGCTGCCGAGCGTGCCCCGCGCCGTGCGCCCCACCCGCCTCACATACTCTGATGGGTCCCTCGGAAGGTCGAACAGCACCACATGCTCAACATGCACCGAGTCGATTCCCCGCGATGCCCTGCACGTGGCGCCCAGAGTGAGGCACGGCCAAGTCTCCACACACATTTTCACGAGCCACGATCGATGTCGTCGTCACATTCTGATGATACTGATGCTGATAAACACATGGCAGAGCCAACAACACTTACACTCACCAGTTAGGGATGTCACTTGGCACAGATCTGCTGCCTGGCGGAGAATCTGGGTGGCAGGCAGCGGCCGCAAGCACACAGTTGCTGCAATCCCGGAAGGCAAAGACAAATACACGGAGCAAGCACAAGATATATGCACCCAAATATGCACAAGACGCCTACGCTGCGTGTTTCCGATGGCCTGCTGCCAGGCAGGAAAAGCTGTGGGTTGAATCAGTGCAAGCCACACAGCACACACGAATACATGTGCACGCATGACTACATGTGCATAGCGAGGAGTGGGCGAGGAGGCGCGCCTGTCTGTGCAGACAAGGATCTGGCGGGGCTCGCCAGGCTGCGGTGGCCCCAGAAACGTCCTCAGGTTGTTCTGCCGGGTGTGGGGGGCGATGGCGGCGTGGCAGGGCAGCACGGTCGGCGAAGTCCTTGAGCTGCGGCGGTTGAGAAAGTTCTCGACGGCGCGGCAGGTGTCGATCTTGTTGCAGAAGACGATGGTGCGCGGCACAGTGTTGCTGTCCACCAGCTCCCCCAGCGCGTTGAGCTTGCGGTCTTGGCCAGCTGCGAGGGTGATCTCATCGCCCCCCGAGCAGTCCACCAGCTGCTCCGTCACACCTGCAGACATCTCGCAGACCCCGGCTCGGAAAAATCTCATTCTGACCCATCAATCGTAGCGGTGACGAGGATCCCATGATGCCCCCCCCCCACCCCCCGGGGAGGGGGGGGAGGCTGACGTAGCGGGTGAGTGCATCTGCTTTCGCTGCCATCATATATCATGAGGCAGTGGGGACCACAAGGTGGAAGAGAATGGAGAGGCGCACCAGTGGAGATGCGGTGCAGGTTGGGGCCCACGGCGGCCACCAGCTCAGGGTACTGTACCTTGAGGTGGAGGAACATGGGCTCGGGCAGCGTGGCCGTCACGAACACCGCGCGTGCACACTGGCTCACCAGCGGCGCCACCTCCTGCGCAAACGCCCCCTGGCTGCCCAGCAGCACGTCCACCTCGTCCAGCACCAGCACCTGCGGCACACACAGTGACGGTGGACCACATTCCCCAAGTGTACCTGTTCCCTTTCAAATCAGCGCAGCCGCGGATCGCCACAGGAGGCACAACACCCCCAAGGCCACTCCTAGCTCAGCAACACCTCCCAACACTTCCAAGGGGTGAAATAAAAAGGGGGTGGAGCGGCACCTGGCAGAGGTCCAGAGACAGCAGGGAAGCCTCCATGAGCTGCCGCAGGCGGCCGGGTGTGCAGATGGCGATGTCGACTCCCTCCTTCAGCATGCCATTGTGGTGGGACATCTTGTGGCCACCAGTGAAAGCCGCTGCTCGAAACTTCAGCACCTGTAGCCACCTGCCCACGTGTAGAGTGACCGGATCTCTGTCCTGTGCATGTGCAGGCTTCAAGACCTTGCCGCCAGGACACACGCTAGGCAGTCGGCACGTTTACCGTCTACCGCCCACCAAGCAACAGCAGTCCACGGCTCTGGGACACATGGCTGGGGTGCAGACTCCACAACCAATGCCACACATCACGTAAGTATACATGCATGCCTTCATTACGGTGAAAACGTGTAATTCTAGTGCATCTAGCGGTGTGTTCACGGTGGCGGTGCCTTGCAGGTTGAGGCGTGGCACTCTCATGGCCTCTTCGACATGTTATGGACTGATGCATGATCGTGCAACACTCATGAGGGTGGATGTCCTTCCAGATTGAACAGCGGCAGAGGGGGGGCCTCTGGAGCCTCTAGTGCTGGAGGAGGTTGCTGTCCCTAGGCTTACACTGTCGAGGCCGCATGGAGCAGCAGCCCCCACTCGGACGCCAGGTTCCTTCATGTTGGAAAACACTACCCCCCTAATCAGAGCTGCCAGGTAAGAATCCCAGTGTTGGCACATCACCCCCACATGCTGCCCGACTAGGCACAGCACAGCTTCACTTGCATGCAAATAAAAATAAACACCACCGGGCCACAGCACGCAGAAAACAGCACCTAACAAGTTGTCCGCGGACGCGCAAGGGCAAGCAGCAAGCAACATGCAACGAGTACGAAGTCAGCGATCTACCGCCGAGAGTGTGAGAGGTGGTGAGGGGCTGGGGGATGCAGGAGCGGGCGCAGCAGCGAGCCTTTGATAAAGCGCGGCAGGTGAGCAGCACTTGGGCGCACAGCTCCTCGGTGGGGCACAGCACAACAGCACGCGGCCGCCGCGGCTGCGTCTGCGGGGCGCCCGCCTCCCTCTCCTGCTGCTTGATGGTTTGGATCACAGGAACCAGGTACGCCAAAGTCTTGCCGGAGCCAGACTGGTCGGCCACTACGACCTCCTTCTTGTCTGCACCCAGCCCCGCTTGCTTAGGTGCATTATGTGCAGACCACATCGAGAGCATGCTGTCTAGGATAATACTTCGGCTGATTAGAGACTTGGTCTTCACACATAGAAGTCTCATCTGAGAGTTGTGAAGGCCACATAGAGGCACACAGACAGGCTGCAGGGGCTTCGTGTGTCAGGTACGTGCTGTCACAGGGCACACCTCGGGGCAACATGCACAAGAGACTGACACACGAAGATCAGAGATGAAGTTTTGTATGGAGGAACAGTTGGTGGTGTGACGGAGGTTGTGTGTGCTGGGTGCCTCTCTGTGAAGCACATCTGTCAATCCTGTAAGTTTAGAATGGTTGGACAAGATGAGACTGTGAGTGGATGCGTTTTGCAACATGTGCTGGGTCCACAGCACTACCGTAGAGCAGCCTGTCGTTGTACGCTCTGTTATGATGTTTGGATGGTGCTGCTATGCCAGTGTAGTGAATGTCGGTGGTTGTGCTAAGGATTTGATGCAGTGCTAGTTAGGTTATCAACTTCTCACTAGAGTTGACTTGTCGTTTAGGCTTGTAACTGGGCACCTTATGGTGGCAGATCTCTCGGGCTCACCTGAGAACAGAGCAACTAGCGCCTCTGCCTGAACGTGCGAAGGTCGAGAGATCCCGAGCTTCTTGAGAGCATCAATCATGCCCGCATTCGCTCCTACTTCCTTCCATGACTCACGCGCGAAGAAGTCCTGCTTCAAGCCAGCGTCTCTGCGGCCTCCTCTACGTCTCTGCTGTTGCTGATGCTGTGGCGATGGTGTGTAACGCCGTGTGTCGTCATGTGGACCACCACCGTAGTTTTTTCGACTACGACTTGTGTTATTTTCATCGCTGTTTCCTATCCGGTAGTCCTTCCTGTCTGCAGTGGCCGCTGCTGCACGATTGCATCGTCTCTTTGATGATGCCTGTGCCACGCGACCATTACATGACCTATTGTGCCAGCTGCAGGTGTTCGCATGTACAGGTAGTAAGATGCGGGAGATGTGGGTCGCGTGGTGTGGTGGGGTGTGAGATGTGATAGCCACTACGGAGTGTGGGGTCGGGCGGCCTTGATTCAATCTGCATCAAAGCACAACAGAGATTCAAGTAGCGTGAATAGAACACTACATTGCGTTGCTTCATGAACGTGTGCAGGATGGGAACATGGCAAGGCCCACTATAGGATACAGGTACACATCAGCCGCAGGGCATGTGCACGGTGCTGCAAACGACTCAGGTCATGAAATGACATACACACACTAGTGAGCGTCCTACCGTGGGCATTGGAAAGTATTTGGCTGCATCTCTGCCCTCGTTCGCTGCGTGACTCGATGGGCGAGGCAGCTAGAAGAATAGCCCGGCAGAACACTCCATCAGCATCCTCGTGCAACCTTCCACATATTATATACTTGAACGTTGGTGCACACAGCTAGACAATACGTCTGGTTTGAAACATATATTGATTCACTTGAGACAGACTTCGCATGTGGCTCACGTTGACCAACGTACGGATCGTGTATCGGGGTCTGCGTCTGACAGACGGCTGATATTGTCTGTAGCGCAGTGTAGGACACGCACATCAGGTACCCGAGCCTAGGTTTCGGCTGCAGCGCGCCGGATTTGTTTTTGTTGTTGGCCAAAATGCTTGCCGACAGTACCGTAGGTGTGTGTATTCAGCACTGCGCCACTGTCCCAAAACCCGTCCCTTTCTCACTTTGTTTATTTCTTCTCATCAGATGATGTCTCCTTCCTGAATCAAATGTTCCCTTGTTTGTGTAATCAGTGATTGGCAGCAGTTTCAGCGCAGACCTCGCTGCCTTGACCGTGGCGCAGTTTGAATTACTGTTCTCTGTGGACGATAAGTCTCCGCAACATGCAGGTCTTGTCTCAGATGAAGGTGCGGCGCTGCTCCCAACATGCCGCACAATCGAATTGGCAAAGCAGCACCCACGTCCTTCTGATTCGCTGCATGTGAAGGCATTGCACGAAACACAGGGGTGCCACAGTGTAAGCTCAGTATTGTCGCTGTCATGTAGCAGCATCCTGGGCGCGACGGCGAATCGTAGCGCACTCTGCGCTCCAGCGCTGTGTAGGTTGGGGTGCCACATGGGTATCCGTGTGTGCGGTTTGGTTCGTTATCGCCATGACATTCGCCGGTACAGCGAGGGCAAGATTTTGAGCTTTGTCTGTAATATGCTTTGAGGGCATCTTGGTGCGGTGACACGTGCCACACTGTGGGTCACCGTGAATACATATTTGGCTTGCACCCAATCCGCAGCAGGCAAAGCCAGTGTACCCACGCCCTGAATGTCGCCCATACAAACAGATTAGAACCTTCGTATGGCCAGGGTAATTCATGGGGATGCATACAGTGTGTAGCCTTGTAGTCGTTGCGCTGGTGTCCGAACGCTCCATGTCAGCGTGCTGTGGCGCATCGCGTTACAAATTGTCTATCGAGAGACAACAACTCCCTTTTATCTGTTATCGTAGTAGCTGAATGGGACTGTTGTTCTTTCTGTAGGCACAGCACTAACCACTGCACCCCAACCCATGCGTGGCACTTCTACGAAGAGTTACTGCCCTGCGTGTCAGCACAATATGAGTTACCTTTTAGTGAAATTTGTGCACTGTACTGCACTGTTTTGCAGACTGTTGCTTGTCAGCGATGGGGGACAGTGTCCTATGACACCACCATCACCCTGTGCCTTCAGCCATTGTGAAAGGCTCCGTTGCCCCTGTGGGCGCCTTTATACGTATCAATGAATGCTTCATGCCCTGTTCCAGAATGTATAAACGCATTCTTGTTCAGAAAGGGCTGAAGGCAGAGCTTACCCCTCACATTGTCAGGCTTACAACAGTGCTGGGGATGCATCTGACCTAGTTGCCTTCTACTGGTATGGAGCGCAGCAAATCGTTCCAGACTATCTCTCTCTCCGTCGTCTGCGGCGCCCTCGTGATGCCACCGTTCAGTGGCACTCGAGATTGAACGACTGCCACAGCTGGTGGCATAAAAATATGTAAAAACCAGAAAGTGCAATTCATGCGCAATCTACACTCCTGTGATACTACAGTCAAGTTTACAACGCTCGATAATAAAGCTTGCAGCGAGTCATCATGTCCTTGTTAGCACCCAAGTGCGGAGCCTGTGGTGCAGGTAAGCCGCCGGCTGGCTGCCAGCCAAACCCCCACTCCCACCCGGGCTTCCCCCGCCTTCACCCTCACCCCCTGCGCCCCCCGAAACGTGCCCTCAGCCACCCCCACCGTAGCTGCCGCGGCTGCGGCTGTCGCGGATGCTGATGTGGCAGCCCCCCAGACCCCCCCAGCAGCCCGGCAGTTCTCCAAGATTCTGATCGCCAACCGCGGGGAGATTGCGGTGCGCGTGATTCGTGCCTGCAAGGAGCTGGGCATCGCCACTGTGGCGGTGTACTCCAAGGCGGATGTCAACTCCCTGCATGTGCAGCTCGCCGACGAGGCCGTCTGCATCGGCGCCGCGCCCTCCAGCGAGGTGCCCCCCCCCCCCCCCCATACTGTGCTGTGCTGTGTTTCTTCGTCTGATCGCATCACCTGCAGAGCCCCCCTCCCCCCCGTCCCACACACACCCCTGGATGTGTTTTGCGTCCTACACACACAGTTGCAGTGCATGTGTATGCCTTTGGTTTGGTTTGGTTTTGGGGGCACGAAGGCAGAGGCCCCAGCACGACGCGCGCGCCACACGCACGTCTTATCATATTGCAGCATCTGCCACTTGCTGCAAGGCCTCTGTTACGTCCCTCCCAGCTGGTGTGCACAAGGGGCACAGCGCCGTGGCGCATACTGACTGTGCATGCATGCCATGCAGTCGTACCTGAACGTGCCAAACTTGCTGTCTGCGGCGCTGTCCCGTGGCGCGGAGGCCATCCACCCCGGCTACGGCTTCCTGTCAGAGAACGCCTCGTTTGTGCAAATGTGTGAGGACCACGGCATCGCGTTCATCGGGCCCAAGGCGGACAGCATCACTGTCATGGGCGACAAGGCCACCGCACGGCAGACCATGGCGGACGCAGGCGTGCCCACTGTGCCTGGCTCCCCAGGCCTTGTGCTCACTGAGGAGGCTGCGCAAAAGGTGTGGCCGCCGTGCTGCCCCCTCACATGTTGTAGCCCTCGTCGGCTCTTCGTGTAGGTGCCTGTTGGATAGATTTACTATCTGTATGACTGTTGTGGGGATGTAGTGTGTGGGGGTTATAGTGGGGATACAGTGGGGCTGTAGAGGGTCGTCTGATTGTGTCAGCTGAAGCGCGGTGCAGCTGCTTTGTGTGCTTGGGAGCCGTGCTTCCTTCATGCGCATGCGCTGCCCTCCGCAGGAGCTGTGGATCAGCTGCGCGTGGTTGTAGCAGTAGACGCACATGCGTTGAGGCTGGGGTTATGGTTTTAAGCGAGTCTGCTGTATCAGTGACATCATCGCTTCTAGCGGTAGGCTACGGCCCCTTCCGGGCCGGGCGATTTCGTATTGGCAAAGAGCCTAACAGCTGGTGGTGCTGGATTTCTTTCTACGCTGCTGTTTTGTGATTGGGGTGGTGGCGATGGGTAGCTTTGTTGCACTGCTTTTCTGACATCGTCAAAGTGCCAAGGGCTTGGCCAGCGCCAAGGTGCAAGGAATAGAGGCTGCTGGGGGGCATGCATGCCCGCCCCTGCCTCTCCATTGTGCCTTCCATCGCGGCGCTGCTGCTCGTGAGGGGAGGCCGTGCTGCCATGCCGCTGCATTGCCTGCGAGCGCGCTGTTCTTCTGGTTTAGTCTGCAGGCTACGCTCTTCTTGCACGGTGGGGGGGTTTTAGGTTTGTGAACATGCCCAGGTCAGGGAGGGTGACGTGTCACGACGATTAGTTTTAACTGTGAATGTGTGTGCAGGTTGCGAACGATATCGGTTTCCCACTGATGATCAAGGCCACTGCCGGTGGTGGCGGCCGCGGCATGCGCCTGGCAGAGCGGCAGGAGGACTTCATCAAGCTGCTGCGCGCCGCACAGGGCGAGGCAGAGGCCGCGTTCGGCAACGGCGCCTGCTACATCGAGCGCTACGTCGTCAACCCCCGCCACATCGAAGTGCAGGCACGCCCCCCCTTCCAACGCTGCTGTGTTGGGACCAGCTCCAATTAATTCCTTACCCTCACTGAGCTAGTCGGGTCTGCGTTCCTGTGGAAGAGCTTGCCGCCACAGCATGCATGCTGTTCCGTTCTTCGCTTTCTAGCCCCGTGTACTGATTCCAGCATCAAAATTTCTGTGGCGATCCATGCTGCAGTAAGCCAAAAGCTCCGGTTTTATCTGGTTACTTAAATGTGTACGTAATCACATGCATTGGCGGCTGCAGGTGCTCGCGGACATGCACGGCAATGTGGTGCATCTTGGGGAGCGCGACTGCAGCATTCAGCGGCGCAACCAGAAGCTGGTGGAGGAGGCGCCGAGCCCGGTGCTGACGGAGGAGGTGCGGCAGGAGATGGGCTTGGCCGCCGTGAACGCTGCCAAGTCCATCGGCTACATCGGTGTGGGCACCGTGGAGTTCCTGTGGGAGCAGCGCGGCTTCTACTTCATGGAGATGAACACGCGCATCCAGGTGCCCCCTCTCCTCTTGGCCCACTGCTCCTTGCTATTTGTGTCTACAGGGGCGCTCCTTGGCGCTCCTGTAGACACACTTGGCAGTCTGCAGCTATGTGGGTGTGCGCACATGTGCCAGGCTTGCCGCCATCAGCAAGCTTGGTAATGTGGTCTTGCTTCAGGGCCTCTGGCGGTGCTTTGGGTGGCCACCAGGAACCGCGGTCTGACACAGAGCGTGGCTACAGGTGGAGCATCCTGTGACGGAGATGGTGACAGGGGTGGATCTGATTCAGGAGCAGGTCAAGGTGGCCATGGGTGGCGTGCTGCCGTTCGAGCAGTCTGACATCGAGCTGCGAGTGCGCCCCCCTTCCACTCTCACAGGCCCTTCGTTCAGGAGGTTCATACATCTTCGAGTCGTGTCCCTTGACTCGTGTGTATTCTGAGAAGTTTGCTCACAGCTTTCATTTGTTTCATACATTTACATGCATTCTTTGAGCAGTGTAGCAACCCCAGTGGGTCCCTCACAAATGCATGCACCTGGGCTTGTTCATGCATTTCCCACTGAGCCATGCATAGCATCAAAGCATGGCAATGCTGTTTGGGGGCCAGACACAGCTCCCTACGGCCTGGTATGCCCCCTCCGCACCCCCCACACCCTCACGCACTGCACTGCACAAGAGCCCCCACCAGGGGTATAGTTTCGGAAAGGCAAGATAAAAAATTTCAGCCAAATGCTTTAAATGTTTCTTTTTGTTGGTTATTACACGCAACAATTCACGATTTTCCAGGGTGGCCACGATAGAAGTTAATTAATGTGGCTGACACAGGCTGACAAGTTGTCAATAACGATGCCCCTGGCCCCCACCCCTGTGGCTCCCCGCCAACAGCCGAAACACCAACAACCGAAACCCATACACTGATTCTTCTAGAAGCTTCTAAATAATACGATGGATGCAGGGGCATGCAATAGAGGTGCGCGTCAACGCGGAGGACCCCTTCAAGGACTTCCGGCCCGCGCCCGGCCGCATCCAGCAGTACCTTCCCCCTGGCGGTGTGAACGTGCGCATGGACAGCCACCTGTACACGGAGTATGTGGTGCCCCCCAACTACGACTCCCTGCTGGGCAAGCTCATCGTGTGGGGCAAGGACCGCACGGAGGCCATCTCACGCATGCAACGCTGCATCAAAGAGACTGTCATTGTGGGTGCGGCTCCCCCCCCCCTCAGTCAGCTGCATGTGCTGTTGTGCGTGGCGGTGACAGAGCAAAAAGTCAATGGAACAAATACCGTGGGCAAGCATAAAGTCAAAGGAATGAATACCATAGGCAGTCGCGAAGGCAGCGAATAATAAATAAGCACCAGAAAATCTACGGCATGCTGGTTCATGTCTGCAGCTGGGCTGCTTTGCCAACCCAGTTGGTTTGGGTGCTTTACTGGGTGTGGTGCCGCCGCCGGCCCACAACGTCGGTAGCATGCGCACACGTACCCGCACATGCAGAGTCTTCGGTGACATGCTGTCAGAGACGTATGCATGGCATGCAGGGGTGCCGACGACGCTGCCGTTCCACAGCCTCATCATGGCGCACCCCAAGTTCCAGGAGGGCGACGTGGACACGGGCTTCATCGTGAAGTACGCCGACGACCTCACCGAGCCTGAGGAGCCGCTGTGCCCCAACCCCAACAGCAACATTGTGGCTCAAGCTGTGAAGAAGAAGGGCAAGCGGTAGGCTGCAAGCTTGCAGCTGTGCGGCGGCACCTGCAGTTCTGGGCCATCCACCTGCGCTGTGTGCTGTGCGGCGCGTGCTGTCTTGATGGTGTGGCCGGTGTTCGATGTGCAGCCAGTCGGCGGATGTTTGTTTGGTGTGTGGGAGTGACGGGGGGGGGGGGGGGGATAGAGCGTGGGCTGCTGCTGTGGATGTGTGGCGGTGGGGTTGGGGCACTGGCTTCCCCCGTTGACTTGTTATCCGCATGGATTGGTGTTTCTTGTAGCCACCCGGTGCTCTCCGCGATGCACCAGCTGATCCCCTGTGCCAGTGGAACTGTAGGGTGCGCTGGTGGCGACAGCCAGGCGATCAGGAAGTATGTCCTTGTGTGGCATGTGGGGCATGTGCGCTGTGGCAGCAATGGGGCCTTTGCTGGAGCCCCCAGTGGGGGGGGCTCGTGAACGCCCAGGGAGCCCAGTGCCAGCACCCAGCTCATGCGTGTTTAAACATGTCTAGACATGAATGGGTGGCGACAGGGGTAGCTGCGCGGTGCGGCAGGTGCCGCGATTGGCGGTGAAAGGTACTGCTTTTTGTAGACTGGTTCTTTGCGGCGGCATGCGTTAGTTCTGGTCCCTCTGCAGCATGCATGTGAGTTGCATGCATGGATGGGCTGCTGACGTCAGCAGAATTTTATCAAACAGTCTTCCTCCCCAGGAGACTTGAGTCAGACCTCAAGATGAGAGTGCGAAAGAAGTTGGAGGAGGCGTTGAGTGAAACGGGCAGGGATGTAATTCCAGCGTGGCGTGCTTGCATCAGCACCACTCCAAGCAAAGCAACCCAACAGAACCAAGAATGTTGCTTGCTCTTTGCCCATTTATTTACACCTTGCCAACACCATGCATAAATGGCTACTACTCCATAATGCCCCTGTGTACGCTGTTACGTGCAGCTCAACACTCCATGCGCTGCCTGACATTTTCATCGATACCACTGTTGGTATTGATGTGTGGCATACTGTAAAAATGTAGTGAACCGCATGATAAAAATGTATTGAACACAAATCTAGTGAGTTGCATAGTGGAATCACTCAAAAAGATCTTAGGATGTGGCACCGACCAGCTTGCAGTCTGTCAAGTTGCAGACTTCTGCGCTCCCTGCTGCTCCAGCATCGTTGCAGGCCGCACATCCTCACAGCTGCCTCAACACATCAGCAAGGCTCTATCACACATCACGCATCTTCCTGAAGCTTCTGGCTCTGCTGCCAGCTAAGGAAGGTGTTCCAGAAGATGCCAGCGACCCCTACATACATCACCCTGCTATGCAGAGGCACGTACTTGAAAGTGGTCAGGTTAACAAGCGGCCAGAACATCGTGCCCACAACGAAGCTCGGCCAGAACTTCTCCCTGGTCTTCTTCACTGCCTCCTGCGCTGTGCCACCCTCCAGCATGCTGGAGTACATGAAGAAGGCTGTGAGATATAATGGGAATATTGTCAACTGCCCAACTGTTGCCTTGGTGGCCACCTGCATGCATGACGCTCGCTCCATTTCAGGTATGTGAAGATCACCTGCATGCTGGCCGGGTCATTCTGATGGCTTAACTCTTGCTTGGAGATGAACATGCACTATGTACTGAGCATGCAACGCAATCCAGGTGCAGAGAAATTGAACTTGAGAAGTTTCGAGCAGCATATGTGCTCCCGGCAAGGTTCTAGGACAAGAGCGACTAGGGTTTCTTCTTCACTTCTTCAGCACGAGACTGTGTAGCAGGAGCCCCTCATGTGCTGGGATTGAAGGCGACCAGGTGGAACAAGCC
The DNA here is from genome assembly GCA_032359135.1 of Ulvella scutata. Classification (NCBI taxonomy): domain Eukaryota; kingdom Viridiplantae; phylum Chlorophyta; class Ulvophyceae; order Ulvales; family Ulvellaceae; genus Ulvella; species Ulvella scutata. The sequence continues at coordinate 171,714 of JAUMHD010000001.1, forward strand.
AGCAGTAATAGTAACTGAATCATTTGGAGACCGTCCCACACTTGCTGTCAGCTGGGAACTGGACTGATCGTGAGGCTGTGTCCTGTGCTGTTCCCTTTTGAGTGAAGCGGTGGTATACATGGTAGCTGCTTCTGGCTATTTCGGTTGTATCGTATTATAGCCTGTCCGGCACATCAGGCGTCGGCAGTGTGCGCTATTCAGTGCTGCTGCTGTGTGCACGTGGTGTGTGCAACGTAGCTTGACATGTCAACAGGTGCATCTCTCGGTGGGCACCACCCAGAGCGCCTAGTGTGACATGCACCTGGCACCTGAACAGGCTGTGGTGTGCTGTCGCGCCCAGCCTCTATACGCACACATTAGTTGCTATGGTCATGTACACTCCAACCAGCTATCGCAAAAGAACTGTGCAAGAACAGGACAGCTGTTGTCGATAGGACTTGACAACAAAAAATATTCATAGGGCGTGACAACAGCAGATGTTCATAGGGCGTGACAGCAGCAGAGCATGCCGTCACGCCATGTGGAAGGCAGGAGGCGGAGGTGCAGGCGCTGTGGCAGAGGGAGGGGTGCACCACTCGTAGAGTCTTCTGGGACCCAAACGCATTCTCAAGCCATTGAAAGCCCTTATAGAAGAACGGCCCTGCAAACATGCGCTGCTGGTGAGCATGCATGTCTGCTGGGCAGTCCTAAGGGCCTAGATCTGCCCTGCAGGAGGCACTCATCAAACACATCCACAGTCTGACGACTAGGTATCAACGACTAGGTTGTGCGAAACAGGTTTAGGAGCTCTCTATGTGACGCAAAATGGTGCTAATGTATGGGCTGGTACACCCTCTCAACTAAGGAAGCGAATACGGGTTCACCAGCGAACACTCAGATGTGGAGGACTGACCATGTAGTGTTAGCCCAATAAACGAGAACATTCCGGCTCGTTTGGCATCAATTTTCCTTCTGCATGCATCTTTATTATTTCTTCACGATTGACTTCTTTCTTTCGTGGCAGAGCGTTCAGCAAAGGATGGATGGTGGCATTGGCATGTACGATAGAGTCTATCAGTCTGTGCTCGACAGATAAAACCAGATCAAGTGCAGTAGAACAAAGCTTGTACCTTGTGTGATCACTACGGTTCACGTCGTACCGCTCAGGAGCTATGTGCAAGCCAGTCGCTTTCTGCCACCCCGGACTGTGTTATGTGCATGCGCACTGCCGGTGCTCAAAGGACAAATTATCAAATCAAATACGAGGGCAACATACATCGCTTGTACGGGAGGTTTCCGTGCCAGAATTGTCTGGCGCATAACATCGCCTGCTCCCATCACCACCATAGACGTACATGCCGCCTTGAGAAGCGACATTTCGAAAGTCTTCCACACTTCCTATTATGTATTTGTGCTTGTGGTCACACTATCGCAAGATTGACAGTTTCTGGCTTGTTGGGGGAGAAAGGCAGTACAGTGCTGACATATACACGGCTTCCAGACTCATCGAACGGTAAAAGGATAGTGAAGGGGCTAATTTTCTCTGCCAAGACACATATATTTTGAATGCCCGTGCCATATACTTGAACCAACGAGGACTTACACAGGTTCCGGACCTGGTGGCCACAGTCGCTTGTAAGTATTTCGCGCTCATCGGACCCGCAGAATACAACTGTACCGACGTGGGAAATCATATTCTGCTGCAGCTTTGAGAGGTTTGATCCTGTGCGTTTGTCAGTGAAGCTGGCATGCCTTCAACCTTGTCATGGGTGGGCAGTTCAAGTTGTCACAACGCTTCATAGCGCTCTGCCTTCTCGCCGTGTGCTTTATCTGCTTTCTCCCTTGCTGCGAAAGCCTCTCGGATCCTTATCGCACGCTTGGTTTGCCGAAGTCAGCTTCAGAATTAGATGTGAAGAAGGCGTATCGCAAGCTGGCTCAGAAGTACCATCCAGACAAGGCATGCCTCCAGTGGAAACAAAAGTGCATTCTTAGTGTTGCCCTTCAGTCTCCAGGATTCATGAATTCTGTTCTTCTGTCGCGAGTAGCTTTGTGAACTAGTGAAGTGCTGACTCTAGCTGTGCATTTCTTTGTTCCCCACAAACACAACTACCCCATCGTGATGCTGATGAGCTGGCTGCATGACCTAGTCATGCTTCCTGTGTATCACGATGCTGTATCATAGAGTTTCCATAGCGTTGTCCTTCCCCCGGACCCTTCCTTGTCATGAATATCATCCTGATGGTCGTTTGGTGTGCAGAACCCATCTCCTGCAGCAAAAGACAAATTTCTGAAGATCCAGGTATGCGACACTTACCATCTAGCGTCAGCGGTAGTCGCATTGAGACCTTTGACCTACAGCAATACAAACATCTGTCGCTTGAACATCAAAGCACAGTGTGCAGGATGCATACGAAACGATATTAAATCCAGACAAGCAGCAGCAGCAGCAGTCGGCTCATTGGCAGTCGGTGCGACAGCTTTCCTTGCCTAACACCCAACTGATCATGGTGACATGAACCGAACATTAAGTGCACCCACAGGTAGCTTCAGTTACTATCATAACGTACGTTAACGTGTGTAGCTTGAACTGTTCATGCACACATTCTTCGTTGCGATACAACTGTGATCCAGATGTTTATGTTGACTTCAGAGACAAGATTTACACACAGGCGCGTGTTTTGTAATACATTGTCAATGTACAGTAATGAGAGTGCTCTCAAACAATTTCGTCAGTCTCTGATAATCCACTGCAAGAAACCCGCGTGCGGGGGGAAGCACAGTCAAGCTGCATCAGTCCATTTCGTGACTTAAAAAATTGGTCAAACAGCTGACCATCATCATTCCTTTATCATCATTAGAATCATCATCATTCTATTCCGCTTGTGTGTAGAACTATGCCAGGCAGCAGCAACAGCAGCAGTACCACCAGGAACAATTCCGTTACTTCAATGAGAGAGCCTTCGTTCAGTGCGCCCCCACAACTCTACTCTCAGCTGCATCTGTCTATCAGAACCGATCTGTCTATGCACAGCGATGTTTACAAGCACTGCAGTTGCATGAACTTGTTGGCGGGACCACAGTTGTTGCAATCAAACACGCGCATGTGCCAAGCAGCATACATGCGGCATGTGTGCCTCCATGAAGGTGCAATAGGTATACATGCAGTGTGTCTGTCCGAGTTTCCTGCAATCGGATCCAGCAAGTGAGAGTATACATACAGCTATAATTTACCTTCTAAAACAAGCTAGCCCTAGAAGGCAGCTTGTTCATGCGTTGCCATCCTCCTGCAAAGACGGCCAGGACTGGTTCTAGCTGGCTCCCAGGCGCTTCCACACTTTGGCCTGATATTTCCCACTAGATGGGGAGGCACTCTCACCTGCATTTAGTAGATATTCCATGGACAGTGGGACGGCATGAAGGCTGCCATGCAAGGGAGCTGCATGCAGGGGGGGGAGTGCTGCAGGGGTATCGTTATTGACAACTTGTCAGCCAGTTTGAGCCAAATTAGTTAACTTCTATCGTGGCCGCCCCGGAAAATCATGAATTGTTGCATGTAACACACCTCAAAAAGGATACTGTAAAGCAGTTGGCTGATATAATTAGTCTTTCCCCTTTCCTTAACTATACCCCTCGAGTGCGGGCCTTGCACACCAGAAACGCAGTAAGTAGGCATGAACCCAAACAGCCAGCTGCAACTACCACAAGAACCCACCCCTTCACTCGAACGGCACAACATCACCATCGCCAAAGTCTTCCCAGCAATCTGAGCCAATCCGCGATGCCAGACGTGATGGGCAGAGTGCTGTGCTGCAGGATTGCTTCAGCAACGCCCACAGTGTCAGCCGGGCAGTTCATCAACCACCTGGCGCGACGGCGGCGCCACGCTATCGTCCTGCAGGTGCCCCCCCCCATCCTGCACAGCTTGCCGCCTGCTACCCTCCCCTTCCTCCTCCCCCACTGCTCGTGCCACCGCTCTGTCTGCATTCTTCGACAGTCCATTCGGTGCATTCAAGAGGCCATGGGAACTCCTTGCCCGCCCGCCCACACACGCACACACGCACACACACACACACACACACACACACACACACACACACACACACACACACACACACACAC
>JAUMHD010000001.1:175911-191190 GCA_032359135.1 Ulvella scutata
GCGCCTCACCAACGGCCTGGGGCTAAACAGCAACCAGCAACCCCATGACGTGCGCCTCCCCCCCCCCCCCCCCCACCCCCTCTGCCCCTGCCAGACAGTGAAAGTGTCGCATAGCCAAATGTCTTTCACAAACCGTTGTTGAGCCTACCCTAACGACCGACGCGCCTGCGGTTCGAGGCGCCGTGGCGGACATTTTGGGAGTTTTGGTCGCCATTCGATTGAAGTGGTGGATATTTTGTGTTAGTTGCGTGTGGATATTCTGGGTTTATGCCTATTCACTACCTTTCCGTTTTGTGACAGTTAATACACCGTCGAGGTAATCAACAGGCAATGAACACAAAGCATTAGCCATTGAATCAGCCGTAGAGTTGCCAGATTATCCAATAAAAAGAGCACCGCACCCGCACTTCACAGACAGAGAGCATGCATGCTGCAGGCGATGCTGCAAGTGGCGCCAACCATCACCCTCGCAGAGGTGCACGCCTTTGCTCGCTCCTTCTTCTCCTTCATCGGGGACTACTCACGTGAGGCAACCGCAGCCGCAGACGCAGACGCCAGCCCGGAGCTGTACTGCCCCCTGGGCCCCATCCGCTCCACCTCTATCATCGCATGCGTGCCCACGTTTGTGACGGAGTCTGGGGAGGCGATAGAGGGCGGCATCAGTGCGCGCGCCGGGCCCAGTATTTCCACCAGTGGACACCTTGACGGCGAAGGGATCGACGTGGACGCTGTGCGGCAGCCGGGCGTGGATGACTCGGATGATGTAATGAAGCCACCTGAGGGCTCTGTCAAGTGCGACTGCTCAGCTGCCCTCCTGGTCATGTCTTTCATTCAAACGTTTTCAAATGTGACCGTGCTGTGTCACACACACACCCACTCTGCCAGAACCTGTCTTGCCCAGTGGTTGACAAAGTGTCCCATTTCTGGTCGGGCTCCGCCCGACCTGCCCGATTTTTTTCGACATTTTTCCACCAAAACCAAAGAGGGGACCCTTTCAAGGTCAACTTCTTCTTATGGAACGTTTCCCCAAATAGTGCTCGTGATGACGACGTTCTGTCAGCCACCAGTCCTGCTGCAGCCGGATACACCGCAGAGATCGGTGTAACCACAGATTCGCATGTTTACGTAATCCTTCCAGGTCGCAGTTCTCAGGCTATCTTGTATGCACCTCCATCGTGCATACAGGTTCGACATCACCGAGGCCAAGATCCAAGCGGTTCTGGCAGAGGAGCATGAAATGACACCTCTAGCAGACGTGGAGGCGCCAGCAAACCTCATCACAGCTGACCAGGTCAAGGAGCTCATGAAAGTCCACAAGCCGGAGTTTGTGCCGGTGCGCGGTAGAGAGGCAGAGGGCCCGATGCCGGAGGCGGACGGTGCGGTGGGCGTCGTGCAGCGCCGCCTGTCCAACGGCTGCACCCTCAACTACAAGGTCTCTGACAACGACCCCAGCAGCGCCGGAATGCGCATATGCATGAGCGGGGGGCGTGCTGCGGAGGTGACGAGCGGCGCTGGGCCTGCAGGGGTTGCCGCCATCCAAGTGGGGCTGCGAACAAGTGCGCCGCTGGGCCCCTCCCCTCTGTTTTGTTGCTGTTGATCATGCACACAAGAAACTGTAAAACTGTAGAAATAGGCAGCAGCTGCCATGTAAAGAAATCAAGAAGTAGTTTCGCTCTTTCTTTGCGCACCGGCCTAAAGTCCATCCTTCACTGCGCCATAGTTCAGGGGATCTAGATGTGCTCGTATGTGAGTGCTGGATCAGGCGGAGCATGCGGCCTTGTTTAGTTCTCGCTGTTCTGTTGCTGGATCGTTGATGAACTTTGTTTTGTGCATGAGCTGCCATGTGCAGTGATTTGCTGATGACTCTGTGGTATAGGTGCATCAAGTACCACCCCCTAACAAGACAGTATTCTGTTCTACGTCTTGTATCGCCGACATATTTGCAATTTACCCAATTCCTTTAAAGCAGTCCTGAAAGGGCTGGTGACCCCACAATGTGCCAGCAACCTCACTACTGAAACTGCACGGCGTGAACCTCGCCAGACGCAACTAACATGTGAGGCGGCGGCTGTGTGCAGTCTCAGAGGGAGGAACCATGGGAGAGTTCTCCAGGGAGGAGATCGAGATGTTCTGTCTGTCGCGCCTCATCAACTGCTACATCGACACCGACCCCGAGAACAACTTCATCGACTGGCACGCCCCTCCCCTCTCCCTTTTCTGCTCCTCTTGTCTGCTGTTGCTCTGACACAATGTGCATCGCCCTGCCTTTGTGGCTTTTGCTGCTGCATTTGCTACACGGCGAGACACAGCAGGAGCTGTGAAGCGTGCAGCAGTTTTGCACTCCTTACGTAATTGAACGTATTGATGTGCGTAATTCCGTTATGTTTCTTCTGGAAAGAACGAACTGGTGTGCAGCAAGTCAGTGTTTCCACAGTGAGGTTCGAACACGCTGGCTTCAGGATTGAACCTCTTGTGGGCCTGCAAACCCCACCCCCACAACCCATCTCTCACCTCAGAGTCAATCCAGCTGCTTTCTGTAGCCCTGTACCACTAGCCCTGTATCCCTAGCCCTGTATCCCTAGCCTTGTAGCCCTAACCCTTTAGCCCTAGCCCTGAGGGTGCAACAACAGTTGCTGCACAGCACACCGGCCGTCGTCAGCCACAGCCTCACCCTCAGGTTCTGTGACACATGCAGCGAGTCTGCTGCATGCTTGACCTAAGGGAAGCTTCCTGTGTCGTATGTGCGAGGTCGAGCTAAGTTGTCATGCGATGATTTGCTGGTACATGAGCCATTCTATGGAGTTATGCCTGTAATTTTACACCCCACCTACGGGAAACTGAGGTGTTGTGCCAGTGAAGGTACTTCTCATCAGACGAGGAGGGCCTGCGCGGCGTGATGCAGCTGTGCCACTTCATGATCACGCAGCCGACATGGAGCGAGGGTGGCTTCAAACGCGCCAAGGCCGCGATCCTCAGCAACTCGCGCGCCGTCATGAAGAGCATGGAGCGCGCCAACCACGACAAGATCCTGCAGGCCGTCTTTGGGGGCGACCGCCGGCACGCCGCCTCCCCTGCTGTTGCTGCTGTTTGGACATTTCTTAACGAATAGAACTTAACGAAAAAAATTGATAATTCTTAACGAAACAGTTTTGGATTTCGAAAACAGTGCGTTGAGATGATCATGATGTGCACTTTGAAAGTTGTTAGGAGATCTCAGTTGAGATCTACAGACACCACCCATCATACTAAGCACGGTCATTGTTGGCCCGCAGGGCCCGTTTCTCACTTGGACCATAGTTCGACCAAAACCAGAGCAGAACCTGACTTCTTTTTTAACCAGACTTTTTCTTTTACTGCCATGGTTGGTATTCCTGGTGGTGTTGTGCTTGCAACGGAGTGGTGGCCCATGTGCCCCTCACTTGAGGAAACGTAAATGGGCTGCTGCTGCTGCTGCTGCTGCTGCTGTGTCATTGATGAAAGTAGTAGGCATGTTGTGCCATCAACGGAGGCACTTTGACTGCTACACGATGCTGTATGATCGGATTTCAGGGGCGATGATGATCGTTATCCGCGCTTCTTAGCACATGCATGCTGATAATACTAACAATGGTTGAATTTCTTCTTCTGAGCCCCTGAGATCAGTATACAACCGTTCTTTGTTGAAGAATTAGAGAGCATAAAGAGAATCTGCAAAGCAGAGAGACTGGGCCGTTGCATGTCATGCTCACCGCAAAGAGATGGAGGCTGTGCAGGTTCCGTGAGCCGACACCAGAGGAGGTCAATGCTCTCACCATTGAGGGCTGCCGGGAGCTGTTGGGCAAGTACATGCGGCCGGACAACATCGAGGTGTGCGGCCGCGCGCTCAAGTGTCTTGTCCTCTTCTCGTGCTTGCTTTGTTCGTGGGGCCCTCCATGTCCATGGTGCGACGTGTTGAGCAAGAGGTGTTGAGACCGATGTTTTCTGTTTCTCTGTGAGGGTGTGTCGATGCAGCAGTTTTGATGCAGCAGTTTCGATGCAGCTGCTTCGATGCAACAGTTTTGATTCAACAGTTTCGATGGGTGTTGTAGAGCTACACGAGTGGACTGCATGATTTAGCGTTTAGGTGCTGCACCAGTCTGAGTTCCTCTTCCACACCTATTACTGTTACAGCCTTATAAGGCTGGGCAGAAGATTAGATTTCGGTGAATTATACACGCATAATGACACAGCATTTTTCATAGGATATGTGTACAACAATTTCATAAGACATGTGGCGCGTTGTTTGTGTGGGATCACTCCATCACTTCTTAGTGTTCTCTGTTGTATCAACCTGTATTGTGCCTCCACAGCAGCCGCTTGCCAGTCACGATGTGAGGGGCAGTACTTCAGAGAGGTCTGGATGCGGATGCCTCGCGGGTGTACTCTCACCGTGTGTGTGCATGCATGCAGGTGTCTCTGGTGGGAGACTTTGACCCAGCGGTGGCTGAGGCAGCTTTCCTGGAGTACATGGGCACGATCCCCGCCCGCAGCACCCCTCTGCCCCTGCCCCACCTCCCCATCACGTACAACACCGACCTCACCCTTGAGGAGCGTCACATCGTGCGCCCCCCCCCTCCTCCCCCCCCCCCCCCCGCTGCCTCCATGTCAATTGATGGACACATCATCTTTCTGTATTGATGCTGACATTGTCCCTGTAGAGACATACAGTGACTCCGAATAAGTTGAGTAGTAGTGGATACAAGGATCATCTTCATGCGTGTTGTCCATTGAATCAGAGTCGTCCCAGCTGCCTGCACACTGCATACTCTCACTTGTTGCGGAAGCGCCGCCGTTATGGAACCAACAATGGAACCTTCCGTGGCGGTTGCTGCAGACGTGGCACTTGTGTGACTCGGATGAGCGCGGCGTGGGCAACGTAGCTGGGCTAGGGTTCAGGAGGTGGGGGGACATCACCGGCAGCGGCCCTGTGGAGCCCCTGCGAGCCCGGGTAGCCCCCCTACCCCCCCCCAACTCGCTGCGCAGCCAAACAGACCTCGCACTCGCACAGACCCTGCGTCGCGCCCACCCACTGTTCGCACCTACTGTTCTCCTCTTCCTCCAGGTGCGCTCAAACAGTCTCTGTTTCATGTCAAGGAAATCCCTCTGAGTTCGCCTCTGAGTTTCATGTACCCTCTGAGGTTCATGTAAATGAAAGTTTATGTTGCGATCCCTCTTGGGGTTAGCGGGGGCTGATCGGCTCGCCCCCCCCACCCCCAGCGGCGCTGCAGCCCGCTTCAGTGCATCGATGCAGAGTGTATCATCGACTAGGTGATCTTGACAGAACGCTGCACTACAAAGCCGATGCTGCAAGCCTGTGCTGAGGTTGAAAGCGCTCTCAATGAAGTGAATCTTAACCACATGGTGCAGGAAGTTAACCCTAACGAACCCTGAATGCAGGAGATCATTAACTCAAGGTTGTTCATGACCGTGCGCGACCAGCTCAACCTCACGTACGATGTGTCGTTCGAGCTGGTGCAGCATGACCGACTCAACGCGTCGTGGTGGTGCGTCACCGTCACCGCCAGCCCCCCCCGCATTGCAGATGCCACCCAAGCCTCCCTGCAGGTCCGCTACCGCTCCCCCCCCCCCCGCCTGATTTGCATGCATGCATGCACGATCGCACAAGCTGTTCATATTGCAACGCATGCGGTTTTTTTGGCCGACGGTTCGGCGCATGCATGCCATTGCAATCACATACAGTCATCATAATCTTTGTGGTCTTTCGTGCAACATGCATCGCAAGCATGCGTGCAGGTGCTGCGGGACTGCCGCCGCGTGAACCCCATAAGCCACCCAGAGGTGCAGCGCACGCAGAGCACGCTGCTCGCGCGGCACGAGTCGGAGCTCAAGGACATCCAGTACGTCCTCAACCTCCTCACACACCTCCAGGCATTGGATGTGCCTCTGAAGACCATCGACACGCTGCGTGACCTGCCTGCCATGATCCTCAGCATCACCTCTTCTGACGTCAACGACGCGTTCGCGCACCTCGGCTTGAATGATGATGAGGTGTACTCTGCCATCGCCACCTCTGGCCCTCGGGTTCCTGAGCCGGCACCTGCACTAAAGATGCAGGCACGCTACCCCCCCCCCCCGTCTACCCCTCTGTCCACCCCTCTGTCTACCCCCCCTGTCTCCCCCCATACCCCCGCTGCCTGCAAGCTTCTATTTGCACCTCGTTGCAATGCTCCACTAGCCAATACATATAGCCAGTAAGCCAGTAAGTACGGCAATATGGAGTATGTGGCAACTTCTCTTGTACTCCAGCTAGACCCCCTCCCCCCCCCCCCCTCCCTGTCTACCCCCTGTGTACCCCTATACCCCCGCTTCCTGCTTCTTCTCTTTGCATCACCTTGCAATGCTATCTTTGCCTAATCTCTTTCCTTGATCTCTTTGCTTCTCTTTACAATTCTGCTTTCGATTGGCATTGTGGAATTGTTTGTGTTGTGGTATGTGGTGGTTTGACACACGCTGTCGCAGCCAGGCATGTGCAGCAAAGAAAGTTTCAGGTTGCGATTGTGCAACAAGTTGCCAGTGTTAGAAAGTATGCAGCCTGGTGCTGGAGAGTGACGTACTGCTCGGTGTCCCAGGCTTCCGCAAGCTTCCGTGGGTGTCCTTGGTTGCATGCATCCATGGTTCTTGGGCACTGGGCACCATAGTGAAGATTAGGATTCAGAGCGTTGGGTGTGCACAGCAGTAAGCAGTTCCGGGGGGATGTGAAGTGTAATGTAATTGCACAGGGGAGGAGGGTGAAACAGGAGAACACAGGGGTACAGGGTGACAGTTTTATTGTAATTGTACGCTTTAGTGTTCAGGGGATTGGAATGCATGACATGTTTCAAAGAAGGATTTCTATATTTTCGATCGGTGTCGGCTGCGAATGCTGTGTGTTGAATTGGCATCGGCTGACAGTGGCTAGGGTGCCGTGCAGTCAACAGGCCAGAGCGACAAGTTCAGCGCGGAGAGCGGCAAAGGCCGCAGCGTCAGCGACATGATGATGCAGGCGCTCGCAGACGCCATGGTGCAGCAAATGCATGGCCGCGTCTGGAACAAGAACGACGGCGCAGCACCCCCGCACACAGTTGTGGCTACAGGGTCACCCACCATCAACACCACCGCAGATGCTGAAGTGCAAAATGGTAATGGCGGAACCCCTCAAGCCACTGCGAAGGAAGGCAGCTTAGAGGGTGCGGCGCCTGATGCAGCAGCGGCGCCGCCGGCGCCTGCACCGCATTCGAGTAGCGCTGGCACCATGGGGGCGTCTGCAGGGGGGACTCCAGGCACAGTGGGGGGTAGCAGTGAAAATGCCTCATGATGAGCGAAGTACCCCATTGTGTCTCACCTGCCACCCTCCTGAGTGCACCTGCAATGCATGACAAAGAATGTGCGCGAGAATGTGGCTGAGGCGACCTCCATGGACCTGCCTCCAAGTTGGGTTGGGGCAGACATTGGTGGGCAATGATGGACTTGCTGCGTGTCATCTTTGCTGTTGGTATGACATAGATATCGGTGCTTCCCGCGGTGCTGGCTGTCCAGCTGGATCGCATGCATGAACTCCATGATGCTGTTCACAAATGAGCATGCATGTATAAAGTTGGTTAGCTGCCAGGTTCCAGAATCAGTTTTCGTGGGGTAGGTGTTGTTGGCGTGTGTGCACGATGGCTGTGGTTACAAGCGGAAAACGCTACGATTCGCCACGGTTCCGAATGAACCGCCGCTCGCTGCTAACAGCACATGCATGCGCCCGTTGCCGGCATGCACCGCGGCAGTGGTGAAACGACAAATGCGGTGGAGCAAAACAGATTTGTGGATTTTGGCGGCATGCGCGCGTGCATGCATGCTTAAGTGTTTCAACTGTCTGTTGCGATTGTCATTCTCCATAGTTTAAAATACAAGCTTGCATGGGCTGGATCTGCGGCCAGAGGATAGCACCGCGAACAAAAACCCTGCATGCTACGTAGGTACTTGTTCTAGGTTTACATAAAACGAGTTCACACCTGCACTCACTGAAGCACGTCAGCCAGTGCGCGTAGGCCTGTGCACATTTGGTGCCCCGACCCACACTGCTACTGGCGTTGCAAGCACGCCCCAGGTGTAATCTTTCACACCCCCCGGGTGCTGCCTGTGAGCTCTGACAGGCATTCGCAAACACGCGGCGTCAACCGTCTTTGTGCCTCCTCTCTGCGCCGGCGGCGCCACAGGAAAGATGAACTGGGGTCTGCGCGCATTTACGACGTTTCACAGCATCAAAGCCCACGAATCGCGCATTTATCCTGTAAACGCGCTGTGCGATGACCCAGTAGCGTTAAGGATTCGCTTTGTGTAAGGGCGCGCGCTCGCATACCTTAACGCGCCATCGCACATGATACGACCTAAACGCGCCTAGTCCACGTTTTCGAGTGCACTTACGGGCGAGTGTAAACGCTGCCACCTCAGTGACTGACTGTAAACGTGCACTGTGAAATCTATGTCTTACAAACTGGAAAGGTAGTAAATAAAACGGTGAAATACTGAAAAATTGCTATTGGCCTCATATAAATTTTTGGCCCCCAGGGCCACTATACTGCGGTTGCCCAGGCCGCCAACGCATTTTGGCGTCTTCCCAGAACGGGGGCGTGCGTGCATGGCGTGCATGCGTACACTACTGTTAGCAAAAAAGGAGCACCCCAGGGGGTGCTCCACTACGTGTGTAAGTGGGTACGTTGGACGCGTGTACGCAAGTTGTGTACGCTTTGGAGCGAAGGTGCACGCAGCAAAACGGCCCTCTTACTCCGCTCGAGGAACCCGGAAAATCGAAATAAATTTCAACCCCCGAACCCGACGAGTCTGGTGGTTTCACGACCTCTACAGATGACCTCCTTGGTAGACATTTCCCACACCACCTAACCGAGCAAACCCCGCTTGCATACACCGCGCTATTGACGTCCAGGCAGCTGCCCCCTTAGTCAGCACGATTCATCGGTCGTCGAAATCTCGGCCGGAGGATGCCAGGGATCGGACTGGTGAACCCATGATTGCACGTTAGCTCGATTTTCTGACACCATCAACAACTTATACTACTAGGTTGACGTGATCTGTTGTTCCACAGGCTGCAGACGATGTATATGACATACAACGTGTTCCTTCGAATGACAAGAATACGGCACACGGCACACGGCACATACATGAGTACGAGTGACAAACGCACGAACTGCAGCATCATATAATCTGCATGTGTGGAGCCAGGCGAATCATTACTTGCAGCCCGAGCATCGATCGACCGAGGTCATGCGCTGGTGTCGCTCGGTGTCATGACAGAGCCTAGTGTCAGCTGCGAACATTTTCACGCATGGAGTATATGCAGCGCAAGCACTCAGTGACTGGAGTCAGTCCTAACCAGCTGGAGTTTGCTACGCCAATACGGCTACCCCCACCTATGGGTGAGTTGAATTGGACTGCCCAACATGCAGCTGTCTCCCGCGCCAGATCAAAGGCTGTAGCACCTGAGCCACAGGACCCTGAGCAGTATATCCAGGATGAGCGCGATGAGGGTGCTCAGGATTTTTTCAAGACGGTCCAAGATAGAATTTTGCAAGCCCAACGTCGCAATGCGGCCCGCCAGACTTCTCGCCGTGCCGCGTTGATCAAGAGGGGGAGGGTCCTCGCTGTTGGCGATCTTGCGTATCTCCTCTCCTGGTCCAGTGCGTTAAAAACCGTTGTTAGTGGCCCTTTTCTTGTCACAAAACTCACTGATTGGCACGCATGGCTGCGTACTTCTAACTTCGTACAAGGTCAAGCAGTCCAAGAGTTCCAAGTTCACAGGGATAGGGTGGCGCGTTGCACCATCACCACTGACGTGTTAGAGGATCTCCTCAAGCATGCCGCCATGCTTCCATAGCAAGAGGCAGACTAGCCCTCGCGGCGTTTGTGATAGACGGTGACATATATTTCGTAGTCTTCCCCATGCTTCAGGCTGAAACAGCTCTGTTTCATAGCGCACCCATGTGCTGCATGCATGACCGCCATGTAACACATGCATGAAGAGTCTACAGAGAGCACTGTGTAAATTTTCATCCACATTGCAATGTAGCCGCCTGTGTTGTCTGGGTCAGGACCAGGGGAACCGCTGTAGCAGCACTGCTGGACCTATCTCAAGTTGAGAGGGAGTTGAGAGGGCCACAGATGTTCCCCTGTTGAGTGTTGTGTTTGTTGTTGTTGTATGTTCCTGATGCGAGCTGCGGCGCCAGGTCGGAGTTCATTCTTAGAAGTGGATTGAAGAAGATGTGGGGTGTTGAAGAAGTGGATTATTGAACGGCTTGATTGCTAGTTCTTTGTTTGAGATGGCTGGAGTGAGTGTATAAAGTATTGCTTTTGAGTTGATTTTGTATTTAAAAGTGTTTTTGAATTTATCCTGTGCAAGTTATGCATGGTTGTTTCTGGACTAGCTGGTGTACGCAGTACTACATGTGACTCAACAGGTATTGCTGTTACAAGCTGCTAGAGCCTGCCGAACCATTTTGGCACCGCGTTTGTAATAGACCGTGACGCCTTGCGGCAAACGCGTTCATGCTGCTGGTGACACCTGAAATGGTTCAAACGTCTTCAACACTAGACAAAACCTCCGAAGAACAACAAGCACTTCTTCCGGAATTTGATTATGTATCCTCTGGTACGCCCGCTGTTCCGCCCTTTAGAGATGGTATCTCGATCGTTCGTGTATTTGGGACAGCGCCTCGAAGCGGGACAAGGGCACACGGGGCTGGCGCGATGAATTTGAAGTGGCCGGATGCGAGATACTGCGACTCCAAACTGTTGTTAAGTTATTCGTGCATAGCTGATCTTCGATCAGCGCGTGTTGGTGACACTCGAGGGCTGGCTAATAGAAACGTGGTTGTTAATGGTAGTCAAGTTGAGGATATGATCTGCGGAGAGCGCCAGGCAGCACGCATGGTCAGAACAACACCCAAGGAGATGTACTTGAAGTAGTTCTATACGTTTCGTCGGTACTTGGAAAGAATGACCCGCCGTAAATCGAGTGACGATGTCCAGTTGGTCATGGCCATCAAGGCCTGCCTTTGGGGAATTCCTGTCGCCTCTGAAGGGCGCAGGCTGACAGTTCGTGCGGCAGTGTCTCATTTCCCATCTGTGAGTAAGTCTGCAATAGGCCGGTGGACCAAGAAGAGCGCCAAGAACGACCAGCTGCACCTTGTGTTTCAGACGATGGACCTCGAGGGCAAGCTGAGGATGCAGGACTACATCATGATGCTATGCGTTCCACAACAGCTGGATTTCGGTGATGTCAAGATCCTTCAGAGGAAGCTGTCTGTTCTAGACTACTGAAGAAATCCTTCTTCTGGTCTGGTATGCATGACGATGTAGTACGCTGCATCAAGACTTGCGATAGTTGTCTCCGCAAGAAGGTCTCCAACTAAAAGAGTGCTGGTGAATATCAGCCACTCGAAATCCCACAACGATGATGGGACTCTGTTTCCATGAACCTTATCACTTGCCTCCCCACTACTCAGAAGAACAACGATACAGTCGTTGTCTTCGTGAACCTCCTTACCAAACTGGTGCACCTTGCGGCCACAGCTGAGAGAATTGGCGGAAAAGAGCTTGCACACATCTTCCAAGACAGAGTCATACGCTTGCATAAAATACCTCTGGAAATTGTTTGTAACCGAGATATCCGCTTTGACCATTATTTCTGAAAACACCTCTTCTAGGAAGCGAAGGTCAAGCACTCCAAATCCTCACCCTTACATCCACAGTCAGATGGGCAGACCAAAAATATGAAGTGTGTGTTGGAGGACACCCTCCGCCACTTCCTGGGTCCCCACTGGGATGAATTGCTTCTCATGGTAGCATTTGCCATGAACAATCGGTACAACGATACCATTCCAACGACTCGTTTCATGCTCGACTGTGGGCAGCACCCCAACCTACCCCTTATGAGCGAACTTCGTACATACAAGCCAGAGGTGAATAAATTCATTGGACGGTGGTCCGACAAGCTGACAGAAGCCAAAGGTTTCATCGCTGCTGCACAAGATCGTTACAAGGTGCGTACAGACAAAAAGCGTCGGCCCACCAACATCAAAGTGGAGGATCAAGTAGTTGTCGCAATCAAGCACTTCAAGAAGCAACTTCCAACCAACAAGAAGCTTGGTCCCAAGTTCATTGGGCCCTTCTGGGTCACTCATTCGGTCGGCCAGCACGATTCAGCATTTCAAATTCATCTCCCTCCTCCTTTGCAGGGGATGCACCCTGTCTTTCATGTTCCCTCTTTGAAAAAGTTTGAAGCTTCGGCCTCATACTCGCTTCCGAACATTGCTGAATTGGATACCCTTGACTGGGGCATTCAGTGGGTTTCTGACACCAGAGTGGTAAACAGCAATGCAGGACCCCGGAGACAATATCTTGTGAATTGGGCCGGAGGTGGTTCCTGTTGGAAAGATGCCATGTTGTTGCACAAGGCCACTCCTCATATCCGTGCCTATTGAGTTTCTGTTCTGACCGGTGGGAACAAACAGACGTAGTCTTCGTCTTGTCACTCTATCACCAGGTCTCTCACATACTGGTGTTCTTCACAGGTAAGCTCTAAGTGTACTGTTTGGTATCAGGTTATGTTCTCATGTTCTGTGTGTATTGTGCATGTGATCTGCATAGAGCTGTGCGTCTATGCAGTGTAGTTGCAATACATCATGTAACAAAGTTGTCTTCGTCTTGTCACTCTATCACCAGGTATCTCACATACTGGTGTTCTTCACAGGTTATGGGTCCATTCCGCACCATCTTTGTGTTTGCGGAAGTGGTGTCTTGTGAACAAGCGTGGTGTCCTGTGAACAAGCGTCATCTTGCGAACAAGTGTCATCTTGTGAACAAGTGTCATCCTGTGAACAGGCGTCATCTTGTGAACAGGCGTCACCTTGACGTCACCGTTACCTTGACGTCACCGTTGCGACATCACACCGAGACTAACACGGACTCCTCCACCTCTGCTCGTTTGCCACCT
The DNA here is from genome assembly GCA_032359135.1 of Ulvella scutata. Taxonomy (NCBI): domain Eukaryota; kingdom Viridiplantae; phylum Chlorophyta; class Ulvophyceae; order Ulvales; family Ulvellaceae; genus Ulvella; species Ulvella scutata. The sequence continues at coordinate 188,924 of JAUMHD010000001.1, forward strand.
AACTAGTCTCAGCTAACATGGGGACAGAAGTTTCGGTGAAGGTACCCCCTCTCGTGCGAGATGGGAACTACAAAGCATGGGCGTCGTCCATGCGAGCGTTACTGGTCGGCCAGGGCAGGCTTGACAAGCTGCTAGATACTGAGCCAGGTGACGTTGCAGCGTTACTGGAGAAGGATATACTGTGCAGAGCCAAGCTTCAGTTGCACGTCGCAGGGCCGCTGAAGGCTGTTGTTGACCGAGCGTCGACAGCCAAAGCAGCCTGGGGTGCACTGTACCAGGAGTACCTCGGTTCGCTCCCCGTGCGACAACCTATGCTGATGGCATCTCTGACTGAGCTTAGTCAGGGGAAGCAGACTCTGGTGCAGTACATCGACAAGGTAAAGGAGTTGCGGGATGAGTTCGAGGAACTTGACATGAAGTCATCCATCCCACTCCTATGCCAGCGGTTCATCACTGGACTGTGTGATGAGTTACAAGTGTCATGTGGTCCAATCCTTCACGTCATCCTCCGGGATCGATCTAAGGGCCTGGATGACATAGCGACAGAACTGCGCAGCATGGTTTTGTTACTGCCAGAGTCATAGGCCATGGCCAACTCCACTCGCTACCACCGTCCTCCCCCCGACACCTCCAAATCTGCTACCCCTCGCAAGGAGACTCGTACCTGCTACCACTGTGGCAAGGTGGCTCATCTCAAAGCTGCGTGCCGCCAGTATAAGCGAGAGGCATCACATCAGCAGAGGCAAGATGCAGTTGTTATGTGTGTCAAGGCCGAATGTTTTGTCTCAGCACTCACCAGCGTGGACAAGGATGCTTTGTGGTTCCACACCATGGCCACTCACCATGTTGTGCACAGAGAAGATCTTTTGTCCAACAGACGTGTGTCCAGCATCTCAGCGGTAGTGCTCGGTGGAGGTGAAAAGCACTCTGTGTGCTGTCAGGGGGATCTGCTTGTGTCGGGCGGTCCCGATGGTTCCGTCATTCTCACTGGAGTGTTATGCGCACCAACGTTGCAGCTTAACCTCTGTTCGGGGCCACAGTTCACTAACAAGGGTGGTGAGAGCTGGCAGGGTGGCGACAAGTGCACCCTGTCCGCCAAAGGTCGTACTCTGCTTGAGGGCAGAAAGGTGGGCAATATGTACAAGCTCAGCTGCGTGCTGTAGGCTCCACTTGCTAACATTCCCACAGCAGCAGTTCATTACACCAGCGCATTGTGGCATAGTCGCTTGGGGCATCCTGGCTCTGAGGCGGTGACTCAGCTGGTGAAGAAAGGCAGTGTCAAAGGATTGGAGGGTGTGACAAGTGCTGGCGTGGACAAAGATTGCTCGATGTGCATTGCTGCGAAGCAAACACGAGAATCTTTCTCCCGCCCAGACCAAGTTGCACCTCAGCCACTTGACTTACTGCACAGCGATCTCATGTTCATGCCCTGCGAGGGTCTTGAGGGTGAAAAGTATGTCCTCACTCTTCTGGATGACAATTCTCGATACTCTGAGGTTGCATGCATTAACCGGAAGTCAGATGCTACTGATGAGTTGATTGCTATGATTGTTCGACTGCAGCGCCAGACTGGGCGCCAAGTCAAGCGTGTGCGCACAGATCAGGGCACCGAGTATTATGGTTTTGATAAATGGTGCAAGGCTCAGGGCGTAGTGCATGAGCTCAGTGCTACGTACACACCTGTGCAGAATGGGAGGGCTGAGAGGCTCAATCGCACGCTCGTTGAGCGCGCGCGTGCAATCTTGCACGAGCATGACGCCCCCAAGTCTCTGTGGGCAGAGGCTCTTCCCGTTGCAAACCTTGTGCGCAATTATATCCCAAGCGAACTTCAGCAGTCAACACCATTCGCAAAGATATTCAACGTCAAGCCTGACTTGAGCTAGCTTCGGATTTTCGGGTGTGCAGCTTCTGTTCATGTGCCCAAGAGGAAACGTGACAAACTCGACAATATATCCATCCATGGGGTATTTGTTGGGTATGCAAAGCACTCCAAGGCATGGAGGGTGCTGATGTCATCTGGGTTTGGGTCATGGAAAATTGTAGAATCTGCGAACGTTCGCTTCTGCGAACGTATGCGGGGACAGTACCCACCAAGCATTTCCACGTCTGATCCGGAAGACAAAGCTGCGGACCTTGTCTCTATGGTGTTTGGTGACGACCCCATTGCTATCGGGGAGAACGTGGTCGAAGACGCAGACGCAGACGCAGACTTCGCCGCAGATACTGAAGAGGAGGGTGAGCCACCTCTTGCACCACCAATGGCTGAG
>JAUMHD010000001.1:191290-210417 GCA_032359135.1 Ulvella scutata
CGTTGCGAATGTCTTGCTGAGTGAACAATCTCCTGCTGTGCCATGTGATGGATGTACGTCTGTAACTTTCACACCTTGTCTGACATCCATGGAGGCTGACCGTTTTCCCTGTCATGAATATCCGTCTATCTGGCCTGCGAACAGCATTCCCTGCCCGACAGATTCGGGTAAACTCGAAATAGTTCATTCAATCGTCGAGTCGACAAAAGATAATATTTCAGTCCACCGAAAGGATCAACGATAGGAATAATCAACGATGCGAATCGTGTGCGGGAGCACAGTCGACTGTACCGACCTTTACCAGATTTTAACCACACCAAACATGCCCTGCAGCAATTGAACTGGCTACGACCCAACAATGTCAGAACATAAGTTGTAGACGAGTCTTTGAGAAACCTGTGTACAGCGAACTCCATCCAGTATCCACAAACCTCGACAGGTTGCGCTCTGGTGGAGGCGTGCGGGTGAATAGCATCTAGCCTGGATAAAGTCTGATGCACTATTTCCAGTCTATCTGAAACGTTGTGTGTTTGCCGGGACTCGCTGGTGAACGCTGCTTCGCCTTGTGCCTTGGTGCGCTGCTCTGGCACCGCAACGCCTGAAATTGCACTGCAGCGTGTTGATCTGATTTGCAGTGAAACCGAAAGTATGTATTGATCTGAGATGAGGAGCATCTGGTCCTGCTAAGCGATATATCGTTCACTACGGCCTCCAGAAGCAATCCTGCGAACTCGCGTAGTCGGATGCAGCTTCTGCAGCCAGCGATTCGAGCACAACATCCGAACGTTGGATGTGATTCAGAAGGACCAATTGTGTCTGTATGCTTGCAGCTGGATACATCAGACTTGTCGTCGGACCTGGCACCCGAAGGCAAGATGGACGCGCAAGAGGTCGGCACCAGTGTGCCTGGGCCTGATTATGGAGGACCAGGAGTCAGCGGCACTGCGGGCGACAGGGGAGCACAGGTACAGCGCCTCAACCACTGAACCATTTACCTCGCTGCGGTATGACATGTGCCTTTCTACGCACATGTCTGTGCCGACGCTGCTGACACACAATAATTCTCAAAGTGATATATCTGAGAGATGCTGTAGTGCAAACGAATGAGAAATCCTCCTGGGGTGACAGTATTTACGGTCCGCCAACGCACTCGAGTGCATCTCGGAACCAAGATCGCTGACCACAACACCGAACACGTATCTCGCATTAGGAAGTCATATGATATTTGAAGGTCGCCTGCTGTGTGATACACGTGGCCAGCCACTCTTCAATATTATATTACTCTCGGTGACCACTTTGAGGCACCACTTTTCTTGACCCGGATGCCGCGACACATCGTGAACACGACACCATGCGCTGATCCTGCGCATCGAAATGTATCGAAAGTGGCGTTGCCGCTGCGTCCAGTTTTCTGGAGCAGTTCTTCGCAATGCCACACAAGGTATGCATACCCTCAGCGGCAGCGCTACAAGGAGCACGATAGCGACGAATCCAATCAGTGTGTACAAGCGTGGATGCTCAGTCTTCGCGGTGCAGGGAGGAGGAAAGGGAGGCAGACAGAACCCCAAAACCAAGATCTCCACATTGACCCAGCAGCTAAAGGAATTGGAAGAGGAGCTGGCCGCAGTAGAGAAGGACTGCGCGCAGCTGGACGACGAGAACAAAGCGCTTCTGGAGCAGGCACAGAGCCGAGAAGCAGAGGTGGAGAGGGAGAGGGCTAAAATTGCCCGTGCCATGCCACCCCCTCAGCAGGCCCCTGCCGCAGCAGCCACCTGCCCTCCGGGAGCTGCGGTGCGCCTCTGCTACTGCTGCAAAAGTGATTGCTACTGCGACGAAATCTTATGCTGTAGCGTGCTGCTATGTGCGGTGCATCGAGGCAGCCTGCATGGCATTGTGGTATCCGTGCATACAGCCTGACGCATCGCAATGTGTGTAGCCGGGTGCGGAGCAGCAGGGTGTCGGAGGAGGAGTGCCTGGAGGGCCTCAACAGGGCTCTGGAGGGGCGGGGGACCCTGCCCTCGTCATCACGTCGTGCCCCGGCTGCACATTCACGGTCACGCGCGCCATGCTGGAAGGCTCCCCGCGGCTGGACCTGGAGAGGATATACTCCGCACTCCTGCAGCACATGCAGCACACCGTCGGGCAGTATCGTGAGGTGTGCACCGCCTGCTGCCGTTTCTGCCTCTCTGCCGTCCGGCCGCACACTGGGTGCTGCCTGTGTGGTGCCCAAGTGCGTGTGCAGGCAGCCCACAGGCTCCGCGCAGACATAGAACCACCCCATGCATGGCGGATGAATCTCGCGGCGGGCGCGTGAACGGTGCAGACACAGAACGGTGTAATGCATGGCATGCAGACAGAAAACCATCTCAAGGCGGCGCTGCTCAGCACGCCGGACCTGAACCCTGGAGTCGGAGGTCCTCCACAGCAGCAGGCCGCGCAGCTGGAGGCGCAGCTCGCCATGCAATCGCAGGCGCTGCGAGGGCCGATCGCAGATGTGCTGGCGCTGTATGCTGCGGCGTTCCGCGCCGACGCGGTACAGACGGACAGCATGGCGCGCCGCCTCGTGCTCAGCTCCTCCAACAACAGCGCACAGGCGCAGGCCGCTGCAGACAAGGCGCTAAGGCTGCCGGAGGAGCTCACGCGCTCCCTCGCACAGAGCATCAAGCGCTTCCTGTCCATCGTTACTGTGCGCCCCCGCCTGACCCGTACCCGCCAGCCCCCGAACCCTGTTGCTACTTGTCTGGCCGCCGCATGAAGGCTGGGATGCAACAATGCGTCTGCCCCCCTGCCCCCCTACACCCCTGCCCCCCTACACCCCTCCCCCCCTACGCTCCGGCCCCCCTGCCCGCACGCAACATCGCGGCAGCGCACCATCACTGCGTAGCGTCTGAACGACGGCGGCGTGCAGGACTGCATGGAGCGCCGCAAGCAGCTGCAGGCCAACCTGAGGCAGCCCAGCGACGCGCTGCTGGAGTGGGAGGCGGTGGCGCAGTGGCTGCGCAACGACGCCGTCATCGGCGAGCTGCAGCGCGTGCTGGCACGCGAGGCCGACGCCTACCTGGAGTGGGCCGCGTATGCATGCACCAATGTGTGGCCACCAGTGCAGGCCGCTCAGGTCCTCCTGGCGTACCCCCCTGCCGAGCTGTTCCAGGTGTGCGGTTTCATCATTCATTTCGGAACCGCTGGCTGCTGCTGTGCCCGCCTGATTGTGACTACATTTGCGTTTTCGGCACAGCAGCTCAGCTGACTACTGGCGGTGAGTGCAGCTGGCGTGCCGTGTGCTGGCGCATGCAGTGCCGGTGTCCGCAGGGGCCACGCAGTCTGCGGGCGCCCCCACCCCCATGCAGGGCGCCCCCGGCAACATGTCCTCACAGCAGCCGCCCCCGCAGTCGGGCATCTCCGCGTCGCATGCATACATGTGACGCATGCATGCGCATGGCGGGCCCGCCCGCCTGTGGCTCACGGCGGCGCCGGTGGGGGTGTCCACGCAGCAGAAGGGCAGTGGCGTGTTGGTTGGCGTCGCCTGTTGGGCCGCGGCCACTGAGAGGAACCCTGGGGCTTGGCGGCATGCATGCCTGCGCATGAGTTTTGTGGACTTGTTGAGGATTGCTGTTGAAATTGTTCTGTACATGGGTCGGTCTTAACCGAAGGGAAGCAGGGGCTGGTGCCGCTGTGGAAGTGGCTACCTGCGCCCACAGCTTATGGCCGCCGCATGTCTTTCTCAGGTCGAACTGCGGTGTGCGTCTCGTCCTGCAGATGCTTTGAGCAGCTGTCATGGGCACGCAGAATTGTGGCGATGCCGGCCTGCTGATGTGCCTCCCGTGAAAATTCCATGACAGAGAGTGGTACTTCCGACTTACAAGCATGGCATGAAACTTTTACAAGCGGCCGTCATGCTTGCATGCGCCGCTGCGAGCCGTATGCTCGTCGTACGGCTGCGAGCACAGCAGCACTCGTGCTGTTGTAGGGGAGCGAAGCCTGACACACACAGCAAGGAGTGGCATGCATACGCCACTTCGTGAAGGGCTGAAGGGAGAGTTAAAGGAAGCGGGGGTGGAGAAAGGGGGGTGGATGGGGGTGCGTGGATGTTCTGGCGGGGTGCTCATCAGTACACCCCTTGTTGTGTTTGGTAGTGTGAGGTTTTTTTACTATAGTGGCATTGTGATTCATTCTGGATAGCAACCGCCGTGTGCGTCACCGCCCTCACTCTGGTATGCTATCGAATGTACAGTGCGAGACCGTACATGACCCGGCACCGATTCGCCTGATCTTGCAGTCAGGTAACAGGAAATCGCGTTTGGTGGCAGCAGGTGGCATCGGCCCCTCACCCGGAGTTTGGAGGGCAGGCTGCTTGCTCCTGTTGCCATCTGGCGTGTTTGCTACCACGGCCGGCAGTGTGCTGCCTTCCAGTTGCGTTGGGTCAGTACATAATGGTGTTCCCACAGTGTTTTAGTGCCAGTTGTGCATGTTTGACTGGCCCTGCTGCTGGGTTATTGTGTGTGCTGGTGCACGTTCCTGTCCTGGAGATGTGCTGGAGCTCTGCTGTTGTAATATAACTTGGACTCTGCTGAAACTTTCATCCATAGCGGTGCTGTACTTCCTCCAATTGCAGACCCTCCTAGATGTGCGCAGCTGGCAGGTGACGCACCACCAGGGGCGTCCGGGTGGTGCGTCACTGGCAGTGAAGGCGCGACGGCGCAGGCCGCCTGCTCTGCGCTATGGTGTTTCACTGTGCTGCTGCTGACGTCTGATGCTCGTGTGTATTTGCGTCGATCAGGGGCGCAGTAGTACGGCCCGAAGCGTGCAAGGGCGTAAGAGCATCTGTGACAGCAATCAGCATGCTCGTGACTGTTTGTACGTGGCCAGGGATGTGGCTCACAGGCAGGAAAGACTCGCTGTGCTCTTTACGGTGTTGCCTGGTTACAGATTCCCTGCACCGTTGCAGTTCGTGCAGAAGTGCTCCGCCTCTGTCCGTTCAATTTAATCTTCAGCAAGACTGCTGCACCACCATAGAGCATAGGAAATCAGCCACCAGTGCTAGCACCGCAACCAGCAACAAAGGAATGCCTGCCAGGAAGTACAAAGCACACCAGGGTAAAAGCAAAGCATACAGCCCGCCACAGACATGCCTCCAAGCCGTATAGCTACGAACAAGCAGTACAACGGCTACACAACACTATGCAGAACGGGCACGCCGACTCTGCGGGCCACCGCCGCCAGTGGCGCACCACATGGGTGGCACTCACCAGGCACCGCCAGGGGGACCACTTCAGGAAGACTCCCAGGCGGCCATGGGCTGGCTGCAGGAGGCAGCGCTGCAGGAGGCAGCGGGAGGGGCAAGTGGCCAGGGGTGGAGGAGGGAGGCGCTGGACGCAGGAGGGGGGCAGAAGGCATGAAGCGGCAATGAAGGAACAGTGGCCGATGCTGACCGAGGTGCCACAGGGAGGAGGGGGTGGCGCGGGCTTCAACTCGCAGCAGCCAGGGGCAGGGATAGCGCGCGGCGGGTACTGGAGGAGGGGCACATGTGTGGGCCGTGCCTGCCGGCGGGGGGCGGGAGGCCGAAGGGGATACAGGGCGGAAGGTGGTTGCTTGTGTGCAGGTGTCTGGCACTGTATTGGCTGTCTGCTTCGATCTTCCTTGGTGTAATGCATGCTTCATGGAAGGTGCTGGTTCTGTTATAGCTTGGTTTTTGCGCCAGTGCCAGCATTGACACAATACTGTCGATGAACACACGCGAAGCGTTTTTGTTTCTGTCACACGCAGTGCGCTCTCTCATGTGTGCGTGCGGGCAGCCTGCTGCCGTATACGTGCAGAAGTCGACTAGAGCAGGTAGACTTCATGCCTGAGGAAAAGTCACATCCTGGCAGGGGGTGATTGGTGCAGGTTGTTTCTGCACTCCCACCGGTGCACCCCTATACGTCTGGCACGTCATCCTATCCTTTAGTCAAGAGGGGTTATCCATCGTTGGGCTGTGTGAACAACGCCAGGCACGTCCAAGATGTCCGTACCAGAACAGTCACATTGGGCGTTCATGTTCACATTCCTTCACACCAACGTGAACCAGGCATGGGAAAGTGGTAAGCAGATGCCCATGCATTCTCTCGATAAACAGGCGCCTGCGCAGGGTGAGTCATCGTTGATTATATCGATGAACAGCTCGTGAGCCCGATGTGCAGAACTTGTAAAACAACCTGCTCTATTAAGTGCTCCAATTTCAATGCTGCGTGTCCCAGACGACGTAAGATTCGAACACATATAAGCACTGCCCCAGCTGAATAACGCCCTTCCTTTTGCAAACCTAGTATCTGCATCCGTCACCTCCACTTCACTTCTCTGCAAAAATGTCTGGTTGCTTCGCATGCGTGCCTCAGGGCGATGTCTACATGGTTGAGCGGTACGTACGCTCGCCTCCATGTATGGCAACGTTGCGAGACAGAGAACGTCAATACTACGTATGTTCCGAGCAGAAACCTTGCAGGAACTTGCAATTATTTGCTGCTGTGGTAGTATATCGGGTTGCCCAGTCTCTTATTGTTCCATCTATGGCAGAAACCTAGACACGATGGGCACTCGACAGCGCTGAACCAACCCAACTGTGCAGTTGCGGACAGTTCTCCCGTGTGGCACATCCTGGATGCAACGTTGTGCTCTGCTGCCTTGGTGCGCTCTACTGCACCGTGATACATGCTGATGTGACGTGTGCGGATGTGTTCTGAAGTCGAGCTCGAAGCTTGTCACTCGTGTAGTGCGCACGGGCAGCAAGTGTCGCAATTTGAACGAATATATAGCTGATAATTTATGCAGGTGACTTCGTGAGTGGGTCGGTGAGCCTTCGCATTCAGCAGCTCGGTACGTACACTGTTCACAACATATGGAAATCTTCGCTTGCCTTCGTCTCAGCTCGCCAAACTCGATGAATGGGTCGCCAATCTGGTGGTTGCCTTCTTTTTCAACTGAACTTGCGCGAGAAAGTACATTGTAGCCTGGTTCCAATCCAATTCATGTGTGCAGATGTGGCCTGCGAGACAAAGACCAAAGACAACGTTTTTGTGAACGTCGTCGTTTCAGTGCAATACCAGGTGTGTTCTCTTTCATCCATGTTAGTGCAAGCACGGGCTGTTTGGCAGGCACATGGCAGCATCAGTTTCTGGTGAAATGCAGGTACTCCGTGAAAAGATCGAGGACTCTTACTACAAACTGACAAGCCAAACAGACCAGATCCGTGCTTACGTCTTCGATGTTGTCCGCTCCACTGTGCCAAAGGTGTGCTCCACAAAGGTGCTTCCCACCCTCCTCGTACTGCATAGCCATCACCATCGTTTCGCATGTTGTGCAGCTGGAACTTGACGAAGTGTTCATCTCAAAGGAGGAGATCGCTAAAGATGTGAAGGAACAGGTGGGCTGCGCTCTACTGCCAGTGTGTTTTACCAGAACCCACTACAGAGTGCTCCCAGACCCCCGTAGACTATTCTGCGTGTCATGTTTCTGAGAAGCATGCAACGTATATCTGTTGGTAATGGAAGATCTGGTCGATGGCATACAATTTACTTTCCTAAGGGCACGGGTGGTGCTGCAGTTGACGGTGTCAATGGAGACGTTTGGCCTGGCCATCATCCAGACTCTGCTGACAGACATCGAGCCAGCAGCCAAGGTGAAGAACGCCATGAATGAGATCAACGCCGCCACGCGGTTGCGCTCTGCTGCTGCGCAGAAGGCCGAGGCTGACAAGATCCAGGTCGTGAAGGCTGCAGAGGCTGATGCTGAAGCCAAATTCCTGGCCGGACAGGGTATCGCAAGGCAGAGGCAGGCGTGTCTCCCACTCGCTCCCCACCACCATATCAGCCTGCTGCAGCTTCATTGCAGCCGAGACGTCTTACGTGTTGATGACTGACATGTGCAGTAGGGATGGTGTTCATAGCCTCCTCATCATGCAGTCATCCCTGGCTGTGTGTGTGTGTGTGTGTGTGTGTGTGTGTGTGTGTGTGTGTGTGTGTGTGTGTGTGTAATTTTGTAGGTATGACATGAGGGTCGTGACATGGGGCTGCAACATCTGCAGGCGATCATCAACGGCCTGCGGGAGTCAGTGAAGGACTTCAACGACAGCGTGGAGGACATCGGCAGCCGCGAGGTCATGGAGATGATGCTCGTCACGCAGTACTTCGACACTCTTCGTGACCTGGGGGCCCACGGCAAGGCCAGCACAGTGTTTGTGCCTCACAACGTGTGCCCTCCGCATCTCATCTGTGTGCAGTAATGGCTCGTATATCTGGTTCTGGCTTGCCTCTGTAACATCACACCATCTCTCTCACATGTTTCAAAGATGTACGGCTTGTTGATCATGTGTGCAGCTTCATATTCAGTCAGTGTGTCCACAAAATGTCACTCTTCTGCTGGTAATCTGTATTTTGTCTCGACATCATGTAACAGGAGGGATGCATGTGCAGCCAGGCAGCGTGTCTGACATCGGAGGTCAGATCCGCACCGGCTTCCTGCAAGCCGCCAAGGCACAGGAGATGACCCGCTAAGAGGCAGTCAGTAGGTCTGGCCACATGAAGACCCGTGCAGGTGATGCGGTATACATGCGCACATGCTGCCCATGAATTATATGCGTTCGGGCATGGCACGTAGCACAGTGACATTGCAGGTGTTGCCTGCTACAGCAGCTGTGCTATGCAGCCAGGTGCACATGTGCTGCAGCACCCTGGCCTGCAGCTGCAACTGCCGAGTGTGGGCGACTGTGGCCTGTGCGTGCAGGTGATGGGACAGGGGAGTGTGAGGCAGCACATATTACAGTTGTATACAAGATGTGGCAAAAGAACATTCAGGGATTACATGTCAAGGTGTCCATGTGTTGGTGTGTGCACGAATGCCATACTGTGCATGAACGTGGCTAGCACATTCTTGGGCAGGCAAAAGCGGTGAATCACGCCGATTGCAAGGCGCTGCATCCACGTGCCGGATGCGCACCTCGTGCAAATGACAAGCAGTACGGGGGCTCAGTACGGGGACCACTGGAGGCTCAACATTGCACACGTAGGAAACACAAGATGACATGTGTATGTTCTGACTAACGAGGCGCTGATAGAAGCTAGCACTCTGTGTAACCTACACCACTGCGAACGGCAACGAACTGTACAACGATGTTGTGACAACGGTCCATAGCCGTGGAGCTGATAGAGTTATGACTGGTTACAATTTCAGGCAGCTTATGTCATGCAATCTACTAATTGCACATCTGCTGAAAAACCACATCATTACCCGGGAGGGGCCAATCACAACGGACCTCGATAGGGTTTTACCGTTGTTTTGGAAACATTAATATTGATGAATTATCCTCACTGTGAGCTGTACACAACTCACTGTGCACAACTTCCTTGTTCAATCATACCTCTGGAAGTAACGCTACAGCATTTTCTCACACTCAGCCCATCATTAATGTAGAAGAAGAACTTGCATTCTGCGATGTGAGGTGCAGTCACAGCCACCCAATAGCAGAAGTAAAGAATAAACCAATCGACCCCAGGAAGGGTACCCAGTAAGCATCCATTATTGAACTCTCTCACGTACATATTTTCTATTTCACTGACACCTGTCTGCTCCCGGGTTCGGGCATGATTGCCCGGGTACTTCATGCTAATGCACAATATCATGCATGAACGACCGGTCACGCATGCATGACTAATTTCATTGTATGTGGATAAAGTGAGATCGAATGTCTCAGGTAAAAACCATTTTACATGGTTAATACACGGCCAGTGTACAAGTTCAGCATTCAGATCAGCAGAGGAGGCTTGTCGGTGTAAAGTCCGCAAGATGTGACCACTGGAGAGCGGAAACTGACTGAATGTGACGAAAACACTCGCAGGGCTACACCCTCAGAACGTCTGACAGCTTCACGGTCACGGGCATGCTGCCCACCGCCACAATCACCTTGCGGCCCTTCACACTCTGCACCCTGCCCCTGCTCCCAAGCTTCGGCACCTCCACCACGTCCCCCACTGCAGGCGCCCATGCATCACTCTCCTGCCGCACGACCTCCCGCCGCACATGCTCCTTCCTTGCCGCAGCCGCCACCTTGCCCACCTTGCACGCCACTGACTTCCTCGCATCAGCCGCGGCCTCCCTCCCCTGCACGCCGCCCGACGCTGACCGCTGCCTGTGCTGCACCTCTTTATAGAAAGCTGACGATGAGCACACACTTCAGCCAGCAGTTGGTGAAGAAGGGAAATAAAGCGAGAGCAGACACAAGAGCAGGTGAGCAGTGCATGAGGGCTGCGGGAGAGGGGCCACCGCACCAGCTGCTTCTGCAGGCGCCGTAGGGACCGCAGCGTGCCCTCGGCAGCAGGCGCTACCGCGGCCGCCCTCCGCACATCCACCTCCGCCTGCAGCCTAGCCTGCCTGCCCTCCGCTTCCAGCACCTGCACCCCAAAGCCACTGCACCTCTGGCCAGCCTAGCCGTAACATACCACCCATCGTCCATGCGTAGGTACCAATCGCAGGCACTGCTGCAACTAGGGATGGAAATTGGTAGCGTGAGAAGGTCCAGTACATGTGCATGAAGAAACCATGCTTGTTCAGAGCGCCTAATATGGCTAGACAAACCGACATGCATCACTACTTCTCAACCCCAGCTGTGGGGCATCATAATGCGCGAACGGTGACGCATGCAACACAGTCTGCGCCTGATGGCTGTGAGGCGCCACCAGCTGGCCCACACCTGCTGCTGCAGCGCCTCCTGCTGCCCCTCTGAGGCCTCCACTGCCGCCACCGCCGCCTCCGACGCCCCCCGCACCTGCTCCAGCTGCCCAACCACCCCCTCCATGCGCACCTGTAGCCACCCAAACACGATCAGCCGAGAAAGAACCCTAGCACAAAGCAAGCATAGGCGGTGGCGCACAACTGTGGCCCACAACTCAGCAGGCAAAGAACAGCAGAGGGGGGGAGTGCCTGGGAGGCGCCAAGCACGGCGCGCGCGTCCTGCAGGATGCTGGATGGTACGCCCAGCCCGGCAGCCACGGCCAGCGCGCAGCTGCGGCCGGGCACGCCCCACAGCAGCCGGTACGTGGGGCTTAGGCGCTCCTGGTCGAATTCTGCGCTGGCATTCTCAAACACGCCGCCCGGGACCTCGAACTTGAGGCGTGCCAGGCTGGACATGTGCGTGGTGGCCAGCGCCAGCGCCGCCCCGCCCGGGCCCCCTTGCACCTGCACACACACCCTGCCTTATGATGCTGAAACACATGTTAAACAGAGTGCCGCGCTCAGACGCGCAACACCTGCTGCAGGAGTGAGCACCCGAGCCGCACCACCCGCCGCTGGTCGGGCAGCAGGCTGCACTATCAGGCAGTCACACCCGCAGAGGTGTGCGCGGAAGCACGTGCCATGCGTGTCCACATTACACAGAGGGAAGTTCTGCAATGCTGTCTGACAGCAGATACACGTTCGAGAAATTTGGAATACAGTCGGCCGCGGAGAACGTTCGAGAAAAAGATTCAAGTGCGAGAAATTTGGAATACTGTCAGCGGGCGTCATGTGGCCAGAGGGGCACACACCAGACGGTTCAGCAGCGCCGCAGCAAGCGCGGAGCCCTCCGCAGGGTCTGTGCCTGTGCCGAGCTCGTCCAGCAGAACCAGCGACCGCGAGTCTGACTCCATGCGTGCGGCGCTGATGCGGCGGAGGTGGCCGGAGAACGTTGACAGCGACGCTGCCAGCCCCTGAGAGTCCCCCACGTCCGCCAGCACTGCTGAGAACACCGGCATGCGCGCCGGGGCCCTCGCCGGCACCCCACAGCCACTCTGCGCGAGCAGCGCACTCAGCCCCAGCGCCTTCAAGGAGGCCGTCTTCCCCCCTGCGCCGCACGCACGCTGGTGGCATGCGGCACACAGCAAGCGCGTGCGGCTCATGGAATCTCGCGAGCGCTGCAAAGCTGCGTACCTGTGTTGGGCCCAGTAATGACGACGCATTTGGTCGCATCCTCTATAGATATGTTGATGGGCACTACTGGTGGTGGGGGGCCACCTGCCGCCCCCTCCGCCGCAGGCCCCGCACTCCCTACACTGCTGCTACTGCCAGCAGCGGCGCGGCCTCTCAGGCCTGATGTGGCCGCCATCAGACTCGCCCGCCGCGATGAGCCCACGGCTGCGGTGCTTGAGGGGTTCTCCTGCAGCCCGCCACCTGCTCATTGGTGGGACCAGCCAGCATGTATGCTGCTGCAGGTCAACGCATGCATGGACTAACTGCCGTAACAACAGCGATGCATTCAGGTGCACGACAGGTGTGGGGCATGCTGCAGAGAGCGCGACCGCAAGCGCAGGGTCCCCTGAGCGCTCTGCAGCCACCACCCTCGTGTGGCAGTGGTGCGGGGCTTGGTGCATGTTACCACATGCATACATGCATGCAGCAGGGTATCGAGGCCGGGACAGTGCTGTACCCTTCTCCACGCTGCCAGCTCTTTCAGATACCATGCATGCAGCAGAGGGTGGCGCAGGCGCATGAGATGCACCCACCGGCCGCGCCCTTCGTCCCCGTCCCCCCCCCGGGGCGCTTGTGATTTCTGAGATGTGCCTCGAGCAGAGGCCTTGCGTGGGAAGGCCACGAGCTCAGGGAAGGTGCCTGCCATCCACTCTGTGTACCTGCAGGCACCCACACGCTCACGAGAAAGAGCAATCTGCGGATGAATAGAAGAAGTACACATGGAGCGACGGTGGGGGCCCGAGCCGGGCACGCTCTGCTTTCCACTGCACCTCTGCAACCTCAATCTGTCCTGCTCACAGCAGCCCAGCAGCAGGGCTGCAGCTGATGGGGGAGGGTAGCTCGCACCGGGCGCGCGCGCGGGCGGCATCCAGAGAGGCCACCGCCTGCAGCACAGCAGCAAGCTCGTCTGCATGGTCCGCCACCAGCTGCGTTAGGCCCCCCAGCACCACCTCCTCCGCCGCGAGCGCCTCCGCTCTTGCTGCTGCCAGTTCGTTGTTGGCAGCCACTGCAGCGCCGGGCTCCACATACTGCACCCCCACTCCCGTGCCCAGCACGATGCCACCTGCCTTCCCTTGTCGCGCTCCTGCACATCTGCAGACTTTCCCCCTGTCGCTGGGTGCTTCATTCTGGGCATGGGAGATGAAGAGTGACCAAGGGGGTGTTGCAGTGAAGCATGTACACTGCAACCATCTACCCTGCCGGCAGGAGCAAAGCATGCGTCAACACCTACCTCTATCTCTCAGCTCACGACATCGGATGAGATGTTTACAGTGCTCAACACTGATTTGTGCATACACCACAACCCCCACACTGCGTGGCGCTCGAGGCTGCGACTCTGGGTGGCGACGCACCTTCAGGCACAGCGACACAGAGCCTGCCCGCATGCACTGTGATGTCGCCCGGAAGCTTCCGCAGGGCGCCACGCACGCGGGCCTCCAGCGTGGCGCATGCAGCGCGCGCCCTCCGCAGGCCGTCACTGGCGCTGTCGCGCACCTGCCCCTGCTCGTCCACACCTCCGTGGACCTCCTCCGCTATGCTGCCCTCCACCTTCAGCTCTAGAAACCTGCAGCCTGCGGCACTATGTGTAACGCTGTCCTCGCATGCGCCTGCCCGGCCACCCTGCGAACCGCCAACCATGCATGCGGATAACCAGAGTTTATTCATAGGGCAGAAGCGGAAAGTGGCGCAGGGACGCACGGCGACACGACTGGTGCGATGCGGGGCAACAGAGAGGTGCCCTCGCATGCCCTCTGCGCGGCTCCCAGCAACCTCTGCAGCCTCCCCGCACCTTCAATGAGACCCGCAACCCCGAGCGCATCGGAGCCTAGCAGCAGAGCCCCTTTCCTCGCCCTCCGCAGCGCAGTGGCCGCCTCTGCGGTGCCTATGCCTCCAAAGTCGAGTGCGATGCCCGCCTCGCCCTCCAACACCGCTACAGCCTTGGTCTCAGACTGCAGCCGCTGCAGCACACCTTCCAATGATCGAAACACCAAAAAAAAAAACAGCCAAATTATTGCGTTGAAGCTATCGTGATGGTGCTGTTGTGCCAATCTGGATATTTTGTATTGCTTTTGGCTCCTTAGATTCATGCCTATTATCTACCTTTCAGGTTCGTAAAAAGGCAGGTTGAAGGTATATATCTGTCGCACCGGACAGAAGCGGCTGCCAGGCAGACTGGTCTCTGCTCAACAGTGTTACGAAGTATCATGCCATCCAGCCTTTCATGTTGACAGGCGAGTACTCAAGATGCCACAGGTGAGATTTATTCAAAGGACTATACTGGAACTGCAGAACGAAGTAAGTTCCCTGCGCCCCGGTTGCTGCATCCACCAGGCAGAAGCAATCACAGCACAAGATGGAGCAACTACAGAGCTTACCAACGCTTCATCAAGTGACAATGCTAGATCTGGATCTTCGCAGCTGCGCCTCCCCGCTAGTGTGCTTGCGAAGGACGCAACATGCTGGCAAGCATCAGACCAGTCCAAGGCGCTAAGTGCATGCTTGAACGCTGCCCCGGGCACGTCGGATGCAATAGTGTGCCCCTCTACAAGAGATCCTTGTTTCTGACGCGTGTGAGACAGGCCCCGTGCAGCGCACACTGGCCGGGCGAGGCGATTGATCCGCTGCAGCAAGCATGAGCCCGGCAGGCAGGACTGCCTTCTTGCAACTGGAGTCTGATACAACCGCATACTTACATATTAAGAAATACAATGTTATCTGTCATTGCGCAGACAGTTCACTTGGATGCCTGGGCAATGCGCTGCAGCGATCACAATTTCGAACACTCTCCAAGCCTGCCGCCTGGGAAAACCTGGGCCTGCGAAACACGCCAAGGGAGTAGGATAAAAGGATTGAACTGCGTCTGTCAGTAGCGAACTTGTTGCGAACACATCCCAACAGGTGGGTGATGGCATACGGAGAGAGGTGCATGCCATATAAAGTTGCCATTTTGTGAAATGTCTACAGGTACCATATACCCCAATCGTGAGCCAGATGATGTCATCTACTTCTGGTGTGTGGCCACTTCTGAACAAATCATTGCACAGAGTACCTACCTTTATAGCGAAGACATGATTTCGATTTCTTTGCCGGTCCAGTCAAAGCTTGTAACTCTCTGCGTGCACACTCGGAAACCCACACCCGTGTTATTTGTTTCGTGGCTGTTGGGCTTCAGTACAGCACCAGTGCGAATTACCTCGATTTCAGTATGGATGTGGTTAAGCGTGTGGTATTTCAAGAGTGCATGCCTATGGTTCCTACGTGTGCTGGAAACAGTGCCCGTTACGTCTTGAAGGCTAGCAGTGGGCGTATCTTGCCGCACCGCTCAACTTTTGTGCCGAGATGCAGTGAGAAGAATATGAGCAGCATGCCAACAGCACCTGCATGCAGCTTAACGATGCGCTTCGTAAGTTAGCCGCAAAGGCTGCCGAGGTCAAGAGTTCTTGTAGAAGCTTCAGCGTAGGATCGGCTTGGAGGCATTTGTTTCAGGCCTCACAGACAATGTAGTAGAGAAGTGGATGTTTAGTGACAGTGTAGCGAAGTGGATGTTAGTGACAGTGTAGAGAAGTGCCAATCTATGGAAGTATATTTGAAGGCTTTGATTGCAGGCCAGACTGATGTTTGACAACGTGGAGCATGGAAGCAAACTGACGAAACGTTCAGCTATTGAAATGGCGGCAAGCCTACGCATGGGAGGGGGCATGTGGGGTGGGCGGGCGGCGAAGCTATGGGAGGTATTCTGAATGGCGT
Source organism: Ulvella scutata (assembly GCA_032359135.1). Classification (NCBI taxonomy): domain Eukaryota; kingdom Viridiplantae; phylum Chlorophyta; class Ulvophyceae; order Ulvales; family Ulvellaceae; genus Ulvella; species Ulvella scutata. The sequence goes on from JAUMHD010000001.1 coordinate 207,008, forward strand.
TACATTCTCATATTGCAGATGATGCGAGTGCACTAGCCGAAATATGCAGTTCAACAGCTGATCCAGAAAGTGTTTTCGCAAGGGAGAACCAAATTAAGGGTTTCAAACTGGTGTGAGGGTTCTCTTTGCCAGCCATATATGGCTGGCCATATATGGCTGCACGGCGTGTTCATGCATGCAGGTGGGCATCAACAGCAGCCACAGCCCTTGAACTTGGTGGACAGGCCTTATCGTTCGAAATATGCCTGTGTTCATATCTTCACCAACAACTAAAAGCAAGGCTTACGAAATAGTTTGTTAACAATACTCCCTGCGATTCATGGCAGGCCGCATGCTTGCCCGCGATTCATGCGCACATGGGCGTGACAATGCATGTTCTTCATGCCTATTTACTACCTTTCCAGTTTGGTGAAAGTCTAGCAATGTTCTTGACGAGAAATACCAAAAAAAATCCTAATCCGTGAAGCCATGTTCGCGGATGCGTATAGTCATCTGGCTGTTCAGGTTTGTCGAGGACCCCTACCCAGTGGCAGCGACGCATCCACCGCAGCCACCCGGCAACCCTCTGCATCAAGCCAAAAGTGGCCTGAAACTCCCTTGAAAGTTTTGCCGAAGACCCCTACCCAGGGGGCAGCGGCAGCGACGCATCCACCGCGGCCACGCCCCCAATCCTCGACATCAGGACAAAAGTGTGCTGGAACCCCCTTGCAAGCTTTGCGGGTGTGTCTTGAACACTCCAAACATTTCATCTTTTTGGTACTATTCTCCCAGAGGGTTGAGCCCCAAACAACCCCGCTCGCCTCTGCTTCAACCGCAACCTGGTGTGACAACGGCCCAATAGCTGTGTTGCACACTCCCACTATGGAGTACGCCGAAGTGACCCAGCAGCCAACACCGCCACCTGCCACCCGCCTAACACAGCCCCCCCCCCTCCCGTCTTCTATTCAAGAGCCTGCCACCTGACAAAACTAGGTAGCCGAAACACGCCAAGGGGATGGGAAAGATTGAATCAAGTCTGTCAGTTACGGCCACTGTGGCGAACATCTCCCAACAGGTTGAGCAGATACTCCGTGGAGTTCTGGCAGCCACAGCATGCCTAACTCGAGAAAACACCCTCGCGTGACTACAGTGGCTTACATGAATGAGTTCCTCATGTGTTGATGTCTGTCATATCAAGCTAGGAAGAGTCTCGTAGTACTACGCATGATGCTGTGTACAGCGCAGCAGTCTCCTACCAATTGGAAGACATACAGTGTTCAACGTTCTCCTGATCTCAAACGTTGCAGCAAGTATCTCCGGAAATCCCCCACCACACCACATACATGCGCGCCATCTGTTGCTAGCTGCATGGGAGTGCTATGTTGGTGACTACCGTTCTTGAAAGATAACTGTTGCGATGATGGGTGAGCAGGCATGCCCGACTGCCTGGGCTGCTTGTTTCCTCTGTGGCAGTGGAGTGAAACCGTTCCTGTGCTTACGTGTTGATGCCTTTGGTGCTTCGCTGTCTAAGTCAATCTCTGCGCGTTGCATATATGCTGTTTCCGCCGTCCTGTCGATGCAATCAGTGCTTTGCAACCATGTCGCACCAAGCGACAAATTGCCAGAGTATGTCTGCGGGCTTGTCACAATGTGGTGACAAGCCAGTAGTATGAGATACAAAAAGCGAAACTTGCCAAAACTTAGTTTTTATGTTGTTCTTTTGACATTTTACCTTTTATGCCTGCAATTTTACACACATTTTCCCTTTTCTGCACAACTGGCAAAATTTTCCACCGGGACTTGCCTGTTCCCGGTTTGTATCGTATTATATATACAATGGAGTTGTTAGCCACTGATGACTGGTTAGATCATAGTGCTGGGTGAACAGTTGAAGTGTTACATTGGTAAGGGCATGCGGCCCTTATATAGTCTGGACAGGACCTAGCTTCCTGTCAGCCTCTTGAACATGCACGTTCCTATTAGGTTCCTACTGGTGGGTGCCTAGCAGGTGCCTTGTAGGTTCCTACCAGGTTCATGGTATCCGACGTGGCGGTACCAATCCCGCTATCACAAGATCTGCATCATTATCTCAAGATACGGAACTTCTAGTCACCTTCTTGGTAACTACTATGCAATGTATATTCATCGTGCATGGTCCAATATATACTGGAATCGTGACCAATACTAAGCAACATATATTCACGATTTCCAACACTCCCCCTATATGTTGTGTCCATGACACTTGGATATACCATTCAATCAATCTAAATATAAAGAAGCAAAATCATCTGTCTCTTGAGTGCAGCGCTAAGGCATACAATGAATATCCAATGATATTAACACTTGGTCGCAAGAGGGCCTTGTATCTTGTTTATCTTGAAGTCTTGAGTCTTGTATCATAGACTTATGAGGTTCTTTTCATATAGTCTGGTCTTGAAATAAGTCCCATGTCTCGAATGTTTTCGTCAAGCTTTGTCATTGGCACAGCTTTGGTGATACAGTCAGCAACCATATAAGCTGTGTCAATGTATTCACAAACTATCTCCCCCCGCTCCACACGGTCTTGAATGAATCGATAAGCTATGTCGATATTCTTTGTCCTCTGGTGTGAGCGAGGGTGGTGAATCAATTTCAGTGCTCCTTGACTGTCAACAAATAGCTCTAGAGTTTTGAGCCATAGTCCTTCTTTAACAACCTTAGCCGCTGCCACAAACTCAGCTTTACACGTTGACATAGGAAGTGTGGGCCGAAGCTTTGATGCCCAGGGTATTGCTGCCCCATTGAGCAAGAAAACATAGCCTGATGTTGACTTGTATTTGTCTACGTCGCCAGCGTTATTGGCATCGCAGTGGACGATCAAAACATTGTCCCCTTCACTGTGTCATTTATACACAGTGGCGGCAAGGTACCTAATACCTTTCTTCGCTGCACTTAGATGCACTTCTATCGGTGCTGTACAAGGTGTTTCCTTGCAGCTGGGAAACTACCATTGTTTCGAAGCATACTAGTTAGCTGCGCATGCCTGCGAGCTTCCTTCACCCGCTTTCATCATTTGAAATTTGTTCCTTCTGCAGTTTCCCTTCCTGGTGGTCACTGAACCGCAGTTCCTCCCCCGGTTCATAACGGTCACACTGTGAGCTTCTTCCACTTGACGTATGCATATGTAGAACACCCCATCTTAAGTATATTGCTGGCCCGTTTGCATGCGTATATGGCTTCTTTACCATAGAAATTTTGTCACAACATGAAAGCAATCTCCCCCATGTTGTCCAAATCAATGCTGTCCAGATCTGATGAAGAGCTTTCCACTCGGCTGAATAGCTCGTACGTACTAACCGCATCAACATGTTTCACTCAAACATTGGGACAAGGTTGTTTGCAACATCCCAGAGGCCCTCCAACGGCTCACCTGGATCGTTACACATCACACA
>JAUMHD010000001.1:211697-224942 GCA_032359135.1 Ulvella scutata
ACACACACACACACACACACACACACACACACACACACACACACACACACACACACACACACACACACACACAAATACACACAAATACACACCTATTTCTCCAAGGGGACAGCATGTGCTCCCTGTTCTGCTTTTTTTTGCTTTCGTCTCACCACTGGCTGGTTGTCTGATTAGGCTATCGGCCCCCAGGGCCCGTTTCTCACTTGAACCAGAGCTTGATCTGAACCACAGTTGAACCTAAACCAGAGGGGTACCAGAACCACTGCTGCACCCGAACCAACAGGGGTGAACCGCGATGCGTCGCATGTATGCCTAACACAAGACCACAAAAGTGTTGGTGCTGGAGGCGGCCATCATTTCTCCCCTTGTTTCCAGGCATTTCTGCTGACCATGTGCAAGGGGCAAGAAATATATTTATGTTTCTTGAAATGCTTGCAAAGCTGGGTGCAGACTATGGTTGGCAACACTGCATTCTGAAGAGCGAACCGGCTGCAGGGTTCGTTCTGATAGCCGTGATATGTAGCTTTTTGATTTGGAAGGAACATCAGGCTATCTGCACCACAATGGGCTGGCAGACTTGCAGGCACAGATTATATTTCCAGTGAACACTTTCCCAGTTATGGGATGTCCCATAAAAGGCTACATTGGAACGCTACCTTCTCACAGTGCCCTGTTGCAATCTTCTTCACTTTGTGAGAGGGTAGATATATGTGTGTACCCTTCGTGTATTGGTAGCCATTTCCCGAATATCGGTTCCGCGTGAGCCAAGTGCACACCGACTCTGAGCTGCATGCCCATCATAAACCTTTTTCTGAACTGCTTCGCTCTTTGCGCAGCTCACACGGAATGACAGGATTCTGATGGAGTTCGTCTCTGAAACAGCAGATGCATTCAACACACTGAATCTATGGAACTGTCCTTGCGATGCGATGTCGTGACAACCCGAGTTGATCATCTTTGACAGATTAGTTTTTTGGGGCCAGGAGCTACTACTGGCTGTTTCTTTTCAGCGACGCCGTGTTAGTGAGTGGTTCATAATTGTTCAATGCAGATGCACCTCACAGCAGTGCAGCGGGCTGAGTGAGTACTGATGAATGTGTTAGGCACGACCTTGAACTTGTTGACAATTGTACTCTGCAGTGAGTACTAAATGGGGCAGCACTGAAGGGTTCAGAAGCGGTGAGGACACGATCCGAGAACAGCAGGGATCACCTCTTGTACAGGTACGCATCCAGCTAGGTAGATGCAACTAACGATGATTATGCTTGCAGTATGTGTCCTGTTGCGCTTGGATGTAAAATTCGCACAGCATGCCTGTGTGTGCTCAATTTAGTTGGTACTCCTACCCATCCCTCGATCATGCAGTACCAAGAATTCTACACAGTTACACCGGCTACATCGAATAGTGTACTCGTGTAGGTTAGATCATGGTGCTCTGCTGTACAGGTGAGGTTCCTTGACACGAATGCCTTCTGACCGCGACCGGGACAGGGCGCCTCCACGAGACATAGACAGGGACGCAGACGATAGGCATCGCAGGAAAGATAGAGATCGAGACCATCACAGGGAACGGGACAGGGACAGAGACCGGGATCGGAGAGAGTATGACAGAGACAGGGAGAGAGGCCGCAGTGATAGAGAGAGGGATCGCGACAAGGACCGGAATGGAGCTTCACGAGAACAAACCCGTGGTGGGTACCGCAGTCGAGATAAAGCTGTGGACGAGCGTACACGCAGCAAGAGTAAGGACAAAGACGAAAGGGAGCGGGACAGGGACAGGGAACGCAAGAAAGACAAGGAACGGCAAAAGGATCGGGGCAGGGACAGAGAGCGTGAAAAGGAACGCATCAGGGGGGAGAAGAGGGATCGGGAGGATCGCGAGGGGGACAGGCACAAAGGGGAGAAAGACAGGCGGGAGAAACCCAGAGATGGTGACCGAGACGAGAGGAGGGGGGACAGGGACAACGGCCGCTCGACTCGGCCCAGCACACGCGAGGAGAAGCATCACGGTAAAGACAGGAAGCCTGAACTCAGTGAGGAGGAAAAGCAGGTGCGAGTCCCGTTCGGGCTGCTGTCAGTGCATGCTGCGTTGATTGCAGGCCGGTGAAGTCCAGTGCAAGCATTCAGAAAGCAGCATGGAGCTCAGCATAGTGCATGAAAGTGAGAGCAGATGTACCCAAAGTCCGGGTCGCAACCATTGTCGTGTGAAAGGCGTCATGTGGGGGGGCAGAGCTGCACCTGTTCATGACCAGGTCGATGTCATTCTCGGCAATACCGGTCGCATCTACGTCCTCCGAACCCTCAACTATTGTATCTGTTATGACTGCTGCGGTGGGTTTGACCGGCTGCACAGCCTGCGCAGCTCTTTGTGCAGGCGGTGCATGGTTCTGAGCTGCCTGAGCCTCTGTGCAGGTGTTGGAGAGGAGGGCACGTGTAGAGGCGTGGCAAGCCAAGAAGCGGGCACTAGACGAGGAGAAGGAGCGTGCAGAAGAAGAAGCGGCTGCAAACCGCAAGGCCTGGAATCTGGAGGACGATGCATCCGACGATGAAGCGCCTGTGGCCACTGAGGCAGCGCCGGCGCTGAACAATGGAGAGGTCGATCCTCTGGACGAGTTCATGCTCGATGTGGGCTCCAAGGTGCAAGAAGACTTTGCAACGCTGGATCCTGAGGTGGCCAAGGACACTTTGCAAGTGAATGAGCAGCTTGCAAAGGCGGGCATTCAGTTGAAGCTGTCCTCGGCCACGAAAGATGAGAAGAAGGAGGCCGCCCAGATGGCTGCTCCACAGGAGCCTGCTGCCGGATGTAAGCCGGATGAAGACATGAAAGACGTGGGTGATGCACGAGTGGGTCTAGAAGCACCTGTTGAGGTGTCACCCAAGCAGAATGTTATTGCGGCCGGAATGTTTGAACGTAAGGATGTTTCGCCGGCAACTGTGGCTGTGAAGGCGGAGCCTGAGAGTGACACGGTGACGCTTGACCAGGTGGTAGTTAAGCGGGAGCCTGACTCAGCTGGGCCCGCAATGATCCTGGGTGGGGGGGGCAAGGCGCTGGCAATTGGGGGGGGTGCAGTCGTGAAGAAGGAAATTGCAAAGAAGGCTGTGATGTCGGGGAAGACTGACCTGAACCCCAGTTCAGCACTTGGTCCGCTTTCTCTCCTAGTGTGGTTTGCAAGCGTGTTTTGCAAGTGTGGCTTGCCTGCGGCTTGCTGCTTGTCGCTGGCGCCCAGAGTCACTGGCAGTGTGTGTGCGCATGATCTGCCACAAGCACATGCGCCCCTTGCAGAGAGCTGCACAATGCAGCAGGAGTTGCTTGCATGCCAACGTAACATGCACGTTCATCTTCGACTATTTTATAACTTTCATGCAACGTCTGCGACCCAGAAACACAGTAGATTGTACAACATTCGACGTGGTGGCCAGCTGCGCCAATGCAGCTGCTTGCCTTCTGCATGGCTGCTGAGAGTGCTTCAATGCTGGTAGGTGATATGGATCCTGTGGTGCGGACTGTCGGTTTGGTGTGCTGAACAGAGTGTGACTGGGTGTGCAGGCTCGGCAGCAGACAGGAGGAGGGCGCGGCTGCGGGCAGCTGCAAAGAAGCGGCGGAATGACGCGATTCAGCGTGCCGCGCCCAAGGCCCTCAACCCCTACGGCAGCGACGAGAGCGACTCCGCCGGTGACGCGCACGCAGCGGACGAGGAGGAGGAGGACGACGCAGAGGAGGAGAAGGAGCTGGAAGATGACGAGTGGGCCAAGGCTGTGCAGTCTGGCAGGATCAGCAAGGGCGAGAAGCTGGTGCCGTTGGATCATAGCAAGATTACTTACCAGCCCTTCCGTAAGGTGTTGCCCCCTCGCCTCTATGTCTGGGTCGTGGAGAGAGCAGCGCTTGTCTGGGGCGCTTCAGAGGCTGCCTGCCTGTCTGTCTGTCGGGTGGGGGGGCTGCTTGGCGGCCTTTTGTGAGTCCATGCACATCCTGCGACTGTGCGTGTACCGCACGCGCGGCCACAACGGCAGTTTTTTTTGGTGGAGTGTAACGAGTGCGCGTAACTCTGTATGATGGAGAGCGCACCACAGGTTCCTATACAAACCTGTGGCGCGCTCGCCACCATACAAGTCACGTGCATTTGTTTCCAGCAAAAAAGGTTCCCATACAAACCTTTACTCGGTCCTGGGGTTGGTGGGGATCTGCAGCGCGGCCGCATGCCGCTCAGCGCAGTGGAGACGAGCCCCAAGTAGCCACCATCAGCTCAGCTACTGTTGTGGGCGGCTGCTGTTGGCTGCGGCTGGGCAGAGTCCAGAGAGCGCAGCATTCAGGGCCCAGGCAACAGACTGTGTAAGCTGGTGGTGTGCAGGCGTTCTACATCGAGTCGCCAGACGTTGCCAAGATGACGGCAGAGGAGGTGGCTGCGGTGCATGCGGAGATGGGGGGTGCCAAGGTCCGCGGCCGCAACACCCCGAAGCCCATCCGCAACTGGGCGCAGTGTGGCCTGCCGGTGTCCATCATGCAGACCCTCAAGCGGCACAGCTTCCAGCAGCCCTTGCCTGTGCAGGTGTGCTCGTTTCCCTCTACCTCCAGTTTTGAGAGGCTGTTGCTGTGGGGCCTGCTGTGCGGCACGGGGGCATGCTAGTCGTAAGGCCACGCGTGGTGCTCATTCTTTCACAACCAAGCACGCAGAGGCCGAGCAGGAGTGAAGGTGGCAGATGAAGCGAGTATGTGACTGTGTTTCTATCTGTTTTGCCATTTCTGCGGCCTTCAAATGTACGTGTTGAGCACTGTGTGCGTGCTCAACACACGTAGTGCCCTTGTTGCAGCGCAGCTTGCCCCATGCTCTGAAGGGCGTGGGCATCGTGTGTTGCATTTCCACATGCATGTTGAGGAGCAGGTCGCTGGAGGAGTCTGGAATAGCTCAGATTGTGCCCACACCACGCTCCCCAGCATCTCATCAGAAAGGCTGTTTGTTCCGGTATAGCCAAGCCTAGGAATGGCAGTGCTTTCTGCTGCAAGGTGGTGGAGTTTACTGTTCACCCGGTGTTCTTGCAAAGCATGGCGCTGCGCCCGTCCGTGGCTTGTTGTGTTCCTGAGGCATGGCGCAATCGCTGCTCCACATGCGGTTATGTGTTATTAAAACACCCCCTGATCGGAAATGACGTCACACCCAGGCAAGCAACCGGCTGCTAGCCGGCGGTTCCCGACCTTCCACTATGCCAGTCTTTGTCAACAGTCTGTTCCCGGCCATGTGCAGGCGCTGGCGCTGCCGGTGGTGATGGGAGGCAGGGACTGCATCGGCGTCGCGACAACCGGCAGCGGCAAGACGCTTGCATACGTGCTGCCAATGCTTCGCAACGTGAATGATGCGGTGGTGCGCGGGCTGGATGAGAGCCTCGGAAACGGCCCCCTCGGCCTCATCATCGCCCCCACCCGCGAGCTCGTGCAACAGGTGCGCCCTGCCCCCCCTGCAGGCCTGCCCGCACGCGTCGAGTGGAAGCATTGAGCAGCCTTTCAACAACCTTAAAGCAGGGCTTTAGGAACAAAAGTTTTGGCCTTGCCAAAATGCTCAAGAAAGGGGTCTTGCCCTATTTGGCGGGTCGTCGGGGGATGTTTTGTACCGTTTTTAGGAGCGAGGGTGTTCGAACAAGAGCATGTTGTGTGCTGTTGCCAGCCGCTGTCACCATCTGCCCGCTGCCGCGCCTGTTGTCACAGCCATGCATGTGAAGCATCTGGCGACAGGCTGCCCCACAGAATGCAGCATTTCCTTGCCCTCGTCGTTCTGCAGCAACAGCGCACAGCTGCGGGTGCACCGCTGCGCTGTGATGTGCATTGTGCGCCCTTCTCTGGGAGCTACTCTTGCCTGCGCCCCCTTAGACACAAAGGCCTCCTGCGAGACCTTGTGACACACCCCGAATCGCCTGCTACCACCGTACGCTGAGAGTGGTGGTGGGTGTGTGCTAGTTGAGTGAAGTGGTGGGAGGCAGTTGCGGTCTGTGTTTCTGGTTTCCAGTTTTGAAGAAGGTACCACAGCAGAATGAAAATGAATGAATGAAAATGGATGAAATACCCGGGCGATCATGCCCAAACCCGGGAGCAGATGGAACAGGTGTCAGTGAGATAGAAAATATGTACGTGAGAGAGTTCAAGAATGGATGCCTACTGGGTAGCCTTCCTTGTGTCGGAGTGGATACGATTGGTTTATTGTTTATTTCTGCTATTGGGTGGCTGTCACTGCACTCCACATCGCAGAAGGCAAGTTCTTCTTCTATATTCATGAAGAGCTGAGTGGGAGGCAACGCTGTAGCGTTACTTCCAGAGGTATGATTGAACAAGAAAGTTGTGCACAATGAGTTGTGTACAGCTCACAGTGAGCCCTTCAGCGGTTAATTCTTCACTATTAATGTTTCCAAAACAACGGTAAAACCCTATAGAAGTCCGCAGTGAGTGACCCCTCCCAGGAATGAAGTAATGAATGAATGAGAATCAATGAGTTGTTTCCTTCCGTGTGCTGCAGATCTCAAAGGAGGTGAGGACGTTTGCGAAGCCTCTCGATCTCGCAGTGGTGGCCGCGTACGGCGGCTCAGGAGTGAAGGAGCAGATCAACGGCCTCAAGCGCGGCGCGCACATCGTGGTCTGCACGCCGGGCCGCATGATCGACATCCTCGTCACCTCCAACGGGAGCGTCACGAACCTGCACCGTGTGCAGATGCTGGTCGTAGACGAGGCGGACCGCATGTTCGACATGGGCTTCGAGCCGCAGATCTCCCGCATCATCGGCCAGGTGCCGCCCCCCTCACGCCGCCCTCTGCTGCCTGCTTGTGCAGTTACATGCTTGCATCATCTGATGTCTGTGGCATGTGCTTGCATCTGGTGCCTGCTTGTGGATACCAGCAGGGTGGCACGCTGCACCCTGTGACATGTGTGTGGCCGTGCTGTTGAGAAGCAGAGGTCTAGGTTTGCTTTGCTTGCAGATACTGTGAAGGGGGCCTTGCCGCGCTTGCACTTCTTGACAATCCAACAGGATACAAGGGATCCTGTTGTACATGAAATCCTGTTCATGAAATCGGTTTGAGTATAATGATAGAAACAGATTCCACCGAGTGCCCGCTGGCGGCGTCTCTGCTGCATCCAGTGGTGCCACACAACACCTCCGCAAGGCCTCCCCGCTTGCCCGCGCACGCGTGCGGTCATGCGCCAACACATGCACCATGTGCTCTCGCACCCTCTTGCGAACCGCAAAGGTAGTAAATGGGCAAGAACCCAAACAGACAGACGCAACCGACACAAATAACCACTTCACTTCAATGGCACAACACCATCAGGCCATTCCCAGGATCCTAGATGATCGGTTCTGTTGCATGATCACTGAGCCACCCAGCAGCTTACAGTCGGAACGTATTCACAACGTATCACAACGAGATGCTGCGGTGCAGGTGAGGCCAGACAGGCAGACCGTGCTGTTCAGCGCTACCTTCCCCCGCCAGGTGGAGGTGCTGGCCCGCACCATCCTCTCTGACCCCATCGAAGTTCAGGTGCCCTCCCCCCCCCCCCAAATGCTGTAAAAGAAAACACTTTGCGGCAGCCGCCATGCTGCTGCCCCCCCTCCACCTGCGCACGCACATGGTGCATGAAGAATGCAACGCTGTGCTTCATAGTTGATGCATTGCAATCGATCCCTTTCTGGGCTAGTGCTATGCATGCATTGCATGCATGTACTCACACTGTGGGGGAGGCGACGTGCAGGTGGGAGGCCGCAGCATAGTGAGCTCCAGCATCAAGCAGATCATCGAGCTGCGCTCCGGTGACGACGAGCGCTTCGCACGGCTGCTGGAGATTCTGGGCGAGCACGCCGCCACCGAAGACCCTGGAAAAACTCTGATTTTCGTCAATAGCCAGGACAAGTGCAGCAACCTCTTCCAGCAGCTGCTCAACTACGGCTACGCCAACCAGATGCTCCACGGCGACATGCAGCAAGTGTGCTCCTGCAACAACCGCCCCCTCCCCACGTTTCATGCCTCATCTCTCATGTTTCATGCACCACACAGCAGCACAGTCTGCGCTGTTGTGCCACAACACACCACCACACACTATGCAGAAGTGTGGCCTGCCCCCCCCCCCCCTCCCTCCCTGCCATGCATGCTCCTCTAGCGTCATTCCGCATAGCTGTGCAACCCACCCCCCCAACACACGAGCCCCCCCCCCCCCCCTGATTTCACGTGCCGCTGGAATGCAGACGCCTCGCAGTAGGCTCGCCAGCGTGCCATTCGCGCTCCGCAGCGCACGAGGTGCGCCTGGCCACACCCTCCATCACCCCACCACCACAGCAGAGTGCAGAATTACGTAACATTACTCCCAGGCATAGTGGACGAGTGCGGCTGTGGCTGTGTGTTTGCAGCAGATACTTGGCATGCATGTGTCTGCGCTGCCTGCCTGCCGAGGTGGTTTGGCACAGAAATGCATGTTGTATTGCACCGCATCTAATGCACGCATACAGCCCAGCAGTGCACTGACCTTGCAGCTCCGTGCCTTTGCAGACCGACCGCGAGAGCGTGATCAGTGACTTCAAAACCGGCGTGTGCAGCGTCCTTGTGGCTACGAGCGTCGCAGCACGCGGCCTCGATGTGCGCGATCTCGCGCTAGTCATCAACTACGACACGCCCAACCACCTCGAGGAGTACGTGCACCGCTGCGGCCGCACCGGGCGCGCGGGCGCGGCAGGCTCTGCGGTCACGTTCCTGTCACCGCATGATGACCAGTACGCTCCCGACCTTGTCAAGGCGCTGCGGGACAGCAAGGCGCCCGTGCCCGCCGACCTGGAGGTGCGCTGCTAGCCACCCACTCTCGGTCTGCTGCTGCTGCCCCTGCTGCCACTGATCAATGTCTTCAGGGTCATGAGAGCCGCAGGGTTCAGTGCAGAACCCCTTTTTTGCAAGCCATTTCCTGGCGAAATCTTTTTGGTGAACGTTGATTTTTGGCTGCCAAAAAAACCACTTCTGGTACTTGGGGGCCGGATGGAATATTGTGTGGTGTGGTTTATGTGCCGGCAGCGAACTGTGCTGTGCAGTGGCCGCTGTGCTTCGGGATAAACTTGAGTGGTGCCGTGCGTGCAGAAGCTTTGCAAGTCTTTTGAGACGAAGCGGAAGCAAGGCAAAGCGGTGCTGCACGGGAGTGGCTACGGGGGCAGCGGGTTCCGCTTCGACCAGCATGAGGACGACGTGCACCTCGCCATCAAGATGCGGCATGCCGTGGATCTGAAGAACCCTGCAGAGGAGGGCGAGGACGGTGCGGGCGATGCTGCGCGCGCCGCCTTGAACACTCTGCGTGAGCGCACCGAGGCGCACGGGCACGGCGAAGCGGCGCGCATTGCGGCCAAGTACTGCCTCACTGCGGAGCAGCCCCCTGAATGTGTCAACGTTTCTGACGTGCGCCCCCACCCTCCTTGCACGCTGCACAGCGTCGCAACATGGCCTCTGCAGAGCCTTGTGGCTGAACACAGGGACACAGTGTGTGTGTGCCTTCATACTGAGAAGCAGGTACAAAGAAGAGTTGTATTCTGATGCAAATTGCAACAAAACATGCCCACCATCCCGCATCTAGATGGTGGTGGCTCAAGATGTGATGAGGTTTTCCATCTCATCGCGTGAAGATGGAAAAAGGGGGTTTCCGATGCATGACATTGCTGTTGATGCATGTGCAGGACAAGCGGCGGGAGGCGCAACGCATCGCGCTGCAGGCCGCCAGCAAGCTCATGGGCGCAAGCCGCATGACCGAGAACATGGGAGGGGGCATCAGAAAGGTGCTGCCCAGCGGCACGACCAACACCGCGGCCAGCGCGGATGCGCAGGCTGCGCTCATCATGGCCGCGCAGAGCGCCGCCAGCAAGATCGCAGGCAGCATGGGCGTGCGGCAGTCCCGCGAGCACGCCCAGAAGATGCAGGCGCGCCCCCCCCCCCCTGGGGAAAGTATTTTGACCTTAAAAAGCTAACTGCGCTGTGAAACACACACTACAGCAGAGAGAAAAACGTTAGAGCGTGTAATCTGAAAAGCCTCCCGCCCCCCCCCCCCCAGAGTGTTATAACCACTGCCCCCCTCTGTCCTCGTCTCATGCATCATGGCCGTGCAACCAGATGTTTCTAACTGCCATTCATATGCACGCGTTCGTGTGCGCTGCCGGGTGTTGCCGCAGATGTACCTCCTTGCCGCACACAGCAAACGTTGCAAGGCGGCGCTGGCATGCGCACCCGCACACGCAGCGCCACCGTGTTGGTAATTCCGGGGCCTGGCAGGGCTGTGAGGGGTGTGGCTTTGGTGCAGGCGATGCAGCAGGCGGCGGCGGCGCGGCCGATAGCGGTGGCGGCTGAGCACTACGAGGCCGACCTCTTCATCAACGACTTCCCGCAGGCCGCCCGCTACCACGTGACCCACCGCGACACCATCGCCAACATCTCCGAGCGCACAGGTGTGCGCCCACACGCATGCACCACCTCTGTGGCTCTCTGGCGCGTCATTGTGTGCTAGCAGTGCTGGCGCCGTTGCGAGTGCCTTGCTGAGTGAGCAGCCTCCTGATGTGTCATGTGATGGATGCACGTCAATAACTATTAACCACTCAGGGTGGGCCACTGAGGTGGCGCTGTCAGGGTGCAGAGCAGCGCCTCAGTGACGCACACGGCCACTCTCTGAGTGCTAGGGCCGAGCTCAGGGCCACACCCTCACTGTGCTTTTGCATCATAATTGTTTGTACAGCATATATACTACACTTTACAAACCGCAAAGGTAGTAAATAGGCATGAACCCAAATAGCCAAAATCAACTCACACAAAACATCCACCACTTCACATATACTATTTATTATTGTGCATCATATTTGTTATTTTTTTGGGTTGATATATGGGTTGATGCCTACTCACTACCTTTCCGGTTTGTAACGCATCACATTTGCTATTTTTTTTGCTTGTATTATCAGTCTAGCCGTCGCAGTGGTTGGGGCCTGTGCGCGGCAGGCTGCACACTGTGGGGTATCATTATTGACAACTTGTCAGCCACTGTCAACCCAATTCATGATCTTCTGTCGTCCTCACCCCAGAAAACAATGTATCGTTACATGCTGCATCACCCAAAAGAGTCCTTTAAGGTATTTAGCTGACGTAATTAGTCTTTCCCCATCCCTTATCTATACCCCTCACTCTGACTGCATGCATCGCAGCCGCACGTGTGCTGAGTGTGGGGGTGGCAGTGCAGGTGCTGCGATCATCATCAGGGGGCAGTACTATGCGCCGGGCCAGCCGGTGCCGGCCGACGACACGAAGCTGTACCTCCTCATCGAGGGCCCCACCCTGCAAGTGGTCAAGCACGCTAAAGCGCTGATCAAAGAGCTCATCGAGGAGAAGACCGAGAAGTCGATGCGGAGGGATGCGGGCGCCATGGGCCGCTTCCAGATCGCCTGACTCTCCCATGCAGCGCCTGTGAGCTGCCTCACGCGCCGCTGTGTGGTGTGCGCTGCAACGCGTTGGCTTGTTACAGCTTGTGACAGTACATCGCACAGCGTCACATCATCTCTGAGTCGCCGTGCGATGGGATTCTCGAAGTGTGTAAAGTTACTGTCGTTGTGTATTGGTACGTGGTGAGGGTGATGTAATGCTATGCACTGCTCCTTGCTGAGTGCGCACACCTCTAGACACAAACAGCGCAGGTTCACAGTCAGATACTACCAAGCACACGGTGGCCTGACAAGGGCGTCTGCGCTCACTGAGGTGCTCACTTCACTGATTGGGCAAGCCTTCAAAAGACTTGGCTCGGTGCTCGGGGTTGGTCAAACTTACATCGACAGTGGCGCATTACTAAAGCACAACGCGCGGTTGGTGTAGGTCAAGAACACTGCCAACGAATCCGGAATCTAGCTGCAGAGCGCAGGGCCGACTGCGAGGTGCCGCTCTGCTGCGCGCTCCATGCCATCACCGACCTACGCATGCATACCACGGCGCCCCCCTCAGCCAACTGAAACGCAGTTCAGTCAACAAAACACCACTAAGATCATTCTGCCATGCCCACATCAGCGCCACTGCAGCCCGCACAGTCACAGCCGCGTCGGAAGGCCGCTGCCGGCCATGTGATCCTTGACCTGCGCAATAGAAACCTCGTTCCGGTGGAATATGCCAGCTGCCAGGGCAGCAGACGCCCCAGTGCCCTTGAACACGTCCGTGAAGTGGCTTGGGTGGCCAGCGCCCGATGACGCGATCAACGGGATGGACACCGCAGCCGCCACCGCCTCCACTAGGTCCAGGTCAAAGCCCTGCATGCACAGCAACAGCTGTGACACCTCACGGAGAGCGGGCCACCAAACAGTAATGCACAAACACACGTCTCCTACATCAGAGGGAGCCAGCCCCTCCAGGGTGGCTGGCGGTGGTGAGAGTAGCGTAGCGAGCGAGGGTACATCACGGCCATTTTACAAAGGCCCTAAACCCTACCAGAACCGTTGCATGGCCAGATCAAGCACCGCCTGTCAGCCCATCAACTGCATCGCAGCGCAGCCTGCAGCCTGTGCATCCCACGCCCCTCCCAGACCCTGGGAGGGGCGCCCTCAGCAGGCCTTCCCAAACCCCCTGTCCTGAGCCATGTGCGTATTAACAACAGTTCACATCAGCCAGCAGCAGTGCCCGCAGCAAGCTCAACCCAAGCTGCAGCACTTCATGCCCACTACTTCAACAATCAACACATGCGAACAGAAAGCGGCGGCAGGGGAGCATGCAGGGCCAGCCGCGCGCACCTGCCCCACGCCGTCGCAGTCGATGTTGTTCAGCAGAATCTCCCCTGCCCCGAGGTCCTCGCATGCCTGTGCCAGCTCCACAGCCCCCAAGTCTCTGGTCTCGCGGCCCCCCTTCACCGTGCACTGCCACCAGCACCACTCCTCGCCTGCTGGGCCCCGTGCTGTGCGCGGCTTGCATAGCGTGTGTGTGCATGAATCCGGGTCTGAAACCCAGACACGTTTCGGGTCGACGGATATGACAACTGCCTGCCGCCCGTAATGCTCCGAGATCTGCTCGATGGCTGACTTGCCGGTCTTCTGGCCGCTGGCCCGCAGCTGCAGCGCCGCCTCCACCGCATCGCTGCCGATGGACACCTGCACCGTGCCGCACCCCACGTCATGCTTTCCTGTGTGTGCTTCTGCGCGCGCGCGCGCGCGTGTGCGTGTGTGTGTGTGTGTGTGTGTGTGTGTGTGTGTGTGTGTGTGTGTGTGTGTGTGTGTGTGTGTGTGTGTG
>JAUMHD010000001.1:231164-255280 GCA_032359135.1 Ulvella scutata
AAGTGGATGTTTTGTGTTAGTTGCTTTTGGCTATTTGGGTTCATGCCTATTCAATACCTTTCCGGTTTGTAAAAGGGAATCACCTATTCACTACCTTTCCGGTTTGTAAACTTCTATACTAGAACTTATTCACTACCTTTCCGGTTTGTCATTATATTAATGCATTAAATGTTTTGTAACGAGATATATTAATGTATTAGATATATTGAACCAGAACTAGTCTATAGTTCTAGACTAGTGTAATATAGTCTAGTTCTAGAGAACTATGTTAGACTGCGCTAGTGATCACTATGCATTGTGATGTTGTTGACCAACTCTACCCCCCCCTGCCCTTACCGTGCCTTGCAGAAACAGCCCCACTTGCCTTGCCCTGGTGTTGCCCTTTAGAGTGGAGTCTTTTGGCGGTGCAGGCGATGAATGACATCGGCGGGAAGAGTAACAGTGGCGAGGGGGGAGAGAACAGCCGCCGCATGGAGGCCGTGGATGGCAAACCCAACCCCCTGCGCAGCGCCATCAAGCAGGTCGCCTCCGGCCGCTTCGGAGTCACCTCCCACTATCTCTCCAGCGCTAACGACATCCAGATCAAGATCGCTCAGGTGCCCCCTACGCCACTTTCTCATGCATGCATGCATGCTGTTGTGGTGTACATGCACTGGAAGACCACACTCGAGCTGTTGTGTTTGTCAGTATACTTGGTTGAAACTGAAAAGAAAAAGATTCTTTGTCCTCGATGTCGTCAGGTTGCGTATGTTTTCGAGAATCTATCGCCGTGGGATCACAAGTACACTTGTTAAAAAAAGATCGCCGTGCCCAAAACCTGATTAAATGCACAAAAAAACCCCCATTTTTACAGAATACAAACCTAACAAGTTGCAAACCTGCATTGTGGAGCAGCAGCATGCCATGTGTCCTATGCGTGCGTGCTTGCTGCGAGTGAGTGGGTTCTTCTTCCTGTTCAAAAAGAGAGCCTCCTCATAAAAATAAAGTTTCCTGCAACACAATGAATGTGTCTACAGGGTGCGAAGCCAGGTGAGGGAGGCGAGCTTCCAGGCGGGAAGGTGCAAGGCGATATTGCAAAGACACGCCGCAGCACACCAGGCGTGGGCCTCATCTCCCCACCCCCCCACCACGACATCTACTCCATAGAGGATCTCGCGCAGCTCATCTACGACCTCAAGGCCTCCAACAAGGACTCGCGTGTGTCCGTCAAGCTCGTGAGCGAGAACGGCGTCGGCGTTGTGGCTTCAGGTGCGAATTTCGCCACTGCTGAGTCCCGGAAAGCGCCGTTGGAGCACATTTTCTGAGCTCACATGTAGTGCTGCGCAGTGTTGCACTC
Organism: Ulvella scutata; assembly: GCA_032359135.1. Taxonomy (NCBI): domain Eukaryota; kingdom Viridiplantae; phylum Chlorophyta; class Ulvophyceae; order Ulvales; family Ulvellaceae; genus Ulvella; species Ulvella scutata. The sequence continues at coordinate 232,501 of JAUMHD010000001.1, forward strand.
CTTACTTATTTCGTAATTTTGCAGTTACGTAACTACGAAACGATTATGTACTGAACGTGATGATGCGTTGCTGAGATGAAACGTAATGGTGCAACAACACTGGTACGTATACTGCGGCACATGCAGTGGCTTCGTGCGTGAAAGGCCCTGTGTGGATGTTGGGAGGTTGCAACATGCAACTTGTGTTGTAGGGTGTTTATGAAATGCATGGCTGCAATGCATTGCTGCAGAGCAGTGTTGACAGAGGCTGGCTTGCAAGGCTTCTAGTGACCCTGTTTGGAAGTGTGATTGAACAGGGACAGGGACATGAAATGCAATGAATGATGAAATGAAATGATGAGACGAGGGGGGCTGGGTGTGGTGTGCATTGATGACCAGTGTCGCTTAGTTACATAGAACAATTCGCAATATTTGGGGCTATTTTTTGGGTGTGTGCCCTAACAAAGTAAGCGACACTCGTGATCACTGGTGGTGTGCAGGTGTGGTGAAGGGGCATGCGGACCATGTGCTCATCAGCGGCCACGATGGCGGCACAGGAGCAGCCAAGTGGACCAGCATCAAGAACGCAGGGCTGCCGTGGGAGCTCGGCCTTGCAGAGACACAGCAGATGCTGGTCACCAACGACCTCCGCGGCCGCACCTGCCTGCAGGTGTGTGGCGCTCTGTGTCCTGCGTCCGCGCATGGTGCAGTTGATACCATAAATTGATGCCATAAACTGATACCATAAACTGATACCATCAATTGATACCACAAATTGATACCATAAATTGATGCCATAAAGGTTTTGTTTGTGTGTGTTTGCAGGCAGTGATTGGTGTCAGTGGGCGTGCTGCATGCTCTGAATGTCGGTGCCCGTGCCATTGTCACATTTCCTGTGTCGTAATCGTGGTATTCGGAATAAGGAATGTTGTTCTTGATAAGGCTTCTAGGAGAAGTTCAAAGTTCTTTTACTTGCGATTTTTGGGTTTGTTACACAGGGTTTTATGTGTAATTTTCTTACGTGGGCGGCTTTGTTCGGGTTTAGTTCTTGATGTTTTCGTAGTTTTTGTTTCCTGGTCCTCTCAAGAGCATGAAACGAAAATCTCTGACACTTTCTCACAAGACATGAAACAAAAAAACCACAAGAACGCAAAATGCTTTGGTTATTTCGGTTCATGCGTATTTCCTGCCTGCCCGGTTTGTAACAGTAGCTGTTGAGGAAGGTTTTGTATGTCATGGCGGCGATACACCAGCGTGCCGCGGGGGTTCGCTGATACAATCAGTCCTTCTCTATTCCTTGACTATATATGTCCCTGGGGAGAGTGCTGGGAAAGACACTTTGATGTGATGGTGCTGTTGTGCCATTCGAGTGAAGTGGTGGATGTTTTGTGTTAGTTCCTTTTGGCTACTTGGGTTCATGCCTATTCACTACCTTTCCGGTAATTATTGCTCTTTCCCTGGCAACCATATCTCATTTTGACCTATAATAGTCTAAAGGAAACTCGGCTTTTTTTTTGCCTCCAAAGCAGGAGCCTCATCCATCTCTTTTTGGGGTGCAGGCGGATGGGCAGATGCGCACCGGCAGAGACGCCATGATCGCAGTCCTACTCGGTGCAGAGGAAGTGGGCTTTGCCACAGCGCCGCTGCTGGCCATGGGCTGCATCATGATGCGCAAGTGCCACACCAACACGTGCCCCGTGGGCATCGCGACTCAGGACCCTGAGCTGCGCGCGAAGTTCGCCGGCGAGCCCGAGCACGTCATCAACTACCTCTTCCTGGTGGCGGAGGAGATGAGAGAGATCTGCGCTAAGCTCGGCGCGCGCACGCTCGATGAGCTCGTTGGTGCGCACACCACGTACAAGCTATTGTTTATGGTTGGTCCGGCCTGTGCTTGTATGCGCATGCATGCTCACATGCCGGCTGACTGCATGCGCAGTGCCAGCCAGGTGTTGCTGAAACCAAGCTCACTGAACGCTGAGGCATGTAGCGCTGCATCACGCTGCATGCGTCACTCTGCATGTGTTAGTGGGCGGTGAAACTGCTTGGTTTCATCAACACCTTACCGCATTCTGAAGGGCTAGTGCGACCAGAGCACTGCGACCAGTGCTCGACCAGTGCGACCAGACCCTGCTGTGCAACCAGGGCCACGCCTACCTTAGTAGTAGCTACAACCCCCCAACAACTGAATTTACACTTCTAGAATGTTCCGGAAGGTGGGGTTGTGATGGCAAGAAAGCTACAGGCGAACAGCCAAAAGGTTTTGGTACCAAAATTAAACCTTATTTCCCAGAGGTTCCCAGCACTTTGAGCTGTGCGTCATGCTGGAAAGTAACAGAGGCGGAGGAGAGGCATGCATGCTGAAGGGGGGTGGTGTTGCAGGCCGAGCTGATCTGCTGGAGGTGGACGAGGAGGTGATGAGGGAGCACTACAAGACGGAGAGCATCGATCTGTCCGCGGTGTTGACCCCTGCAGCCACTCTTCGCCCCGGTGCCGCGCAGCGCTGCGAGACGAAGCAGGACCATGGCCTGGACACCGCCCTTGACTCCCTCCTCATTGAGAGGGCCATGCCTCTGCTTGAGGCCTCTGCAGGCTCTCCCGGTAAGCCTCTGCCCACCAGAAATAACAGCTTTGATGCTGGTTTGCGCCAGAAATATTACAGTTGTTTAATCATTTGTCTGGCAAAGACTGCGTTGATGGTGCTCTGTTGTGCCGTTCGAGTGCAGTGGTAGATATGTTGTGTTAGTTGCGTTTGGCTATTTGGGTTCATGCCTATTCACTACCTTTCCGGCTATTGTGCTGCAACTTTACACACTGTTGTTCTGTTAGCGGAGCTGAGCCTGCCACTCGTGTGTGAGTGGTCTGCACGTGACTGTATAGAATTGAGTCTTGGTTTCCTTCCGGGTTGGCGTGGTCCTTGATGTTGATGTGTGCTGTTTTGGTAGCTGTTGAGGTGGTGTTGTTGCTGCGCCGTTTGAGTGAACTCGCGGTTTGTTTCGCTCATTGCTTCTGAACGACAAATATTGGTATCACCCATAATGTTTGGGTACTTGCCTGTTATCTACCTGTACAGTGGTTCCAAAGGCGTATCTCATTCCGTGTTTGAAACTTGAAACTTCTTTCACTTTATCTAAAGAACACTGGGGTTGTTATAACGTCATCGTTTTTAGAACATCGGGGTTACTATTTTTGTTGTTGGGTCCTTCATTCCTGCATTTCATGGTGTTGAGCAAACTTCCATCGCCTGGCTTCCCGAGCCTGCACGGCACTTCTGCTGTGGGTGTGTCAAGTTACAGGCATTACTCCATAGAATGGCTCATGTACCAGCGAATCAACGCATGGCAACTTAGCTCAACGTCGCCACTACCGAAGCAACGACAGGGAATCAAGCGAACCTCTCTACCCACATGGTGCACCAATCCATGACACTTGAGTACAGGGACTGACTCAACTGCTGTCAGTGACTATGGTGGCTGTATTCAGCAGCGGGCGTGTGGGGTGCAGGCGAGCCGCTCGTGATCGACGCGGACATCAAGAACACGCACCGCGCAACAGGCACACAGCTGTCGTACGAGATCAGCAAACGCTTTGGAGAGCAGGGCCTTCCAGAAGGTTCCGTGACTGTCAACCTGACGGGGCATGCGGGGCAGTCTCTGGGAGCCTGGCTCACAAGGGGGGTTGCCATCCACCTCACAGGTGATGCGAACGACTACGTGGGCAAGGGCCTCTCTGGAGGAGTCATCTCGGTGTGCCTCTCGCTGCCTGATGGGCGCCTGGTAGCTGCCTGATAGCTGCACAATGGGTGCTTAATGGCTCTTTAATACCTGTCTAGTGGGTGGCTAATGGGTGCATAATTGATGGGTGCTTAATAACTGTCTAATGGGTGTCTAATGGGTGCTTAATAGCTGCTTAATGGGTGCTTAATAGTTGCCTAATGGCGCTTCCAAACAGCTGCTTAGTGCCTGTTTAATGGCTGCTCATTCCTCCCTACCATGTCTTCCCTGCGCCATCTGAGAGCGAAAACAAAAGCGGACGGTTAACGTCTCACAGCCTGTCGGCCTGACACCTGCGTGAGATGTGCAAGTGTTGCACTGTGGTGTCCGTGCTGCCAGGATGCAGTTGGCTCCGGACGATACACCGCTGTCTCTAGATCGTGCAATACAGCACCTCCTCATGCATCAAGGCTAGGAATCTGTAACCACGCATGCCTGCACGCAAAAGAAACTCACAAAGACATGCATGCGCATGCCAACGTGGCTAGGTGTGCATGCATACGTAATACAATACGATACTTCATACATACTATACTATGTAGTATAATGTATCGTTGAACATGGCCAGTCTACTTTAACCACTGGACACCTGAGCTCAGATGTGCAGTGGTTAATTTAGACTAGTTATGTTCAACAAAAGATGGGGATTATACTCAAGTGTCATGGCTTGGTGCAACATGTGGGTAGAGAGGCTAGCTTGATTCCCTGTCGTTGCTTCGGTAGTGGCATGTCCTGTGTCGTTTGTGCGTGGTCGAGCTAAGTTGGCATGCGATGATTTGCTGGTACATGAGCCATTCTATGGAGTTATGCCTGTAACTTTACACACAAACATGTATATTATGTGTGGCTGGGAGTGCAGGTCCGATCCCCCCCAGAGTCTCCCTTCGAGGCAAAGGAGCAGGTGATCGTGGGCAACGTGGTGATGTACGGCGCAGTGGAAGGCCAGGCCTTCTTCAGCGGTAAAGCTGCCGAGAGGTTCTGTGTGCGCAACTCCGGAGCTCAGGCTGTCGTGGAAGGGTGCGCACACATGCATGCTTCACCTCGCCATGAGCCATTCTGTGGAGTTTTGCCTGTAACTTTACACACACCTCGCCAGAGCCTCGGTGAACCTGACACTGCTCTGGCCTGGTCTGTTTTACGTAGTCACGTGTTTTACGTAAGCTAGCTAATGCAGTGTTTTGTGAGTGATGAAGGTTGTTTTGGGTGAGGATACTGGGTTATGCTGCTCTGTGGGTGGTTTTGAAAACTACACGGTGATTAGTTTTAGTTTAGCTGTACTAGTTTAGCTGTACAGTGATCGCAAGGGAGAGGGGGGGTCAGGAGGAGAGAAGTGTTTGGGAGTGCCATCACAGAAACGGGCCGGCAGTGCCCTTGCTTGCATGGGGTGTGGGTGGTGTGTGTGCTAGCATTTCATGGATCTACTTCTCCAGAGCGGCGGTCTCGTGGCTACAGGTGTGGAGACCACGGCTGCGAGTACATGACGGGCGGCACCGCAGTCATCATCGGGCCTGTGGGCAAGAACTTTGGCGCAGGTATGTCGGGCGGCATCGCGTACGTGTTCGACGCTGATGGCAAGTTTGCCGAGAAGTGCAATGCTGATGTGGCAGGCGACCTGGAGGCCCTGGCAGCAGAGGAGGACGTGAGTGAGGTCAAGGCGCTGCTGGAGAAGCATGTGGCTCTCACACAGTCTGTGGCAGCACAGGTGCGCTTGCGGTCTCTCTGATGTCACGTTGATGTCCGGTGTTAGTTGCTGTCTGTTTTTGCTGATGCTTTTTCAGTTCGCAGTTGCAGAGACTCCTCCCAAGGGATTTGTTGCCGGTTGCTTCATGTGTTCGATGCTCTGTAGTTCTAGCGCCGTTGCGCATGTTTTGCTGAGTGAGCAACCTCCTGCTGTGCCATACGATGAATGTACGTCTCTCTCTCTCTCTCTCTCTCTCTCTCTCTCTCTCTTGTCAGTTGCTGCCCCGCATACTGATTGCAGTGCTTCGTGTTGTTTCCATGTCTTCCAACAGTTGTAGCCTCGGAGACGTACATGCTCCATGCTTTCGACAATGCCAGACGAGAGACACCCTCACACGAGTGTCGTAAGATTCTACTAGTCGTAATAAGATCTTACTCCGCACGCAATGCTTTCTATGTGCCGTATACGTCTGTCAGGCACTACATCTACGATCTGCACCACATGAATGTACCGCTGCTGTGCAGGACATTCTGGACAACTGGGACGCCGCTTACGGAAGCTTCAAGAAGGTGTACCCGCACGAGTACCGGCGCGCTCTGGAGCAGTTGAAGGCGGCGGAGGCGCAGGAGCAGCTGCTGGCCGCGCACGGCGACGGCGACGCTCTCTCTGCTCTGAAGGCGGCCACTGAGGCAGCCGCGAAGGAGGGCACCTCTGAGCACTCGTACCTCGACTACCTCCCCCCCACACCTCAGGTGATCTCGCTCACACTGTCGCTTGCAGACCTTGGTGGAAACTGCTGTTGGGAACTGCTGTCACCTGAGAACTGCTGTCACGGAGCATGTGAGTGTGTGGATATCAAGTCCGGATATCAAGTCCGGAGCATGTGAGTATGTGGATATTTTGATATGGGAAAGCGGGGGGGGTGTGCTGGGGGCGTTGTCAGACTGGGAAGCGGGTGATGCATCATGCAGAGTGTGTGTGAGTGTGAGTGCGTGTACAGGGCAAGGACATCGACTACGCAAAGCTCCTGAAGGACGCAAGCGATGGGTGGATGCTGCACAAGCGCACCGCCACGTGGGAGGCTGGCCGCGCCACCAAGCTGCCGGACCGCTCCGCGAAGAAGCTGCGTGGGTTTGTCGAGTACGAGCGGCTCGCGATGCCGTACAGAGACGTGGACGCCCGCCTGGGCGACTACGACGAGGTTCTCGCCAAGCTGGACAAGCAGGAGCGCGAGGAGCTTCTCAACACACAGGTAGGAGCTTCCAGTCCCTCCTGTTGCATGCTCCAGGGGCTGGGGGTGGTAGGGTTCTACAGGGTTCTACAATCGGCCTGAAACTAGGAGCAAAGTTCTGATTAGAGGGTACCTGTACGTGGAATAAACGGTTCTTTGTTAGGTGATTAGATCAGGAGAATCGCCAGTAGGCGGTCCGAGCACTCCGGGCTGTCTCTTGAAGTTTTTCAGCCTAGTGGGTGCTGCTGCCGTAGCGGCAAGCCCCCACCCTCCTCCCCCTCTCCCACGGAGTCTAGCGGGCTTCATTTTGCCCCGTTTTTCCGCCTGTTCCAGTTGTACTGTGCGATGCTGGGGGTTGCTAGAGTTATTTGTATTCTCTATTGTGCGTGTCTCAGACCCCAAATCACACAACGCTGTGTGAGAATTCTAGAGATCGGGAATCTATATACAGTGCACAATGAGAACCTCACAAAGTGGTTTGGGTGGCTACAGGCGGCTCGATGCATGAACTGCGGTGTGCCGTTCTGCCACCAGACGGACACTGGCTGCCCTCTCGGCAACAAGGTGCCCGAGTGGAATGATCTTGTGCACAAGGGCCGCTGGCAGGAGGCCGCAGAGAGGCTGCTGGAGACAAATAACTTCCCCGAGTTCACTGGTAGCCACCCCTCAACCTAACCCGCACCTCTCCCATGCAATCACCCGTCATTTTCTGAAGTTCGACCCACTTTTGCCGTGTTTTGAAGTTCGTGAAGGTTGCTGTAAGCGAGTGTCTATCAGGCACCACATGCACAGGCTTAACCTGTCTTGTTGCACTGAAGACGTTGGCGCTACCGCTGCTGGCATGAAAGTTTGAGGTTGAAAAATGGTCAGAGTTTGTGAGTTCGTCTCAGGGTTGCTGCTGTCAGTGCCGATATATCAGCCTGGGCCGAAATAAGTAGTTGTTTTGAGCAAAACTCACCCTGGAAGATCGTCGGATAATAGTGAATTGGTCTCTGCAACGCCCGCAAAAAAGAGCGGTTCACCGAAATGATTAAACACTTTCCCAATTCCTGAAAATCAAACAAACGAGCCACAGCCAGAGGGAGTCTGATGGGCGTGCTGGTGTACAGGCAGGGTGTGCCCCGCACCATGCGAGGGCTCATGCGTGCTAGGAATCAACCAGAACCCTGTCACGATCAAGACGATGGAGCAGACGATCAGCGACGTCGCCTGGGAGAACGGCTGGATGACCCCCAAGCCACCAACGCTGCGGTCCAACAAGTCTGTCGCGATCATCGGCTCCGGCCCCGCAGGCCTCGCCGCCGCTGACCAGCTCAACAAGGCTGGTCATGCCGTCACTGTTTACGAGCGCTCAGACCGCATTGGAGGGTGTGCTGGCTTCACTGTATCTTGTTGATCGTCGAGGCAGCAAGCAGCAAGCAGCTACCTGCTTGCTGCTTGATGCCTAGTAGTGGCAACATTGTGATCGATTACCGCTGATTTCACTGCACCTTGTTGATCGTCGAGGCACCTGCTTGCTGCCTAGTACAGCAACATCTGGTTAATACAAACCCAATTGGCCCCACTGATTTGGTTCGTACTATCCAGAAGTTCGGATTAACCAGTGGGATTGACATCAATGTACGGACACCGTTTGACCTCACTGGTTTGGTTCGTATAATCCAGCAGTTCGTATTAACCAGGTTCGTATTAACCAGATGTTACTGTGGTGGCAACATTGTTATCGGTTTCTCCTTGATTGAGAAACCATCTGGTTGTGGTTTGAAACGTCTCGTGTTCCTCTCTCGTTGTTTCAAGTGCGGCATGGGGGGGTGTGTTTCGATGACTGCCTCAGCATGCAAGAGGGGTTGCATCAGAGGTTACCTGCCGAAGGTAACTGGTAAGCAGCAACAGCAGCAGCGTCCACTTTTTGTTTGCTACTGGCGGTTCCCAAAAATATCTATTTTGTACATTGTTTTGTACCAACACAGTACAGGTTCATGCCTATTCACTACCTTTCCGGTTTGTAAAAATGTGTCAAGTTACAGGCTTAACTCCATAGCATGGTTCATATACCAGCAAATCATCGCATGCCAACTTAGCTCGGCCTCGCACTCATGACACAGGACATGCCACTACCGAAGCAACGACAGGGAATCAAGCTAGCCTCTCTACCCACATGGTGCACCAAGCCATGACACTTGGTCATGACACGGTTTGTAAAAATACAGTACCAACACAGTACAGAGCCTTTGTACAACCCGAACAGCTAGCAATAGTGCAATCGTGACGCCTGCATCACTCATAACAACACGAAAGTACCTATCCAAGATGGTACTTCTTGTCCGGAACGTTGTGGTCACGTTCAATGGTGTATTTGGGCATGTTCAACGGCCCTGAACATTGATCACCAGTGTCGCTTAGTTAGACATAACAATCCTGAGCAGTTGAGACTATTTCTTACTTGCTTGTCCTGACAAATTCATCGACACTGGGGATGACTGAAGGCATGGATTGCCCTGAGATGCACTGTTATGTAGGCCTGTGCCGATATACGATTGTGCATTTGCCACATCGTATATTTTCATACACCTAACAAATCTAAGTTTGTGGGGGATGTAGTACCCATCAAATAGTGTCAAAATGCCCGTAAAAAGGATGATATACGAAAGTATACGTTTTCTCAACTGCCCTCCGTATATTGGCACAGGCCTACTTTTATGCAAGGGGTACTTGATGTCGTGTCTGGAATGGCAAGGACAAAGAGTGCCCATACATTCAGAATGTGGCTCCTTCGTCATGAATTCAACCCCGTGTGCGTGCACAGGCTGATGATGTATGGCGTGCCCAACATGAAGACAGCGAAGGAGGACGTCGTGCAGAGGCGTGTGGACCTCATGGCACGTGAGGGAGTTCGGTTTGTTGTCAACGCGCACGTTGGCCTGAACACCGATATCACGGATATTCATGCCCAAAACAATGCCCTGGTTTTGGCCGTTGGCGCCACCAAGCCGCGCGACCTGCCCATCGACTGCAGGGACGCGTCAGGCATCCACTTCGCGATGGAGTTCCTGCATGCTGTGCGATGCCTGCTTCCCATGCATGCTGTGATCACTGCTGCCGGCCTGCCTGCCTGGATCACTTTCTCGGTACTGCAACATATTATTACTAGCAGCAGAGTTACATTCATGTTGTGCCGCTGCTGCATAGAGCGCGCGAGCAAGTTTGACATGTACCTAGCGCCCCAGAAAGCACCCGGCTGGCCCCGGGTGAAAAATAGAAACAAAAACAGCTTGCTCTTCAATGTTCAAAGCTGTTAGCGCTATATGTGGGCCATTCCCAAAGTTGAGTGTAGCCACACCGCATTGAAGAGCATCAATGCATGGACGCATAGAATTGAACAAAGTGATGCATGCTGTTGACAAGAGATCAGGGCTCCTCCCTGATCTCCAAGCTACGCAGAAAGGGGGGCTTTAGGCGATATGTGGTGCGTGCGTGCTGCAGAACACCAAGTCGCTACTGGACAGCAACCTGGAGGATGAGGCCTACATCAGTGCCAAGGGCAAGAAGGTGGTGGTCATCGGGGGAGGGGACACCGGCACCGACTGCATCGCCACTGCCACTCGCCATGGCGCCACTCAGGTGGGCCTCTCAAGACTGCTATGCTTTCTGCTACTCTTCGAGACTGCTTCTGTCGTTGCCTGAATACTGTTGTTTTCTATTTGCGAGAGTTTGGTTCGTGCACATTTACCACCTTTCCGGTTTGTGGCTACAGGTGATCAAGTTACATATTTACTACCTTGCCGGTTTGTGGCTACAGGTGGTCAATTTGCATGTTCGCTAACTTTCCGGTTCGTGGCTACAGGTGATCAACTTGGAGCTGATGGACCAGCCGCCTGCAGAGCGCGCGGCAGGCAACCCATGGCCCCTGTGGCCACGGGTGTTCCGCGTCGACTACGGCCATGCGGAAGCGACAAAGAAGTTCGGCGCGGACCCCCGCAAGTACAACATGCTGACCAAGAAGTTCCTCACTGACGGCAATGGCAACGTCACAGGGCTGGAGGTCTGCCAGGTGCTTTCCCCTTCAGCCACTGAAAACAGAATCAGTCCCAGAAGTGCTCACTTACGAACCGGAAATGTAGTGAATAGGCATGAACCTCAGAGTCTGTCCCAGAAGTATTCTGCAGCAACGAAAGATTGTTCACGGACGACGCCATGCCCACAACTCCCTTCATCCTGAGCACCCCACGGAGGAAGGACACAAAGAAACCGGAGGAGAAAACTACCATCATGCGTATTCCCGTACTCCCCCTCCCCCCCCCACTCGCTAACCCTCCTGCTTTCAGAGACAGTTAACGGGGACAGCATGGAAGGATTATTATTGGGCGTCAATCCTGATGTTGACTGCGATCTCGTTCATTAAATCTTGTTTTTCATTCCAACGAATAAGCTGCAAAGGGTCGTAAGCTTCATGGTCGTGCATCCAGACATGGCACACGCTGTTGCAACAATGGTGTTATCTCGGAAACCCGACCTGCACAGCATCACTGTTCCAGTTGACTGCATACGAACAAAGAAGGACTGTCAAGTCCGAACACAGAACTAGTTGTGACTGTGGCATGAGGTGGTGCAGCTGATGATTGCATACGAACATAGAACTAGCTGTCACTGTGGCATGAGGTAGTGCAGCTGATGAGTGAATACGAACAAAGAACTAGCTGTCACTGTGGCATGTGGTGGTGCAGGTGAAGTTTGAGCCTGTGGAGGGGGGGAGGCCGAAGATGGTCGAGGTGGAGGGTACGGTCGAGACACTGGAGGCGGACCTTGTGCTGCTCGCGCTCGGCTTCCTGGGCCCCGAGGAGAGGCTGGCCTCCGCCCTAGGGCTGGAGACGGACGCGCGCAGCAACTTCAAGGCGGACACTGATGCATGGGAGACTAGCATCCCTGTGCGCCCTCGCCTGCCTACTTCCCTCGCCTGCCTACTTCCCTCGCCTGCCTCGCCTGCCTGCTCCCCTCGCCTGCCTACTTCCCTCGCCTGCCTCACCTGCCAACTCCCCTCGCCTGCCCCTTCCCTGCAAGCTCAGAATGTTCCGCAGCCGCGTTCATCACGGATGGATAGCAACAAGAACATCAGTTCAGGTCCATCTGCACTGACAAGGACAGATACTCTATGTTCAACAGTGCTTGCGAGATACAGGGAGCTGTAGGGATAGTTTATGTTGTACCAGTGCTCATAACTGTGCATGAGATATAGGGACAGAGGGAGTGCGCCTGTGTGGTACTTGGCTGCGGGATGCAACTGCGATGTTGACTTCAGGCCTTCATCATGCATGTGCTCGCAGCATCAGTAACTGAACCGTAATCTTCCATAGTAGGCACAACACATCCCTCCTGGAAGTACGTGCCAGTACCTTGTATCAAGTGACCTAGGTAACACTTACCCACGAGCATGTCCCCTAATCAGGCTCAGTGACACTTCCTTCCTAATCCGATGCGAAACCTTACCAAAGCGATGCACGGTCGCAACGTATCCAACATGCTGCGGCAGGGGCTATCACCTTGGAGCAGCCTTGGAGCTGTTGCAGTGCGCCATGCATGTGTGTGGGATCGATGGTGTGCGTGTGCATGCAGGGGGTGTTTGCGGCAGGGGACTGCAGGAGGGGCCAGTCGCTGGTTGTGTGGGCGATCGCTGAGGGCCGCAAGGCCGCCGCCGCTGTGGATCGGTATCTGTGCAAAGACGGCATCGAGTATGGCGATGCAGAGGTGCGGCCTCTGCCTGCTCTGCGTATGTAGATGTAGCCTGCCCTCGTCTCTTGACAGTTTTACTCTCAGGGTTGATCTCATGTTCGTCCAAATGATCCAAATGTACAATTGTCAGAGATATGTGGTGATGTTCGGAACCCCCCCCCCCCCGGGGCCAGTGGGCGGGAATGGGCCTATGACCCCTGCTGAACAGTTATAAGGTGATGATAGGTCTCCAACCAGCGATTACTGGGCCCAAAGGCACAAATCCTAAGTACACACACAATCAATCAACAAGCAGAGGCACATGACACACACGTGATGCGAAAAGAAGGTTGTGTGCGTGCGTGCGTGTGTGTTAAAAAGTTGAAACCAAGAGGTGATGATAGGTCTCGAACCAGCGATCACTCGGCCCGAAGGCAATGTATGCGTAATTGCGTGCATACGTGCTCTATATTGCTGTGGGAGGAGGGCACCGACAGACGACGTGGTGCAGGTCACCGGTGGGGTCATCTCAGTGGATGGCATCACGGTGCGCGATGTCGAAGACCCTGCGCCAGAGCCCCTCTCCCCACGCAGCGCAGAGGCATGAGCTCCAGGTCGCTCAGGCCTGTCTTGGGCGTGAGGCCTGGCGGGGCACGCACGCACCACTTCACGCCTGGCGGGGCAGGCGCCACCCCTTAGCCACCCCCTCTCGTGCTTTGTCATCCTCCTGCCGGCCACCCCTCCCCCCAACCCCCAACTTCACATGCGGCGGAACTGCAGTACCTCTGTGCAGGTCGCTGAACGGCTTTTCCTGTGCACCTGTGCCTTACGTAACTTACAGGGGTTTGGCATGCATTGGGTTGCAGGGGTAGAGGCAAGGCAAGCCGGAACGAAAGTTAGGCATGCGTTTAATGCATGCGGTTCCCAAGAGGACCCGTGTACAGGCTTGCAGGCATGCACAATGCATGTAGTTCATGCATGGTGCTGCCAGGGCGATGCTCGAACATGCTTGTAGTCAACGCAGACAGCTTTGTGGTTACACGGCTGCAGCTTCTGTGGCCGATGCTGTGTTGAAAGTAATGTCATGTTGTAGATGGGTAAATTGCAAGCTTCCAGAAGCTTGAGTTCAGTTCCAGAATGGAATATATGCATGAGGGTAGCACTGGAGTGCTCTGTACGGTTGGTTGTATGTGGTTCGGTGTGGTTTTTTCATTGAGAAGGGCGATGCTTGAGGTGAGGAGTATTGCATGGTTGGCAAGTGGATGGGTGCCCTGTCGGGCGATGGACATTGTCTGTACACTATTTTCTCGAGGGCTCCAGGAGTAGCGATGCATGGGCCTAGTATTGTTGTGCGCATGTGACGTTGGTTCGGTGTGCTTGAATTTGAAGCTCAATTGAAGGTGCTCTAGCGTTGTGTAAGAAGACGGAGTGGTAACAATTGGAGGGCTGAACACTGAGGATCCGAGCCTGTCCCAGAACACGTTCATAGTGACGTTGCATCAACTGTGGCGCTGGTCACAAGCACAAAGAGTGTACATGCCCAGATTCTGAAACACGATTGCGGTAAGCGGTGCTTCGTTCTGTCAGTCTCGACAACAGATGAATGTCTCGTCGCAAACAGTACTAGAAACGAGTTACAACTTAGAGAATACCCTATTCTTATTTCGTCCCGTTCACCCAACCTAGAGCGCGGTCCAAGAACGACTGAGGCTTAGCAATGAGAAATCGCTTCTGGCTAAGAGGCACGGGCTCCAACGGTTATCTTCGTGGTGATGACTTTGCCAACTTCGCCACACATAGGCAGCATCTCTGGGCGCACTGGCACAGCCAGCCTGGCACCACTGGGACTCTCCACACTGACAGCCAGCATATGTGGGCCTGACACAGGCAGAGCACTTCTAGGCAACCTCGGGTTCTCGGCCTGCGAGCACTGTCGTTTACAGGCCGTGAATTGAATAGCAGTGACACTGGTCCAGTGTACAAGGACAGTTACAGAGGACTCTGCTACGAGTCACATCACACTAGCAGAGTGCTCTGTAACTGTCCTTGTACACTGGTATTCCAACTCACTAGAAACACGTTGAACTACTCTATGTAGCAACCCCTGAGCATATGCTGATGTCCTTGTGCACTGCAGGATTGCCAGGTGAGTGAGCTGGCCATACATCGAGAAAGTGTCCCTGTAGTAGACCAAAAACACCTCAAGAGTAGCGCATCCACTTCGCAGTAAATGAAAAATGGTTCTCACCAAGTTTGCACCAAGCTGAACAATACCCAGCCAGTTGTTGCAGCCAGGGGGGCTGTGACCGCTCACAGCATGCACCTGAAAGATGAGTGGTGGGGTCATTGCCACACCTGTGGAGCACAGTACGGGCATTTGAGAGACTAGATGTGCAGCTTGGCGAGGCACATGAACCACCGCTGCAGAAGATAATGAGAGTTGCTGCCAGAATGAAGCCGCAGACAGTGGCCGATACTCTATGGGCGTTTGCAAAGTTAGATCTGGAGCTTGCGCAGGTTCGTGGGTCTCTGGTGAAGGCTGCTGTCAGGGTTGCTGTCAGCATGAATGCATAAGGTACCCATATTTTTCAGAGGAACTTGAGGCACGGCATTTCCACCAGATCTCCCTTGGCCTGGAGTGGCTTCTAGGGCAGCGGTTGGGTAGAAGTAGGCAGGCACAGGAGGCAGAAGCAGCTGTTGAGGCGGCCAGAAAGCGCCTCCAGCTGCTTACATGATGCGACCCAACTGTGCCAACATCACACCTTTATAGAACATGCGGGTCAAACTATGTAACACAATTTATCAAGCAAACTTATCTTTTGATAGCCAGGTAGCCACATGCCTGTGGCGGTTGTCATGCTGCCACAAACTCGCCTGCTTTAGATGTGCTCAGACACCTCTAGCCATAGTCACTTCTGTGCACAGCTGTGCTAGTGCTGTGCTAGAATCAGTTGGCGCCCTGTATTGTGAGACTTGCGATGTGCAAGCTTTAGGAAAGGTTTCCGCAGCAATTAGAACACAGAAATGTACCTAGATTTCCAGTGCTGCGGTTCAAACACACAGATCGTGCACAGAGCTAAGAGCAGAGCCGCCAACAACGTAGAGGAGCCTCCAACCTGCCAACACACAGCACCCACCAGGACACGAAACACACAAAGCAGACTCAGCTAGCACAAACGAAGCCAGATGCTAGTGCCAGAGACACAGCACCAAGCACCTGCACACACGGAGCACATGTCAACACCACAACATGTCAGCACAGAGCAGATGGGCCAAGGCCACAGGCTGACTCGCCGGCGAAGCAAATCCAAGGGCGGCGTTCAACGGGTACAGCAGGGAGCGGCTGTGTGACAGGGTGCTGGCTGCGTCGGTGCCCCTATAAGCGCGCAAGTAGAACAGGGACTTAGGTACACAACCCAGCAAAGGCCAGGATTTTGCAGGAAGCGAGCAAATTAGACGAACGGAGCTTACGTGCATGCTTCCAGCACCATTGGTGGCTATGCCGCTCGCAAGGAACAAACTGCCTTGGTGCAGATACCCTTGAACAACTATCTTGGTTATTACACATGCTTTCTGCCTGAAAAGAGCAGACCACGCGCGCACGCCTTTTCAGTGGAAGTTTTGAGGCAAAGTTCTGAGGCTATCAGTGATAAGGTCGTACTGGCCACCGTTTCAAAGAAGTGTAAAGTTACAGGCTCCATATATATATCTATATAGAATAGAACTCCATAGAAACCGTTTCAAAGGGAATTTTGCGTGCACGATATTCCGCACCTTCACAGACACTGGTACAAACATATTTGTGAGAACCCAGGAAAGAGGCTTACGGTGCACTTATATATCATGGGAGCATATGCCGAACAACTGTGTTTGAGCAACAATCATGTTTGGATCATAGGAGAGTATGGTCTCAGTAGCGCTCAATGTCGGTGCGTGGAAGGAAATATTCAAGCTCGCACGTTTTCTGCGAGCAGTTGAATGCAGCATAACGCCATGCAGCGCACTGTCAGGATCTGCTGTGAATGTTGCCAGCGGGGAGCTCAGATGTGCACGCGGAAGCGAAAGGTGCAAAGCATACCGCACGACATGTTGTACAGAGGGCACGCCACGTCGACTGATGTGTCTCACGAAGGTATGCGTTTACAGAGCACTGCGTACAGGGCAGCACAGCCGGTGTTCTGCGCACAAGTGCTGTCTCAGCTGCACATGCTTGAATCATGTGTAAGACATGATATGAGACCAAAACTCCAATAGAATGATCAGGTGGCACACGTTCCTGTCATGCAGGAAGCAGAGTACCACCGTGCATGTGTGCATGCTGCCAGTCACATGGCAGCTGTACGGCACTGTCACACACGCTCACAGAACCACTCACAGAAGCATAAAAAACGTGTGACAGACCGTTCAAAAGGTGTGTACCATGCCTTGAAAAATGTTTTGTCCATGCTGCCTTCACGGACGATTGGAGAGTGAGACGACCACAGCGGCCTGGTACTTGCAGGCCCTGCACTAAAGCAGTTGATTACGGATATCAACTGCTATCCCGGATCTTCAGAGGCACTGCAGAGGCTTAGACAGCTTCAGATGGTGCCCAGGCAAGAGATGGCAGGCAGGATGCCAGACACAGTGAAGAGCATCCATGGCTTGTTACAGCAGGTAGCCACTGCACCAGTGCATGACATTACAGCGTACCTCTTTGAAGTCTCGAAGGCAGCACGGCAGCACCCACAGTTGCTGAAGGCTTTGCATCTGGACAACTGCAGGTCCACACTCGTTGCACTGTTCGATTTGTGTGCAAAAGATCCCACTTTGTACAAGAATCCAGTGTTGGTTGCGCACAGTGTTTTTGATATCAAATCGTACTAAAAAAAGTTCCGGAGGCCGATGAAGGTGACATATTTTTAAAGGTGACTTATTTAAAGAACATTTAAACCATCGCTCTGGGCCGATGAGCCAGTATTTTTCGCATAAAATCCATCGGCTGACCAAAATGGCCAAAAATGCCGAAATGCATTTATATCGATAGTCACATACCCAGACCGATATATTTGTTGGTCGGTCCGTTGCCCCATCCTCGGCAATCTCTACGATGTCATCACTATCGATCGCTTCTACGGGCTGCGGGTCTGCTGAATTCGTAGCTCCCTCACTGGGTACGGCTGCCTGGAGGCAGATTCATCACAGCTGGCTCGTGCCCGTTTACCGAGAGGCTGAATAGAACTATCTATATCCTTGACAATCCCAAACAAGTCTCTATACCTTCCTGTGGGAAGCTTAGGCTTTTCTTTGCGCCCAGAGTTGTTACCTCCCACGTTCCTACTTCAACACTAGAGCCAAGTTACTGCTGTAAAGGGGGTACTGCCCACTGGCAAGGCCGATGAACTATGCAGACTTTTTATAAAATCCATCGGCCAAGGCCGATGGAGGTAGGTATGATTTAAAAAACCTCATCGGCCTTCGGCCGATGGGGGGTGTCAAAATTTTTAAATAAACTCCGACGAAATTCACAGATTTTAAAATAACCATCGCTCGGAGCGTTTTATCGCCCAAATAAAACACACTGGTTGCGCAGCTCTGCTCTGCCCAGTGCAATCTCGGCATGTACTGCAGGGAGTTCTGGCAGCAAGTTTCAATGCAGCACATTTCCAGCTGGAATATCCGCGCAGCTGCGAGCGTTGTGTATGCTCACGGAAAGCTGAAAAAGTTCAGAGCAGCGTGTGATGCAGTAGAATGTGTTGAACAGGTGCTGAGAGCAGCTGTTGGGATGCATGCTGATGGCATGAACGCACAGCAGGCGGCGATCACCATGTGGGCTTTTGCAAAATCAGACATAAACCTTCGAGAAGCATATGGGCCACTGGTGAAGGCAGTTGTGAGGATGTCTGGTGGGATAAATGAACAGGCTGTGGCAAACACGATATGGTCATTTGCAAAGTTAGATCTGAGCCTTGAGGAGGCGCATGGGCCACTGATGAAGGCGATTGTGAGGGTTACTGATGGGATGAATTCGCAGAATGTAGCCAACACGCTGTGGGCGTTTGCAAAGTGAGGCATCAGTCTTACAGATGCCTATGCACCACTGCTGCAGGCTGTTATTCGAGTATCAAAGGTCCTAGAACCCGAGGGGGACATGCAGTGTGTGTTTGCGCTCCAGTGGCTGCAAGAGGAGGGCAACGATGATGAACTCCTGCACATGGCACTGCAAGCCATCGAGAAGAACAGCCGTGCACGCTCATCAGCTGCACGATCATAATCAGATAGTGTGGTCTGCTGGTGTTGCCATGATGTGCTCTGAGTGCGGCACCACGATGTGGGGTCCCGCAGACAGCAGCAGGAATGAGACTGAGTTGCCGTGCTGCATGTACTGCCTGGACCTCAACGGAGTACTGACACAAAGCTCTTGATATCTCCAGTGTTGATGTTAGTTAGATGTAGCAGAATGCAGGGTGTTTGTTGATACTGACGCAGCGAAGAGGTGTCAAAAGCACCGGGATGTCACATCGACAGTGGCACAACACAGGGGCACCCAGAGTTTTTTTACAGCGACAGTGGCGCGGCGCAGAAGCACTACAGGTGCACGACGTTAGAGCATCTCACAGCACCGAAGAGCGCACCCAGCAACCTTTTAAAGTCCACCACAAAACAGAAACGCAAGAAGGTAAGCTTTTGTTGTTGTTGTTGCATAGGTGTGTTGACATTCATTGGTAGGCGTTGTATAGATGCTGGTTACGGTGTTTGCGTCGTTGGCCAGTTTCAGATGCTCTTTTGTGGTGCACCTTTCGTGCTTGTGAGCTGCGCTATTGTCGATGTAAACACACTAAGGTAAGGACACGGCACAGAGCCCGCAACCGCCGAGGAGACAGCGCCAACCCCTACAAACAAGTACCTCATGTCAGCTGCACGACGGTAGGCCACCACTGCTTAGAACAGATGGTCCGGCGCCGCTCAGTGCTGGCACCTGGGCACCACCAGGGGCGGCCCCTGCCAGGCACAACCAGAAGAGCCCACAGCAGGAGGACACCTGAGAGGCCGCGGCGGGCAGTAGGAGGCGATGCGAAGGGGAACGGGACAGGAAAACGGATCCAGGAGTGGGGAAAGGGAGCGCCGAATGACGGAAGGGCGCCACAGGAAGACAGCCGGTCAAGGGGGGTCGGGATGCGGGATGGAGTTGGGGGCGGCGGGAGGGAGAGGGGGCCATCAACATGCAGCAAGAAGTGGGAGTGCAGAGGGTCGGAGGATGAAGGGGTGGACAGTACAGGTTGTACAACGGGGCAGTAACACTACGTTCCAGCAACACTTTGTTCCTTCTTCCTGCGACGCATCGTCGTAATATCTGGTGCTAATAGAACTGAAAGTGCTCTGCCTCTAGACAAAGTTGGGGCCTGTGCCGGTTGGCTGCTCATTGCTCCGCTAGAGTCACTTTTTGAGCGCGCTCTACATTGTCAAGGGGGTCCCTGCTGTGGTCTGTCCTGACGATATCTGGCGGGCGCCGCCCCTGGTGGGTGCGCTGCCCCGCGGCCTTGGGCTGTACGTGCTTTGCAGCGTTGTTCCCCTGCCATGCTGCTGACGTATGGCGTTTTGCGTGTGGCGATGTCTCTGGCGGGCTCCTAGTTTGTTTTGTTGATGTTGTTGCATAGGTGTGTTTACACGCAATGGTAGGCGTTGTATGGATGCTGGGTACGGTGCTTGCGTTGTTGGCTAGTTTCAGATTCTCTTTTGTGGTGCACCTTCCGTGCTTGTGAGCCGCGCCCTTGTCGATGTAAAAACACAATGTCAGTAGGATCTCATCGTCCCATTGTCGGGCGTGCTCAAACAATGGCTCAGGCGGAGCAATGAGCGGATGAAATAGGATCAGGGTATGGCCCGCATTGAAAATATTTCCTTGTAATCGGTGTGATGGGGCATCCTTCTGTTTTCGATACTGGCAGAACGAAGTGGCGCAGTACTCAGCATGAAGCTTGCAAAGACGTATTAAATACCATCTGTGACAACAACCTATACACAATCGCCGCATGTCCTCAGCGTAGTAGCATAACAGAACAGCACGGACAGGAGGCCCGACGCCGCGGGCGCAAAGAGTGCATTGGATCGCATTCACCGTACAAGAATAGGCTCAAACCATAGACCAAGGGCGCACAGGAACTACACCCACAGCAACAACTGAAATAAGGCCAGCCGCAAACTGCAACCGGAGCAACATGCACCCAAAGCAACCTGGGTGGGAGCAGGTGGCAAGGTCATGGTCTTCGTGGTGATAGCTTTGCCACCTCTGCCACGCATCGGCAGCATCTGTGGGCATACGAGCACTGAAACTGCTTTGCCTGTTTCAGGCCCGCGGTTTCCAGCTCTCAGTATAGACAGACCACGCGGTGCGAAGCTGGCAGTGTCAGTGCTACTGTGCCCAGAGATGCCCTGCACACAGTAGCACTGACACTGCCAGCTTTGCACCGTGTGGCCTCACCATACTGACAGCCAGCACACACGCCCTGACACAGGCAGAGCACTTTTAGGCAACCTCAGGTTCTGAGGCCGAATGTTGAACGGTGATGACTGAGCGCTTGGGTTCCGTGCTGAAGAAGAAGCATGTCAGCTTACCGAACAGGATAGATGGCGTCACTGTCACCGCACTCAAGGAACCGGATGACCACCGCTCCCCGCCCCGCCCCCCCGGGCGCAGGCAGTGGTGCTGGCACACTCCCAGGCCTCCCTATATCCATGTGCCAGATTGGGAGCCCGTCCCTCTCCAACCCCTCCCACACCCCACCCTGCAACTCCTGCACGACCACAAACTGGACATACACGGCTCAAACAAACGTGCTCTGGTCGTTCACCCGACACGTGATTGAGCATGGCTTCACACAGACATTACTACAGCCGGGAGCGTGCACATCAATTGGGACACGAATGGTTGCAAGGGTGCGCCTTTTTGATAAGGCTCACCTTGTCCCCTTGCTTGTCCCATTCGAAGCGGAAAGTCCCATGCTGCAGGATGTGCAAGCACAGCGAAGTGCTTAGAGGTGGGGCCCAACTCATCCTGGATCGACTCATCGGGTAAGATGTTGGCAGGCGGACCCGGGCGTGCGTGAGCCTTCATGCCTTCAGCACTGCAAATAGACAGGTGATCTGGAACAACAAGATGAAACGAACAACTGGGCTGGGACTGACCGCTCGGCCTGTGAACAAGTTGCGCTATTCTGTGAGGCTCATGGATGATTTGTACCCTTGAACCACTGGAGATCAGAACACCGTCAGGGCACATTGATGTGTGGGCCACACACTGTGTAGGACTGACCAACCCAAGAGAACAGGCAGCTTGGAGAAGGATCTCCAACATAGTAGTAGTTTATACAACTGGGGCATGCAGCATGTGCAAGAATCACAACTCACTACTGCATCTACTGGCATATGACAACAAGGAAATTGAACATTTTCATGTGCCGGAGGATTCACAAGCGTATACGCACCACTTCAACCATGCGAATCCAGATGTGCTGTCGCTGTGGGTGTGCCTGCCACTACATGCCACCTCAATGCAGCCAGATCACAAGCGATCTGGTTAATGGCAGGGCCGAAAAACACGTTTCAAGGTCTCCAAATATGCCTTGCATGATACGTTTGGAGTAGTGTGGTCTTGGTCTCATCCATGGTCTTCTTTCTGCAGGAATAACCAGATACCTACTCGGGGAGTGCGTTCCATGTGCATATCTACCACACTGTCGAGCCTGAGAAAACCAGACTGTACGCATCAGGTTCCTGACTGTTTAAGCACGCTGCAGATCGTTGCAACGGTAAAAATCTTGCAGCAGGGCGTTGACTTCAACCGACGCAAACGTACTCGTCCGCCAGACCCGAAAAGCATACACTAAACGCTGCAACAACCACAAATGTGCAAATGTAGACGTGACGACAACCCCGGGTGCGGGCGCCAACGGCTCTGGACTCCGAAGGTCTATATATATATAGATCTCAAGGTGCGCGTTGATGGACTGGCGCACGGCAGGCACCGGTACCCAAGATGGAAGCGCACCCAAACGAACGATCTATTTCGGACGGAGTGACAATCTGTGGACGCAGTCGAGCGCTGCCGCTAAAACACTCACGCACATACCATCGCACTCCCGGAGCTATCACAGCGATGGGTATGAACGTAGCCCTCTGCAACACCGACATGTCTGCAAGTCTGAATATGAAATAGTTTCAGCCAGTCATCGTTGCAGATCTGCAGCTGGAAATCTGGAAGACAAAACAGCGAGGCATACAGAGCACATTCGAATTCATACGATTGCCTAGTGTGCTCACAATTGTCGATTTCTTTATTCGCCATCAACACAGATAAGCTTGCAGGGACATTTGGATGCATCTGCTGTGTCAACGTCTTCCATACACCCAGCCATGGTGCCATATACCGAACAG
>JAUMHD010000001.1:255380-277734 GCA_032359135.1 Ulvella scutata
CCAAAATGTCGATTAGCCATTGATTAGGAGGGTGAAAATGAATCCTATTTTTTCGCTTATCAATCCTAACCGGCTAATTTAGAGCCCTAGGCCAGAGCGACCTCTCGTATTTTCTTCAACCTTCTGAGCCGGGTGCGTAATGGGACTCTGGTAGTTTCCCCTTTAACGAATTGCATGAAGCCCACCACTGCGGCACTGAGGCCAAATCTCAAAATGAGTATGGCAAAGTCCCCCAATAATTTACTATACGTCTGTACCCAAACTGCGATAGTAATGACGAAACGCAATGCCACGACCATGAGCCACGGCACAACTGAAACACTGCCTTCTGAGACACTGCCTATGATGTGAAGATTATTGTACAGAACGATTTCTGACTAGGGTGCGTTGTTTTCCTCAGAAGAGCATGGCCGTGCTGTGCCATTGCGACTGGCCAGTGACAACATGGAAAGTGGTGTCGATCCATCGTGCCACAGGGGGCCTGCACCAACCTGTCTTAGCACCGGGCCCCGGGGCGGCAGATGGTTTCCAGGTACAAATTTTAAGTTCTCTGTAATCTGTGAGGAGATTACATTTAATTTCCTACAGATTAACGTCTAATTTAAACGCTTGAATCTGCTGTAATTAAAGCAATGAAATGGTGTAATCTGTAACTTACAGCCCTTCCCCTCGCACGCCAGAGAACCTTGCAGTTCTGAGCTTAATACACACAATGAAGTGTAGGTACCTCAACAGTAGTGGCTACAGGGGGGCAGCTGTCCAAGGCTCCCATTACCATCAGGCTCTATGGGCACCTCTATGACTCCCTATTTCATGAAACAAAAGCCTGCGCAGTCCGTTGCGAGCTTCACAGCATGTGGCCTGGCACTGCATGTGGCCTGACCATGTATGTAGGCTGGCCATGTCTCAGTGCAATCGCCTTGTAGTGAATGAATATTCATGCGCATTGGTCTAGGTTCATCGCCATGTTCGTTCTGTGTACATCTTGTAAAGGGAGTGTTCAGCACTGGCCGCGTAGGTGGCCGCGAGGGGCAAGCTCAAGCCGGGGTCCCCAGCCATGGAGATGCAGGGGTGCAGCCGGGGGCCGCCAGGAGACTTATTCTAAGGGGGTGACAGGCGCGGACCCCGGCAGCTGAGCAGAGGGGCCTGCGATGGGAATTATCCGTGTACGGTTGCATCAGCGGCGCAGAAGCGCAACAGGTGCAACATCAAAGAGCATACGACAACGCACGCATCGCAGTATACATCCGTGTCATGCCCCGCAGCCGCAAGCTTACTAGCGCGGTTATACGTGCTGGATCTACGCGACATTTGCAACGAATTCGCGTTCAATTGATGTCTAATCCCATCGCGTATGTGTCGTGTCCATTCGTCTGAGCATGCTATGATGTCAGACGCTGAGGGCTGCTACGTATACCACATCACCACATCACCATCAGCCACTCAGTGGCTGAGTCTGAGCTTCGGTAATGGCATGTCCTGTGTCGTTTGTGCGAGGTTGAGCTAAGTTGTCATGCGTGGATTCGCTGGTATATGGGTCAATCTATGGAGTTATGCCTGCAACTTTATACGTTTAGTCTGAGCTGAGGTTGCCCGCATATTTGCCCTTCATCGCACCTTGATTGACATTAAACTTCGTCACTAGCGCCTTCATAGACCATTGCGCTTTCGCAGCGGAGGACCTGCCTGTCCACAGTGGTTAGAGCTGCTCTGCCTCCCCCCCCCCCCCCACACCCCCCTCCCCGCGCGATGTCACCCCCAAGGCTTTCAGGCCTCTGCAGGCATTATATATCTGCCTACCCCCTCTCCCCCAGCGCTTCTCCAGGTTGGCTCCCCATCGCGCCCGCCTCCAGGAGCACCCTCCCATGGAATCAAATGTTCCCCCGTTACACCCAGTAGCCCAATACACAGGGTTCTGCTCTTCCCCCAAGGTGCCCGCCTCCAGGGGTCGCGCGTGGCATGTTGCCCTTGCCCCAACCTCCACCGATTCTGCAAGAGGCACCAGACCTGTCCTAACACACCCCCCCCCCCCCACCAAGCGCTGCTGGGTCTCGGACTCTTCGAACGCTCAAGGTTGCGGAGAAGAAAGTTAAAGCTTACTGCAGAGCAGAAGCCCACGGTGGCCACAACGGATGCGGGTGCTGCCCCCCCGGGACACTCGCTGTGTGCGCGCAGTGAGGTCACCTGCTCCCCATCGCCCGCAGTGCGTGGATCAGGGTTGCTGGAGGACGAGGCTGAAGCCGCAAGTAGCGGTTGAGCAGCAGAGGCAAATACATGGCAGGCAGGAAATACTGGTGTGGCGGTTGCCGTGACGTCACCTGATGGTGGTTGAGCAGAATACATGGTTCATGTGTCCCAGTGCCAGTGTCCTAGAATGATGTGCCTACGTGTGGTTACGCTGTGGTGGAGCAACAAAGGTATTCTTCACTCTCTCGCTGATTGTGCCGTGCTACATCTCTGCATCTCTGCTCCTGCAGCCCTCCTGCACAGCAGCGCCTGCGCACCATCTTCACGGTGTCGGGCACGCTGCCCTCAAAACCTCCAAGGGTCAGATTTCCACACACATGCAAGCCTCAGGCAACTCTTCCTGCGGCAACTCTTCTCGCACAGGCCGCCTGCGCCACTGCAAGGCAACATCAGCTGACAGCGTTGCTTCAGGGCAGGCACACCAAGTGCTCATGAGGTACCTTCCTGGCATGGGGCGAAACCTGGCAATGTGGATGAGGGCGCCCGCACAGTGTTTTGAGGACGACACGTAATGCAGGTGTACACCAAGTTTGCATTTCCCGCAGGGTGTGTTGGGCAGAGAACAGGGGCCCCTGCAGGGGTCAGATGCACATTCAATAGTGCGCAAAGGGGCGGCGCCTGCAGGAGGGGGCCGCTGCGCGGGGGCCTGCATCTGCTCTCCTGCACTGACAGTGTGCACAGACTCAGTGCTTTTGACGGGCGCCCTCTTGCTGCCTAGGGTCCATGCATGTGGAACTGGCTGGCTTCTATGGAATTCGAAGTGGCATGCTGTCAGCGCATGCAACACATAGTCCAGCGAATCGTTACATTTCCAACTGTCTTACCAAGCACCGTTTGTGGCCCAGCTGGAGCCAATGCCACACACTGCTGTCGCAACGGGAACAAACATGCAACTGCAGCAACGTTTGGGCCGCATGCCACGTACGTCACTTGCTCATCACCCCCCGCCTGCCCGGCAGAAGAAGCTAGCACACTCACCGCCTATCTGAATTATTCTTGTTTGCCAGCTGTGCACACACCACTGCACCACATCCTATGTATGTAGGCCATCCCAACACTCACTCCTGGGGGTGTGGATGCAGCAGTATGGCACCCCTGGCCACTCTGCTGGCGAGCTTGCCCCGCTCACACTCAAAACCTGACTCAAAAGAAGGTGTTGCCGCCTCCACCACCTCCAGAAGGAGGGGGCGGCGGGGCCGCAGAAACAATGTTCTGGTAGCAGTAGGACTTCTGATCCCCCCATGTGTCGTACCACACCCTAACCTTGCTGACGCCGCTCCCGAGCCAGCCATCATTGCAACCCTCCCTGTCATACATCTGCCGAAACTTCAAGTAACTGTTCTTTTCGCACAGCCCCGAGCTCTTGCAGCGCATGTACGTGCCGAGGTTGAGCAAGTGGTCGGGGTCGCCTGTGTCCCCAGCCGCCCGCGTGTACTCGCTGTCACCGCACCACACCGCGCAGTTCAGCGGCTCTGAGTAATCCTTTGTGACGAAGGACGCAGAGTAAGACGTCGACAGGGAGGGGCCGCCCTTTGATGCCGAAACACCAATCGAAACGCTTTCCGACGTCTGCGCGTTGCCGTGCAGTAAACAGCCTTGGAAAGTGTTTCCGCCAGCGGAGACAGGGCCCACCTGGATGTAGCAGTCTGACTGATCGTCGTCGCCGGTGCGAATGAGGCCATCGGAAGTCCAAACGTCGCCGGCGCTGTTCAGCTTCGCCATGTTGCAGCGGTATCCAAACTCGCCGCACCGCACGATCAGCGAGCGCGCAAACTCGTGGCGCTTGGAGCTGCGCTCCGCCGTTGGAACGTCAGAGAAGCCGGAGCTGTGGCTGTTCGAGCAGCTGTAGTTCTCCTGGCAGTCGTTGCCGGCGGCGGTGGCGGCCAGCACGCTGAGCAGGGCTGCAAAGAGAGTGAACGGCGTCATCCTCGTGGCTGTTCACGTTTTGCTCTTCGAGGTGCCTCTCTGGAGGAGCCCTGCATGGCAGTTGTGATGCATGAAGAGAAGGGAGACAGTCCTTGAAATCAATGTGGGTGGCTCAATCTTCTTGTGGTGTTGGAGGGGGCTACGGCACAGCTACAGGAAGTGCGAGTTCATGGCAACAGCCTATGGCACCGATTCAGAGCATGCAGAGGAAACCCCCCAGGGCTGCTACCAGGGCCAGGAAACCAAACGTCGAACTAGAATCGATCTGCTCGCTGTTGGATGAGACTATCTATGACATGGACTGCCACACATCGTGTGGTGGTATGCGATGCCTTGCTGAGTAGAGTGGCATACACCACTAGGGTTCCTGGGCGCAAGGGTTATATAAGCCTGGATGAGCACTGCTGGTTCATCTTGATTGGATTCAGCTGTGCCATCAGGTATGTTTGATATAAAGGCCACAATATATATCGGTGTGTTTACACATATCGGTGTGTTGGCTGCAGCAGACAGAGAACTGCTACGCTGTGTAAGTAGAATTTCTCTGCACTCGCTGATATAAAGGCCATGGCAGCAGTGGCCAGTGCTGCATTATCCAAATGCTAGTTCCGGTTGGAAAAAAGTCTGGCTTGACTAAATCGATGAGTACCAGGCATTGGCAAGCTTGCCAGTGCACCCCTGAGACCGCAGCGCGGTTCGCTAGCCCGAACGCAGGCACTACTAAGGAAGGCCCACATGAACATAACTGTACACATATTTCGCACAATGTTCAAAAGGTTCTGAAGAAGGCGCCAGAAGAGGTTCAGCGTTGCTGTTCATGCTCAGACGTATGGTGCCAGCTCTCTGTTCGCGAAGCAACTCAGCAGATGGTTACAAATATCAAGAACATCCCTACACGTTGTATGTATGACTGTCTCGCCCCGAGCGCGATGCTGCGCTCTGATCATAGAAGTGCTGCGGCGAAAGTCCAATCATGCACACCTAGGTGCCTGCACATAACTCCGTAATCGCAAGTGCATATGACATGAGACATCACACCTGAAGAAAACACTTGTACAAAGATGTCCACGAAGCTCGAGGTCTCTGACGGCTATCTGCAAGTGCTCGAGATCAGATCTGAGCCTGAACAACGTGTCCAATCAACGGGCCGTGCTGTGCGAACTACACCTTGCATGATCAGTACTTCAATGCGAACTAGAGAAAGAATGAGTACCGGCCTGGGATCGTTTCTTGGTCGTGTTTGGGAGCAGCTGTAGCGAGGCCGGATATATGCATGCATGCACGAATATTCTCAGTGAGCTTGGGATTTGGTCGATAGATCAGTCTCCATGGCGAAGCACATACTTCCTGTGGCGCATGCTCGCAGCCTCTCATACCAGTGCCAGCACAGCCATCTGCCGAGCCTGTGATCAGACCTCTGCACGGCGCATGCATCACACCGAACACTCGCCGTCTATCCCCAAGTTGGGGCGGGGGCAGGAGTAGTCATTCGGCGCGGCCCCCAGCAAGGTGCCCATGCAAGGGGGATACTCTGGATTGGCTGTAACTAAACTTCGGGTGGCTGGTGGAACAGTGCCGGGCGGCAGCTGCAGTCGGTGGGCAGGCGCCGCACGGGTCGTCCAGTAGCACCCCACCTGAGCGCTGCTGCCCTGCACACCGCCGCGCAGGATCTGGTACGCTTGCACCACGCTATGCAGCGGCCCGTTCAGTGCCCCGCCCCCCATCAACTCCTTGCGAGCACTTCCTCCTGGGCCCCCAACACCCCCTCCCCCCCATACCAGGATCCATGCTCATGGCCCCCCTCCCGTTGCCGGCCCTCTGTTCCTCGGGTGCCCTCTTGGCGGGGTTGGCCGTCGCGGCCTCTCCTGGATGTCCCGCTCCGGGGCCGCACCTTGAGTCAAAGACTCACCAGACAAAAAGTAAATTATTGGGAGACTATGCCATGAGCTTCGCCCTCAGCACCACAGTGGCGGAGTTCATGTGATTCGTTACAGTGGAAACCACCCTTTACGCACCCGGCTCAGAAGTTCGAGGAGAAAACGAGAGGTGGATCTGGCTGGACCGGGGTTCGAACCCGGGACTGCGTGGTAAATCACGGCTGAGTTCAAGGTCAGTCCCGATACCAGTGTATCCATACTGCTTGGGCTCTACTGTATTGTTATGTACTCTTACTTGTTCCCGATTTGCATTTTTTCGTGAAAAACAGCGCATGCGTTCGAAACGGAGCCTTCCTCAACCACTGCATGCACAAGAATCTCAAATGTGGCTCCCAATAAGAATTGAATTGGCCCGAATTCGAACATTCGCGAATTTCGAACACAGCAATTGCAATGTTGCAATTGCTGTTCAGGAACTCTTTCACGACACCATGCTCGAATTGTTCGCTTTATATTCGCCAATCAGTCTTCTGCTTTATCTTGGGTGTCATATCATATTTTGCTGAACAACCACCGGCCTCGCGACTGTCTCACTGCTTCAAATCAAACAAGCTTGCTTGTTCAAATTCGTTTCCAGGTACGCCTCCCCTTCCACGCCCTCGCTCCTGCTTCACAACGTGTCATCGTGCAGTTCAGGCTGCAACTGCGTACCGTAGTATTGGAGTGTTCTCAGGTAGAGCGTGGTAACCTGAGCATGAGTCACGTGCTTCACCGTATTCACAGGGCTGTGCCAGGTGTAAGCAGCGCAATCAACGCCAGGAGCAATCAGTGGTGCTTGAGGTATCCCATGGTCCAGATAACACGCTTGTAACGTCACGAGCATGCTCGGAACAGGCGCCTGCGCAGTGCAGCCTGCACGCCTCGTCATGCAGCATCTGCCTCGTCACGTCCGTCCTGCGCTTCGTTCGCAACCTCCCAACATGGCAATCAAGCCTCTTCACTGTAGAAAACATCATCGGTATCCCTCTTTCGTTTGGGCTGTGGCCGCGCGCAGCAAGTCGGTCATATGCATGTTGATCCCAACTGGTCACGCAATCGATGGTGAACCCGTGTCTTCACTTCTCGCGCCCCTGTTCATTGGGGGTGTTCACTGCATGCACTACTGCGTGAATCGTGTCCCTTCACGCTCATTGCGGTCGTCTTCGTTCCCACATCTCGTCCATCCTGGGTCTGACGAGGCCGCACAATGCTTGCACAAGATTACGTACACTCTGGAATGATCACGCGTATCGACAAGGGCGCAGTCACTCAAAGGTGACACTCTGGAGTTGGATGCTTAGGGTGACCTGCGTTTCATGCTTATATGGTTGTCAGGCGTTTCTGCGCCTTTGGCGATGTAGTCACTGGATACAATGCAGCATCATGCCCTTCATGCACAGGTCCTGCAGTGGAAGCACGAGCTGGACAGAACGCACACAAACCATTCCCTCAGAGATGCCCGCCACTGTGCAGGTTACCACCGCCGCAAGTCTCGTCCGAGCTGCAGTCATGATGAAGCAGGCCTCCGCTTTTGTGCTCCTTGCTGCGTTTGCTTGTTTGGCCATGCTCCCATCCGCTGAGGCCGGCCCATTTGGCGCAGGCATTGTTGCTGTTGCAGGCACAGCCATAGCCACTGGAGTTCTTGTTGCCGGGCTTGTGTCTGGAGCTGGAGCACCAGCTGCTGCAGTAGCTGCTGTCGAGATACTACAGGCTACAGCTGCAGGCGTGGTTGCTGCGGGCGCTGTCCCAGTACCTTAGGTCAGAGAACTATGCTTTTTTGTGTGCTGTCAAGCACTACCGTTGATGAGCCAATCATTCTATGATCTAGGGTTTGGTTCACACTGAGTTGATCTGATGTCTCTCTGTGGGATGATTATGTAACCAACAGCTACTCCGCCATGGCATCAGGCAGGCACACAGATGCAAGGAGCATGCGACCATATCGCTTGAATGTAATCGATGTAGGCAGCGATCTTATCGTCAAGAGCGATGAACAAACATACGACATGAACCATGGGTGCATTTGCTGCACCGTGCGGGGGGGGGTTGGTGGGGGGTGTGCAAGCGCTGTGAAACAGCAGTTGGTGCCCTCGAGCCTAAACGAATCCTTGAAGCGGCCAATCATCTTTCGAGCGCACAGTGCCTGGCACACTCCAAGTGGAGGTGGTGGGGGGGCATCCTGGACCTCCGCATAGCTCCGCATAGCTCCGCACTCTCCATGCTTCCTGCACACCCTCATCACTCACCGCCCCCTGCTATGGCGTACGCCGCAACCGCTGAGGCGCCACCCTCACCTTCTGCATGGAGAACCCTGTCTGCCAGCATGCCTCTGCATGCATGCCAACAGTATCAGCATCATGTTAATGCACGTGCCAGCCACATCACACCTCGCCGCTGCGCTGTCAAGAAGCTAAACACCAACAGCCACAGAAAACACAAACAGCACAGTGTTCAATGAGCGGGCCGTGCTGTGCGAGCTACACCTTGCATGGTCAGTACTTCAATGCAGACTAAAGGAAACATTCTGGCCAGCCTGAAAGCGTTTCTTGGTCGTATTGTGGAGCCGCTGTAGTTAGGCCGAAAATCTACATGGCAGAATATTTTCAATCAGCACTGTGATTTGGTCGATAGTTCAGTCTCCATGGCGCAGAAAAAGTTTCCCGCGGCGCATGCATCACTTCTCGGTGTGACAATCGCTGAGGAGAGCCCGGTGCCAAAAGCCTGCCACATTCACTACGATTGTGGTTCAGCATAGTCGTATCAGACTGGGCCTTGCAGTCCCCACAGCTGATGCAACAGGCACCTGCGGCTACAATCCCCCCCCCCCCTGTCACCTTTCCAACCACACTGCGGCTCCCATTCTGCCCTCCCCCCTCCTCCGATCGCAACCCTCCCTCCGCTTAGCGCTCCCGTATCATGAGCCTCCCTCCCTCCCGTGCACGGTCCCGCGCCTGCCTCTACCTCCCTCTCGAGCGCCTCAGCCTCCCAGCCCCCTCCGGCACTCCCAGTCCGCAGCTCACCTCATCCTTCGGCGCGCCCCTGTGCCGCTGCTGGCTGCGTATTGATGTCACCCCCACATTCCTCCGGCGCCCCGCTCCCCATCGGCCGCTCGTGCAGGGTGCCGAGTACGGCCTGTCCCCCCCCCCCCCCCCCTCGGGCGCCGTCGTCGCCCCGCTCCTGGCTCCATGTTCGTAGTCCACGCTCCGGGCGTCCATCGGCCGGGACATCCTCCTGCTGTGGTCTCATCTGGCTGTGTGTTTGGTGGCGGGCGCCCCAGGTGGTGGCTCTCAAGTGGCAATGGCCCGGGCACTCCATTCTGCACAGTAGTATTTCAAACTTGTGCTGCTGGAGTGGAGTGCGTGTGTGTAGGGTTTGGAACTACTTCTGGCTTGCCTCGGTCCATTTTTGGTTTGTGTTAGGCGTTGCATGGTTGCCACCATTGGTTGCGGTGTTGCTTGGGTGGCTTCAGATGATGTAACGTTGTGCACCCTAGTTTCTTGAGAGTCAACCCTTTCGATGCAAGTTTTACCCTGTCGATGAAACACTTCCCAGAACAAGACAAGTCAGCAAAAATTGCATCGAGAACGTTCAGTGTAATGTTACATTGAACCACTTCGCACGATAAAAAGTTCATTGCACCAGCCATGCATTTCTTCAATGCACATTACATTAATCCGTCGTAGTTCTGTCTTGGACTTGCAAAATATTCGTCCACGCCACTTCACACCGTACTAACAAACCCATCGACTGCCAGAGTGCCTCGCATCAATAGACTCCCAGTTCAATCGAGCAGTATGTCGCTGTTGGAGGTGGACAGCTGCCCTGGAACACGAACGAACCAGCAATTACAGCATTGTCCATATCCACTGTGATACAAATCAGCTTCTACACTACGAGACATGTGCAACCATGAAAAATCTTAGTCAACCTCCTCAATGGTTGGGCCAGCCCCTGAGCCTGCCCCAGCAGCGCCCCCAGCATCAGCCCCAGGCATGCCGCCTGGCATGCCACCCGGCATGCCACCTGGCATACCACCCGCAGCACCGCCATACATCTTCGAGATGATGGGGTTGCAAACACCCTCGAGTTCCTTCTGCTTCGACTCGAACTCCTCGACTTCTGCAAGTTGGTTCGAGTCCAGCCATGCAATTGTGTCGTCAACAGCCTTAGAGATAGCATCTTTATCCTCTTGGCTGAGCTTGTCACCGCTCTCGCTCATGGTGTTACGCATGCTGTACGCATAGTTCTCAAGACCATTCTTTGCCTCAACCTTCTTTTGCTGGGCCTCCTGCACATGTACAAAGTTCATAAAGTGTACTCAGAGGCTGATGATTGTCACTTTCAAGAATTCAGTCACTTTCAAAAATTCAGATTGAGCAACACCCTGCTGTTGTTTCCAGTGCACGGTCAAGAACATGAACAGACAATTAGTGGGGTTTGGTGAGGAAACATGTGATCACTGTAGGGGCGCACATCCTCAGCCTTGTACTTCTCTGCTTCTTGAACCATGCGCTCGATATCCTCCTTGCTGAGGCGACCCTTGTCGTTGGTGATGGTGATCTTGTTGGTTTTGCCACCGCCCTTGTCTGTAGCTGTCACGTTGAGAATACCGTTCGCATCCATATCAAACACAACCTCGATCTGTGGGACACCACGGGGAGCAGGGGGAATACCGGTCAGGTCGAACTTTCCGAGCAGGTTGTTATCACGGGTGAACTTCCGCTCACCCTCATACACCTGCATGTGCACCCAAAGGGATAAAAAGGGAGTGCGTTGAATTGTCATCAGGCACCAAACAGCCATCCGTCATGCAAATGTACATTTGATATCACTCAACAGCACTGAGCCATCACTCAACACTTGGTGGCGGTATTCACACCAGATGCCAGGAAGGTGACTGAGCCATAACAGGAAGCAGTAGGAAGGGCACCTGGATGAGCACTCCAGGCTGGTTATCGCTGTATGTGGAGAAGGTCTGCTCCTTCTTAGTTGGGATGGTGGTGTTTCGGGGAATGAGGGCGGTCATGACTCCACCAGCAGTCTCGATACCCAGGGAGAGGGGAGCCACATCCAGCAACAGAAGATCCTGAACCTTTTCAGACCCCTCGCCTGTCAGAATTGCAGCCTGCACTGCGGCACCATAGGCAACAGCCTCATCGGGGTTGATCGACTTGTTTAGCTCCTTGCCACCAAAGAACTCCTGGAGGAGGGCCTGGACCTTGGGGATACGAGTGGAGCCACCCACTAGCACAACATCGTGCATCTGTCCCTTGGACAGCTTGGCATCACGCAAGCAGCTCTGCACAACAGTCCACATCAGAATTGTGCGCGCAGCTTCATGAGCGTGCAAGTTTGAAAACATTACCACACACATCATGATAAACATGCGATGATAAACATGCGATGAACTTTCCATGTGGACATGACAGCACTTACGCAGGGGTGTTAGTGCTGAAAACAGCAGGTAGGGTTGACTCACCTCCACGGGGTCCATGCACTTGCGGAACAAGTCCATGCACAGTTCCTCGAATCGGGCACGAGTGATGGACGTGTAGAAGTCAATGCCCTCAAACAGAGCATCGATCTCCAGGGTGGTCTGGGCAGATGTGGACAGCGTGCGCTTTGCACGCTCAGCAGCTGTGCGCAAACGCCTGAGGGCACGTGCGTTTGTGGTGATGTCCTTCTTGTACTTGCGCTTGAACTCCTGCATGACAGCTATGATGATGTGAGGAGACAAATGTAGCCCAAGGACATCCGTTGGCGACTGCAGCACGGCATGATCTACCTTCCTCGCATTGGAAGGAAAATGCTACTTCAGTTCGATGTATGGTCAAAGACATACAGCATCGATCTGTGCAGCCGGCAGCATATACATGTGCACCGACACCATCGTAAGCACAGCTGAACGTACCTGGGTGAAGTGAGCCACAAGGCGGTTGTCAAAATCCTCACCACCGAGATGGGTGTCTCCGTGGGTGGCCTTGACCTCAAAGATACCCTCATCGATGCTGAGAAGAGACACATCAAATGTTCCGCCACCAAGGTCAAAGATGAGAATGTTTCGCTCCCCACCGCTCTTCTTGTCGAGACCGTAAGCAATGGCTGCTGCTGTGGGCTCGTTAATAATGCGGAGCACCTCGAGACCGGCAATTGAACCAGCGTCCTTGGTTGCCTGGCGCTGTCCATCATTGAAGTAAGCGGGCACAGTAACCACAGCCTGCTTCACATCGCCATCCAGGTAAGATTGCGCGATGTCCCGCATCTTAGTGAGAACCATTGAGGAGACTTCTTCGGGAGCAAAGGTCTTGGTCTCGCCCTTGTACTCCACCTGGAGAACGGGTTTGTCGCCAGCTGCCTTGACGACTGTGAATGGCCAATGCTTCATATCATCTTGCACTGCCATGTCCGAGAATTTACGTCCAATAAGACGCTTAGCGTCGAACACTCTGCACGGGCGCGGGGCGGTGAGGACGACATGCCTTGCAGTACTGAGTAGAAGTGCAACGGGTCGGCGGCGACACTCCACAGAGAACCACAACGAAACCCCTCTGATGCAAACGCGATGTACAAGGCAAATGACACAATGATAAACGTCAACGACAATGCGTCATCCGAAGAGATAATGGCAGTCTGCGCGATGTTGGTCTGGTCCAGTAGGCCACATGGACCCTCGGAAGCGGGAAGCAGTGAGACAGTAGCTCGCCATTGCAGCAATTTGCAACAGTTCATAGAAACTATCAGAATGACAGTGTCACGCGATTAGGCATGCCTGAAGACATGTTCCTCGGCCGGTCAAAACGTCTAGAACGATCCAAAGCTGGGCAAGCAAAACAGAACGTTCACGACCTTGCAAACACACCAGTGCACGGAGAAAATATATAAACACAACAAGAAGTGGCTTGCGTCTCTTATTCAAGCGAACAGCGGTCAAAAGTGAACTCGATGGTCCAAAGTTCTAGAGGGATCGTTTCGACAGCTGCAGAGTGCCAGATCGAGAGAGTGTGCAGCCAGTGTCTGCATATACCAGGATATCAAGTATGTTGAAACGCACGTGTTGGTTGGGTTCATGGCCGTCTGGTTCTTGGCTGCATCACCGATGAGGCGCTCAGTGTCGGTGAACGCTACGTACGAGGGCGTGGTGCGGTTGCCCTGGTCGTTACTGATAATCTCAACACGATCATTCTGCCAGACACCAACGCAGCTGTACGTGGTGCCGAGATCAATACCGATGGCAGGAGCTTGCTTCGCCATCTTGAATTGCTGAAGAAGACTGAGAGATGAAGGAGGCAGTAATTGTTAAGCTTCTTTGCACAAGAATATGATACACAAGCTGTAGCGCAAGTGTCTTTATATACTTTGCTGTCCACTGCTCAACATGGTGAAGCAACGAATTGTTAGGCGGCTTCTCGAAGAAGAAACCTCTGGAAGTCTCCAGACAAGTTTGCTTCTAGCACACTCCAAAGGTTTGAATCCACAGGTCAACGATCCCTGAACACACAGGTGAAAATGAAACGGCAATCATTCCAAACATGAATGCTGCTGTGTTTGATTGCCTTGGCATCCACTGCACATACAAGGACGGCAATCTCTTAATGATCATTCCAGCACTGCCTCACGTCCGAACTCAACTCTCATCCAAGAAATAATGTGAGCACGTCACTGGAGGTTCGAATTGTATGAAAATGGTGAATGGGAGTTGCTCCTGTGCAGTGCACATCCTTTCAGCCTCGTAGGGCGCAGGTGATGGTTCCGGAAGGAACCACAGCAACCGCGCGCGTATGCTTGCGTATCTCAGATACTTTCAACTCAGCAAACTCCAGAGAGAATTAATGCTTCTCGCCGTCCGTTTGATGCTGAAATGAGCCAGTTCAGACTGAATTTGCCGTTACTTGTTCTCTGAACAAGGCGATGTGGCCCTTGGTGCTGACGTCCACCGTTTCTGGGTTCCCCCTGTGTGATTCTAGTTCCCAGTTCGTCCCATTGTACTGTGTTTCCCAGTTCTTGCTATTTGAGTGTAGTTGGGGGTCACACAGGCTCTCCGCAGTACACAGAATCTGAGGTTACACATTTCCGAACCGTACTGACTACGATTAGGCTGTACAAAAGGTGTTCAAGCTCTCGAAGGTAACCGCTAGGATGCCAATTGGTCAATTGGCGCAACAGTTGCCCAACCTAGTGGTAGGGCAGGAACACTCCAACTTCACACGGCCCCATCATCATTCCCACTCGATGGTTCCAGGGGGTTTGGATGTGCAGTCGTAAGTGACGCGGTTCACTCCCCGGACTTTGTTGCAGATTTCAGTGCTCACTTCAGACAGGAACTTGCCGTCAAAGGCGTAGGCCTCTGCTGTCATGCCATCACTGGATGTCACTGCACGAAGTGCAACAACACTTGCGTGTGTGCGCTGATCCCCCTGCACTCCTACGCTCCTAACTGGCAGCAGCACAGCGAATGCCTGCATAGAAGCCATCTGTCAGATATCGCAATCGTGCAATGTTGTGCAGTTCTTCGCTCAGCAACGCTTCAGCAGCACTGCTTCAAGCAGAGGCATCAACGCTGAGATATTCACAGAGTTCAATCTGATTTCAGCACATGCCAGCACGGTCTTCGATGGCGCATAAACTGCACTAAACACCCCTACAAAGGCCATAGGGGATGATGAGCCCTAAGCAGATGCTCTTTTGCCACTGAGCATACCGCAAGGACTTGCCCCAAAGTTGAAGACACAGTGGACACACAGAGGGTGCAAAACTTAAGTGAGGAAGGTTGCAACCTTTGACAAGCTCCTCCCATCCTACTGTTGTTGAGTATGGTTCGCCGAACAGATGTGACTGCCAAGTCCCGCATATTCATCAGTACCCAGTGCACCGTTGGGTGTCACCAGCTCACTGCTAGTGACGCGATTTCCACTCTAAACTGTTGCAGCACTCGTGTGTTCGGCATACAGGGTTGTGCACAGGTCGCTAACAGTGCGTACAGCAACAAATCTGGACAGATTCGTCCAGAGTTCACAACGACAAACGCAAGTTGAAAACAAGGGTGGCATGCCTGCCAGATTTCATCGTAGAGACCATGGCGGCGGATGGCACTGATGTAGACGTCATCCACCTTGCGCAGCAGGTCCAGTGCCCCTTCCTGTGTCACATCCCCGAGAATCCTCACTGCAAGGCCTGGTCCCGGGAAAGGGTGCCTCTTGATGAAATCCTGCATCAGCGACGCAGCAGAATGTCTCATCATTGCTTCATAGATCATGATGGAATGCTCCTGCAGCCCTGAAAGGCAAGTAGAGGGCAAACAGTGGGCAAGCACCATTACACATATCTCCATCCCTTTCGCCAAGTGCAAGAAATGCTTCCAGATTGTGTTTGTTTGGAATTTCTGGAAAACTGTCCTAGTTGCAACTGCATGTGGCACTGCAGACACGTCCACGCTGAGCCCACACATGCATGCACAGATGCAGAACGTCTGATATGATACATGTGTCCATACGCAACAGAAAGACATGCTGGGAATACACATCCCAGGAGACATACCTCAGGAACGCCCAGCAGGCGGCCCATGGTGCGGACTTCATCTTTGAACAGCTCGCGCAGCGGCTCAATGAGCTCAAACTGCAGGTCTTTCGGCAAACCGCCTACATTGTGGTGGCTCTTGATAGTGTGGCTGTGCTTCTGGCCTGAACCCGGGGGAGGGCATGACTCAATGACATCCGGATACAGTGTGCCTTGCACCAGGTAGCATGGCTTGATGCCTTTCTCCTTCTGCAGTTGGTCCCTGCATGTGCATCTGCTGGATGGATATGCTCGTAGGCAACTGGACCTGTAAGGTTCTGCATTGTCCGGGTTCGAATAAGAGGAACAGCTCTGCTGCAGTGCGCTCAATAAGATCTTGATCAGACAAGCCTAACGTGTTGCCAGCCGATTTTCCATGGGGTTGCCTCACGCTCACAACTACTGAACCTCTGTAGCATTTTCTCAACAGCAAGACCTTGTTACCTGCGCAGTGAATTCGCAGTGGGAGGCCACAGTCTTGACACTGTGTGAATGTGCCGGTGCGTCGGCCTGTCAAGGTACTGAGCAGTTACGGTGGATGCAGTTATCGCACCGGAAGCGCTTGAAGCACTCAATGAACTCGGCTCCGATGGCTTTGCGCTTCGCCTCAGGATCTGTGACGCCCCGCAGGCGCCCCATCATCTCCTCAGTAGCGTCGATGCGGGTCACTGGCAGCTTGAGCTGCTCGTTGAACGTCTTCATGACTGTGTCCCCTTCATTGAGCCTCAGCAGCCCGTTGTCCACAAACACGCAGTGCAGCCTGTCCCCGATTACCTGCATAAACAGTTTATGTCACAGGTCTGAGAAGAGGCTGATTCAGTGCATGGTTGATGCCTTGTTCATCTGCAAGGTCAAACATTGAATAGCACACGCCATCAGCACTGCTCATGAGGCAAGCGGATGCAGCGATACCACTCAACCTGCGCATCTACTAGCATCACAGCAGAAGTCAAAATAGTTGGTCACCACACAGAAAGCTTCCAGTATTACTTACATATTGCCAGAATCGTCCCCGAGGGGTGGTCCCCACAAACATACAACAGCGTCTGCACGCACACCTGCAACAATACAGAGGAGGAGCGCACTGAGTGAACAAGAGATGCAGCAACGGTGGAGTCCACGCCCCCAGATAGCGCACAGATGACGTGTGCATCTGACCCCACCTTGTCTGCGATGACCTGCTTCTCTGCATCTATCACTGACTGCATGGACCAGTCCCCTTCCAGCCCTGCGATCCTCGTCAGAAACCTTCGCAGTGTATGGATACCCCTCTCAGAGTGTACTACTTCTGGATGATACTGCATCATGTGGGAATCTGTCACTGGTTCTGTCCCTCTTGTTGCGCACTACTTCTGAGAATCATCCTAACGATGGGATGGCCCTCCCTTTGTCAATATTGAAATCTTTAAGGTGCACATGAATATGCGTATGCACATGAATATCAAAGTCTCCTGCCAATTGGTTCTAGTGTTCGGCACAGAGGTACACTTGATACACTTGGCGCACACCTGCAAGCCAAAGATGCGACGCTTAGGGTCTTCAATGGCCACTGTTACGTCTTGCATCGACTTTGCTGCGCAAACAAAGCCAGAAGGTAGCTCTGTGACGTCATCACCGTGCGACATCCATACTTGCTGAGTTTCTGAAGGCTCGTCTGCATACAATGCCGTGGAGGCCTCCTGCTTGATGGCCATACGCCCAAACTCTCCTCCTGTGGGCGACGTCTTGACTTGTCCTCCCAAAGTGTGCGCTATCAGCTGCATGCCGTAGCATATTCCCAGCACAGGAATTGATGCACTGTCTGTGTAGTCAAAGAAGCCAGCTGGCAAGCTGGGAGAAGTGCCCTCATGCACAGAGTTTGGGCCTCCAGAAAGAATGATGGCCTTTGGAGCAATATGCGTCACCCTCTCAAGATCCGAGTCCCCGGAAATCATGATGGACAAGAATCCCAGCTCGCGCACTCTGCATATGTGTGGCTCTGTCAGCTGTGACCACCATTGCGATCAAGCAGATCGGAGAAAGAAGGAAAATTGGAGAAAGTAGGATACTTTGGGGACAATGCCATGGGACCATCTGTCTGTGCAGCAAGCCATTCAAAGCAAGATGTGACATTTCAGCTGCCAGGTTGCCTCAGCTACGCACCTTCGAGTGATAAGCTGGGTATACTGGGAGCCATAGTCAATGATCAAGACTACAGTTCTGGACTGTGCCACATACGAGTCCTCAATACGCTTTGCGCGCTTGGCCTGCGGCTCGTCTGTCATTCTATTCAATTTTGATATGCAGGAGCAGTCTGCAGGCCCATCTACACGAAGAGAACAATATACTATCCATGTGTGCCACCCTGCTTTCCGTTTCGCTGCTCTCTGCGGCAACGCGTCCATGTGCGAAATTCAACCCCCGCAATGTACCTACACGGAGTGCTGTGTGACTCATGCCGTCCCGTTGCACGCTTACCTTGGACTTCCACCGTCGATTGTTTTTGTTCTGCGTGCACGTTGTCATTGTCTCTTCGCACGCAAAGGCTGGGTTTCACAGGTGCGTGAAGTGTCTCGGCAACAGCAACAGGAAGTAGCCTGTGGCACTCCGCGGAATACCCGCGGTCATGGCACTATGAAGCCAACAAAGGGGTGCATTGAGCGCTTAAACAAAGAGTATCGAAGGCTCACAAAGGTACGACTCTTGCACTACCAGCGTGCTGTGCTTCAATGCCTTTGCCTCTTGAGTCGTTTGTTTGTTCGAGATCAGGTTCGAGTGATTGTGTTTTCCTCTATGTACAAGAATCCGTGAGGTGTTTTCCAGTTGGCTTCCACCCAACCTCAACTTCTTGATCTGCCCCACATATAGCCTCGTGCACGATTAGCACCAGTACACAGGTGGTAGGCTTTATTCAACTTCATACGTTTGAATTCGTACAGGAGCCTGTGCCTAATGTTTTAGCTAGGCCAGACCCAACCAACATTCTGGAATGGCACTTCGTGATAGAAGGAGCTCCTGGGACTCCGTATGAGGGAGGTTTCTACCATGGGAAGCTCCTATTTCCGCCTGACTATCCTTTCAAGCCCCCGGGTATCTTTTTTGTGACTCCATCGGGACGCTTCAAGCCCTATGTCAAAATCTGCTTCTCATTCTCAGGTACTGCGAAGATTTCCCATGTCCGTTGCGGTCCAGCCGTGCAGATGTGAAGCTTTACAACTGCCAATGCTTTGTGCTTATCGCCCAATGTCGTCCTGTATGGGGTCACACACATCCACGCAGATTGCGTAATGTTCTGCAGACTACCATCCTGAAGACTGGAATCCAATCTGGCATGCGGGGACGATCCTCAATGCCACAGTATCTTTCATGAGCGCTGAAGATAACACAACAGGTACGCACAGCCGTGGTTCCATTTCTCAGAAAGCTTGGAATGACATATGGTGCACAGTCACCGCTTCCTCAGCTTCAACACCTGCAGTGCACACAATAACCGGAGTAGCTACTATACAGGCAGTGTGAAGACGACTGACGCTCAGAAGAAGATTCTGGCATCTCAGTCGTTGGAGAATTCGTGCAAGACGCCTGCATTCACTCGCATCTTTCCTGAGTATTTAGACAAGCTGAATGAGCAGCGAAAGCATCGCGAGGAGAGCAGGGACACAGATCCGTGTGCCAATTCTGCTGAAGACTTGGATGAGGCGGCTGCTGAGGTAGACGATGTAGCTGCAGCTCGCCCCGGCGCACAGAATCTCCCACAGATTGCGGCAACAGTAGGTGTAGTGATGGTAGCTCTCTCAGTTGCATATGTTCAGTACCTTCTCAGGTGACAGTACGGGTATCGTGGTAGGAGGACGGGGTAGTGAAGCATACGTCCTCTCATGAGACTGAGTGGCAAAATCTGTGGCAAAATCTGTACTCTGCAATGCCTTACACAAACCAGGGGCACAAGAAGTGCCTTGCTGCAGTGCACTGCGGATCCCCATAGCCCATGCTTTGAGCGTGTGTTGCAGCTTTCAAGTTGCCTGCTGTGCTTATTCACGTCTCTGTGAATACACCTGGCGTACATGTCACATGCCATCCGTGGGACAGCTACCATGCACCCACAGGTACTACGCAACTTGTTCGCAGTCAGGTGGCCAGGTTGACTTCGATCTGCTTTCTTGTGGTCGGAGTCAGCAGGTTCACTGGCTGTCCACAAGCTGTACAGTGCTTTCACCACTGCCTCAGAAACGATACAACTAGGAAAAGCGAATGGTCTTCGATATCAATGTCTGCAATAGATGGTTACACCCACAGCGTCTGTAAATACACTGCCTCCTACTCTGAAACAGGGGTGTACAAACCGGATGCTACCAGCACCCTTTGGCGGGCACGAGATATCTTAGACTTCCGCCGAGCCCCTGTGTTCTTCTGCATGACTCCTTTGGTCACGGCCTTGTCTATGTTGGAAAATGCCTTGTGCATCATCTGATCTGCTGGCTGTAGGTCTGCTTCTGCCTGGAGCTCTGCAGCACGGCTCATGAATGCAGAATACTCCTTGAGAACTGCACGAGATGAAGACTTTATCAAGTCCTTGTAGTGCTTGTTGTAAGCGGTATTGCGGGCTTCAACACGCTGACGGCGGTCTGAGTTCTGAGCCCCACACACCACTGTTGCGCGAGCATCCACGCGCACAATCATTGCTGAGGACACTCTGGGCACAGCAAGTGCACGGCAGCTTGGCGAGGCCATCGTAGGACGGAATGCAACACTCGCCATCACAACGATACTTCGCGGAAGCTAAACAAGAACCGCGCGCGTGGTACCAAACAGAGCGTTGCTGCAAAGACGAGCTGCAGATTTTGAACAGGAATACTACTTGTAGGTGCATGATGTGTTTTCAGAGCAGTGCTGTGGCAAGTGTGAAGACACGTGATTCACCCAACTTCGACCAGAGCCACAACTGCATGTATGGTATACCATAGGT
This sequence comes from Ulvella scutata, assembly GCA_032359135.1. Lineage (NCBI taxonomy): Eukaryota > Viridiplantae > Chlorophyta > Ulvophyceae > Ulvales > Ulvellaceae > Ulvella > Ulvella scutata. The sequence goes on from JAUMHD010000001.1 coordinate 275,967, forward strand.
ATGTACGGCATGTAACATGTGCTTATAACATGTTATAAGCACATGGGATCCCTGCTACTTGCACTTTCTAGTGTGTTTCATGTTAACAAAGGTGGCCGTTTGCGTTGACAGACTTGTTGTGAACGATTCAGCACAGGTCTGCTGCCCTGAAAGTTTCTTGAGATATGACTTGAAAGAACAGTTCGTTCCACAACAGAACAATGTGTTTGTGTTCGCAGGTTCTCCTGCGTACTGACAGTTCGTTTCACTCTAGCATGTTTGAAAGAGTCTCCTGAGCCACTGCTAACAGTACAAGTGCAGTAGACCCAATGCCAACCTAGCGTTCACTGATCCCGGGCACTTTTTCGATACTGAACCAAACAGCGAAATAATTTGACCACGTTCATCCATAAGTTCATGATATTGCTACTATATGGTCGTTCAGGTGCGTGTTTTTGGCAGTGTGTAAAGTGCAGCTTGTTAGACTTGTCATGTGCATGTTCGCTTTTAGCCCGGATACCCGGCATTTGCAGTCTGCTCGATGGCCAGACTTTCCGGCAAAGCCATCAACATATATTATTAAGTGGTACAGGCTCGAGAGCTGCCGTCGAGCAGACTGCAAATAGAACGCCCGTTTTTATGTGCATGAGCGCACGCTAGTTTGGCATTGGGCCAGTAACAACTTAAGATTGGGGGACCAGATGGCGCTTTCAACTCCATCATTCGTAGATGGAGATGCACCTAGCAACGTTTCAAGGAACCAAGTTGGTTGTCATGGGCACCTTGCTTGTTCATTGCGAAGGGGGGAAAATGTGAAATAGGAACCTGAGCTGCACTCAGGTTTTTTGGATGGGAGTGTCTCTTTGGGTGGCTGGTTTCTGAAAAGCCAAAGGGTCCCATCTGGCGGGGTTTGAGCAGCTTGGGAGTGCGGCTTGTTCAAACAAACCAGGCGTAAAGGCAGTGGGGAGGGTTGTGTCTGACCCTCACCCTCCAAGATATTGCTCCTCTTGCGGATTGCGGAGCACCCAGCCTTTGTTCCGCACCCTGCGGCCTACTGCTCTCCTCAATCGGTCATTCAACTGCCTCTTTTGCACCTTGGTGAATGTCTTGCTGCCTCCATTGTTCCTGGTGAAGGCTCGTCTCCGCCTTGGTACACATTCCTTCTAGGACCGATCGGTTACAGGATCTGGTCCACCTACAGCCCTTGGGGCGCGAGGCTCGTATCCTGTGGGTGACTCACGTGCCCGAGTTCCCTTTTCTCTCCCTCTAACCTCGGTACTGCAACCATGCTCCGAGTGTAGCAGGTACCTGCTGCACAAATCATCACTGTGCTGTACATATGGTATTGTGAAGTGGCGCATTGCTGGACACCATGGTGTTGACTCTCCCGATGGCATGGCAGCCTGTCGCTGTGCTTGTCCTCACTGGCCTCTCTTGGAACCTTCCTGGCCTGACACGCTTGCCACTGGAACACAAACCCTCAGTAAACAGGAGAGGCTCCACTACATGGTACGTACTTGCCACAAGAACAGTTTCACATTACATTCACGGGTCAGGCCCGTACACAAGTCCTTGAGCCAGCTATCTGCTTGTTCCTCTGGATAATTTCAGGGAGCTTGCATTACAGTCGCCTGTGCTGCCGGTGCTCCTGGGGCCATGCCTCACCACACAGCACACGTTTTTTTTCTTAAACTGCAGGTCGCGAGGTACTCTGTTTACAAACCGGAAAGGTAGTAAATAGGCATGAACCCAAATAGCCAAAATCAACTAACACAAAACATCCACCACT
>JAUMHD010000001.1:285392-345803 GCA_032359135.1 Ulvella scutata
CCCCCGCCCCCCGCGTCCCCCACCCAGTACAGAAAAGTGTTCTTGTCCTTGGTACCACCTTTGATCAATTTGTAGTTCAGATCGAATTAGCTAAGGTTATCTAAGACCATAGATCAATTAACAAAGTCACTCAGAGCGCCCAGGATGAATACTTTAAACTATTTCGCTGACACAATTAGTCTTTCCCCATTCGTTAACTATATCCGGGACCTTTTTTTACAGGAGTTTTGCAACGGAGGAAGCTTGCGCGACGCAGTGGCTAAGGGGTACTTCACTGTGGAGAACATGCCGCGGCGCTGGGGTCCCATCATGCGTGTGCTCACCGACATCGTGGCCGGCATGAGCTACGTGCACGGCAAGCGCATCTGCCACGGAGACCTCAACCCTGCTAATGTCATGTTCAAGGTATGCATATGCATATGCATATGCATGCATGCATGCATGCCTACAACGCATTCAATGCGCAGCAGCCCCCAGCAGAATCGGGATTGCTTCTCGCAACCCCTCGAGTGCAGTTTATGTCTCTGCGAAAAGCATGCTGCTTCAATGCTGTGCTGGTTCAATGATGCATCATCCCAATAGACTCTAGCAACAAGCCGAGTCTATACACGCGCCTGCGACCCCACTTCAATGGAATCTGATGTAATCTGATGGAATCTTGAATCCCACTTCAAGATTCAATAAGATTCCGTCAGATTAATGGCAACTGTGCTGCTGCCTGTCATTGGATGTGTGCAAAGTTACAGGCTTAACTCCATAGAATGGCTCATGCGCCTTTCATTGGAGGGTACTATATGGCTCCCGTTGGAGACCGATCCATGCCATGCACTGCCATGCACTGCACTGCACTGCTCTGTTCTTGTGATGGTGCCACAGTGTCCCCTCTAGGTTGTACTGTTTCTGTGTGTCCTGAAGTTGTTGTGACTACCTGAAGTTGTTGTGACTAGAGTGGCTACTTCTCAACATACCAAAGGTTTACAAACCGGAAAGGTAGTGAATAGGTACGGACCCAAACAGCCAAAAGTAAGTAACAGCACCGCATAGCATACCATAGTATACACTGCACTGCACTGCACTGCACTGTTCTATTCTGTTCTGTTTGAGCCGAGATCGATGCACGGTTATTGCATGGCAGCCAAAAGAAGCTCTCCCATGCACGGAGCTCGCACCTGCGTAGTGTGTAAAGTTACAGGCATAACTCCATAGCATGGCTCATGTACCACCTGCGTAGTAGAAACTTTGAAACCTGCACCCAAGAAGTTCGTCTCCTCAGGTTGTGGTTTGTTTGTGCAGTACGATGGCAGCATTTGTTGCTGTTGTGTGTGCAAAGAGATCACATGGACAGGTCCAGACGAGGAAGTAGTGGTCATCGAAAAGTAGAACTAGCAATGCTAGTTCTACAAGCAATGCTAGTGCAGAATAGTTGTGTGTGCAGTTATGTGTTCAGAATCCCCAGCTGTCATTGCTGGGGTTTGTTTGTGCGGTACGATGGCAGCTAGTTTGTTATTTCTGGGGTTTGTTTGTGCAGTACGATGGCAGCAAGTTTGCATCCATCCAGCAGGCCCTGGCAGCCTGCAGCTTCGTGGCCAAGGTCACCGACTTTGGCATGGCGCTGCACCTGCAGTCAGGCGCCACGCACGCCAGCAACATCAACCAAGGCACTCCGTTCTACATCGCGCCCGAGGTGCTGCGCGACCACCAGCTGCACCAGGCCAGCGATGTCTACGCCTTTGGCGTGATCATGTGGGAGCTTATGAAGGGCTGCCTGGCGTACGTGCGAGGGTGCGTGCTTTCCATCCGAGTTACCCGCAGTTCATATTTTGAATTTGAATTTTGAATTTTGAATTCGAATTCGACAATTTTAGAATATGTGGGTTGTTCGCCATTGAGTACCTTTCTGGTTCGAAAAGTGAATTTGAATTATATGACAGTTTTCTTTTGTAATCTCTTTTCTCGATCCTTGCTTGCTCACTACTGTGCCTCTCAATGTGCAGAGCAGGCATATATGCTAATGGGGATGGGGAAAAGCTAATTCTGTCAGTGAAGTACTTTAAATTATTCACCTTGGAGGGTGTGACATGTAACAATTCGCGATAGCATCTAATTAGTTTCTTCCAGTTCATTGTTCTACTGTCCTGTCGATGTAATACATCTGATTAGTTTGGCTGACAGTGGCTGACAAGTTGTCAATAACGATAACCCTAGTGCAGCAGAGTTGCTTTTCGTGCAAGTTTATCAGCCTGGGCCAAAACAACTAGTAGTTTCGAGCAGATAATACCCCGAAAATTCATCACAAAATAAAGAATTGTTCTTTGCACCGGCCCCAAAACAGAAAAGTTCGCTAAAACAATTACCTTCCCCCAATTCCTTACTAAAAGCAACCCTGGTGCTGCAGAGGAGAAGGCGACAGCGCAACAAAAACCCAGTCCAACGCGCCAAACCGCACCAAACCCTCCAAGACGTTTTGCCGCCACCCTGACTTTCCAAAGCTGCCCGCGAGCGTGCCGCTGACGTACACGCTCACCATCACCGCCTGCCGCAGCAACATGCTGCGCGAGCGGCCCACGTTCCAACAGCTGCAGCAGCTGCTCACTGACCTTGGAGATGAGGTGGGTCGAGGGTTCTACATCAACGGCCAGGGCCTCGCACAGGTGCTGCTGCTGCCCCCCCCCCTCCCCTCCCCACACACACACACACACCCCCTACATCCCCCCCCTGCTGCTGCCGCTGCTGCCGTCCCCGGGGGGCTTATATGTAGAGGTAAACGAGCGACAGAGGTATATAAGCCCAGGGGGGGGGGGGGGGGCTTATATGTAGAGTCGGCTCTGATATGTGGATGTGTGAGTTAAAAGAGCAGCAGAGGTATATAAGCCCAGGCCCCCCGCCCCTTGCTGCTGGGCAGTGCTGCTGCTGCTCACAGTCTCTTCAGTTATTTAGTTACAGTTCTTTACAAGCCAAGAAAAGGTAGTGAATAGGCATGACACAGTCTCACAGTTGCGTAATCCAGGGCTCTCTACTCACTATATAATACCAGGCTTCGTGCGTAATCCAGGGCCTCACACAGCTGCTGCTGCTGCTACTGCTGCTGCTGGGGAGTGTTGCTGCTCAGAGTCTCACAGTTCAGTGCTTGATGCTGCTCTGCTGCTTGATGCTCTGCTGCCTGCTCACTATTTACTGTTCAATACTCACAGTTCAGTATTTTATGCTCTCTGCTCACTAGCTGCTGCTCACTATTTGTTATAATGGGTGGTACATGCCTCAGTGGTCAGCGACCTTGGTTTCATAACACTATTCCCTGTTCCCTGTTCAATGCTCGCTATGCCCTGTTCACTCTTGTATGCACATAAGTAGATTTGCTGTGTTACAAACCGGAAACATAGTGAATAGGCATGAACCCAAATAGCCGAAAGCAACTAACACAAAGGATCCAACAGTGATGACCAGTATCGTCTAGTTAGATAGAACAATAATTAATATTTAGGACTGTTTCTTGGGTGTGTGCCCTGCTAATTAAGCGATACTGGTGATCACTGGTATCCAACACTTCACTCGAATGGCACAACATTATTCTTCCCTGCTCACTATTTACTGCTCCGTATGTGATGCTTCCTTTTCAATATTTACTGTTCAATACTCACTATACTCTGTTCACTGTTTGAACTGCAGCGCGCGGGTGAGCCACACCACAGACATAGCGCCAGACCCCCCCCTTGTCTACCCCCCCCCTTTTGTCAGGCCCCCATGCTGTTCAAAAAAAGGTACGCTTGCAAAGCCCGGCGGGACATGTCTTCAAACTCAGAGAGTCTTGTGAGCATACCACCTTCCATGCATGTGATACCACCAAACTACATGCATGCTGTGCACAGCACGGCACACTTTGCGCAGCGGCCCCTGCAGGACCGTGCCCTCATCAGCAACGCATGCTTGCAGGGCAGCCGCGCAGCCGAGGGGATGCCCAGCAACAACGTGCAGGATGCATGGGACCCGCAGCTTCCAGAAGATTCTCACGATGGCGACCTCACAGACTCGCACCAGCCACTCTCCTCCAGAATTCTACGCTCAAGCTTCGCATCAATCATGGCCACCCTGCACAGAGTGCCAGGCTTTGAAACCACCGAGAGTGACCCCTCCGTTGAAAAAGCATGCTCGGACGGTGACCACTCCAGGTCGCAGGGCCTCCCCCCCCCGATCGCACGCATGCATGGCCCCCGCACAGTCCCTTGCACCCCTCCCCCCCACCCCTCCGCAGCCTCCTCCGCCACAGGAGACCCTGTAGCCACCGAGAGACCCTGTGGCGATTCTGTGGCTACAGGGGGTCTCAGCGCGGGATCTGGGTTTGTGCCGCGCGCCGGCGCTGGCGCCGCTTGCGTTGTTGCCCCCGCTGAGCAGAGCGGAGTTGTCGGTGGCGGTGGCAGTGGCGGTGGCTACAGGGGTGCCATACATGGGCTTGCGCGCCAGCCCCTACACCCTTCTGAGGGGGGGGATGACGCGTGTATTAGCAGCCTGGGTCGCTCCCAGTCTGCACCTGCAGCGGTACTCGCGGGTGTTGAGCCGCCTGTGGCCACATCGCCGCGCGCTCACCGAGTCAGCACAGAAGACTGCGCGTCGTCCGTTGAGGATGTGGCGGGAGGCGCGCACGGTAGCGCTGCTGCCATGCATGGGAGGAATGCATTAGGGGGTAATGATATGGAGGGGGAAGTGGCTGGAGTGCCGCAGCCGGCTTGTGCGCGGGTGGCGTGGGCGGCGCCGCAGGAGGGCCGAAGCGACACGCGCCGCAACACGTTCTGTGGCGTCGCAGATTCAAACCCTCACACGCTGAGCCCCAGACATGCGCGCAGGCACCAGCTGGCCCCCCACCCCGGCAATGAGGTGTTGCCCCCCTTACGCCTGGCGCATTGCATGCGCATGCATTGCGCCTGTAACATGATGTCATATATCACCCCCCGCCCCTCCCCTCCCAACCCCCCACACACACACATATATACGTGCACCTGAGCATCCAAACTGCGATGGTAATGACGTTGATATTTACAAACTGGAAGGGTGGTGAATATGCATGAACCCGAATGGCCAAAAGCAAGTAGCAGAAAATATCCAGCACTTCACTCGAATGCCACAACAGCACCATCACGAAAGTCTTTCCTGGGCAGCACTCTTAGCCGAATCACGATCGTAATGACTTTGAACTACAACTTTGAACGACAAAAGAAACCAGACTCCACACTCCAACTGGGCCGTAGCAACTGCGTCAGCAGCATGCATGCTTTGCCCTTTATGCCTGCTGCAGCATGTGCTAATCTCTTCGCAGCATGCATGCATGGCATGCATGCCATGCACTCACAAAATATAGGTATACCGCAGCATGCATGCCACGCCGCGATAAACTCACGCAGAGCATGCATGCATTGTACAATCTGAACAGGTGCCTCGCATCTCACTGAAATCTCTCTGAAACCGGGGTGTGATTCATGCAGAGCTTGGCGGGATCCCGGCGCACAGATGGAGCCTCGGCGCGGCCTGCACCTGTAGCCACAAACCCGTCGACTAGCACCGCCGGCCGAAACACCCCCCCCAGCTACAGCAACAGCAAACTCCCCGCGGCATACACCTCGCACAGCGTCAATAGGGGGGCTTCCAGAGACCCAGCGCGCGCAAGCGCCACAGACACGCGTACGCCCATCCCAGCAGCCTCCGCATGCCAGTCTCGGCAGTCCTCTGCGGTGCTGACTCGGTCCGAGCCGGGGGGGGGGAACTTCCCAGAGCTCGACTGCGGCTGCACGGAGCATGTCGGTGCCATCAGCCAAGAGATGGACGCGACCGGCATCCTCATGCATGAAGGCCTGGCGGTGGATCTGGGCTCCCACATGCTCTCCACCACCACCGAGGGCCCCACCATCCGGTCCACCGTGTCCGACTCGCAGCGCTCGCAAGGCTCCACCTCGCAGCTGCCCAACTGGCCACCCCTCGCACTGCGCCGCAGCGGCGCCGCCGCCGCAGCTCTGCAGGCACCTGCAGCGCCGCCTGCGGCGGCGGCAGCCGCGGCATCAGCAGCGACCAGTTCCAGTTCAAGAGCGAGTGCAAACGCATGGCCGAGAGGCATGCTGCAGGGGCCTCGTGCTACAGACAGCTCGCATGAACGCAGCGGCGGCACAGCAGCAGCCCCGCCTCAGCCCCAGCCGGCCCCCGCAGGCAACCAAGCAGCGCATGCGGCTGCCGCACCCACACCCTCCTCCTCAAGAGGCCCCTCCGCAGGCCTCCCCGGCACGTCCAAGGCGCAACGCAGGGCCCGCTGGGAGGCCGCAACGGCCCCTGTGTTCGGCAGCACGCAAAGGCCCTCACAAGCTCACCATGGCCGCCCCTCCAGCCCCTCCCCAGCGCCCTCTCGCTCCCTTCACTCCACTGCCCGCTACCATGCCGCGGTCGACCACAACGACCGCGAACGCTGCGCTTCTGGAGGCTTCCAGAGGGCGGCAGCAGCGACCGCCAAAGCCACATCTCATGCTGCAGGGTCTACAGGGGGGGCTACTGTGGGGGGTTTGAGGAAGACTAGGGGCCGTGCGGCGCAGCAACCGCCATCAGCGCAGTGCGATGCGCCGGAGGTGTCGATATCGGTGCCGCGTGTCAAAACCACCGGGGCGCTTAGGTTCCCAAGGCAATCGAAGCTCCCCAGGGGGGGTGGCAGCCCAAAACAGAGCCCAGAGACTGCGGCAGGCGGCAGGAGGAGGGCGCTGCCGGCCCAGGCTCTCCCAGGGTTGGGTGCAGCAAAGGTGGTGGCGCCGGGGGAGCGACGGAAGGTGGTACGGGGGCCGTCGGGGGGGGCGGAGCTGGATGGCGGAGTGGCCAGTGGGGCGCCTGGTGATGTTGCAAACCCATACGAGCAGTTCAGGGTCAAATCAGAGGGTGTCGCGTCGGAGGCGCTGCTGGACGCAGAGCAGAGCGTGGCCTCCACGGTCGCGGGGGGCAGCACGCTGGACCACCAGCTGGCTTTGGAGCTGGGCCGCCAGCAGCAGCAAAAGGGGAAGAGCGCCGCCGATTGCGGCAGCCTGCGGCCCGCCACCACCAGCAGCAGCAGCGCTGGCGGCAGCCAGCCGCTGCAGGCCGTGGCCGCGGCCGCCGCCGCAGGCGGCGGCGGCGGCTCAAATCGCGTGTCCGAGCAGAGTGACCGGACACCCCCGGTGGTCCCCCCCCCTCCGCAAGCGTACGCGGTTTGCCCCCCATCCACCGACGGCTGCGAAGTGACGCTGTGCGGGCCCCCTGCCGTGGCCGCGCTGGCCGCCACCGCGCAGCGGCAGCTGCCGCCGCAGAAGCGTGTCGCCGCGTCAGATGGTCCCCCCACAGCCCCCTCATCGCCAGCTGAGTCATCTCCCGCAGCGTGGAGCCGCGCGGAATGCCACTCAGCGGGGTCTGCTGGTAGCACGCGGTCGGAAGGTTCCGGAAGCTACCGATGCAACGCCCCGCGGCACATCTTCTCGACTGCGGAACATTCCACGCTGGGAAGGATCACCGCAGGGACAATCACTGGCACGTACACCAAGTCGAATCTGCAGATGACCAGCTCCGGGTTCGGGGACCTTCCGGATGGATCCGAGGTGGACATCGAACACAGTTTTGCACACGACAGAGAAGGGAAGGACGCCATGGAGGTGGCGCTGGCGTCTGTGCTGGCTTCGCTGCCAGGGTCTGAGGGGGCGGTGCTCCCAGATGGTCTTGAGATTGCCGCCGAGACGCTGGCCCCCCCGTTGGGGGCGCAAGCCGCGCGACAGCGCAGCGTCAACGTTGTGGATGTTGGTGATGTTGTTGACATTGACAGGCGCGCCATCGTGGTGCCTCCGCAGCCGCCCATGCAAGCCCTCTCTGATCGCAGCCCCAGCGCTGTGCTGGGGCCCTCGCCCCAGTTGCGCGCTGGCGACGCTGTGCTCGGCTGCACAGGAGCACAGCACGCGCAGCGCGCTGCGGCGCATGCGGGCAGCACCCCCGCAGCCGTGCCGCTGCCTCCCCCGGCATTTCCCGAAACCCCTTGGAGGAGCAGTGCCAATATCGGGGCCTCCGGTGGCGCAGAACCACCTGTAGATACTGCAGGTATGCTGCGCAGTTCGTCCCGTGACGCAGCATGCATGGGTCCGGCCCCCGCGAGACTCCGAGAACCCTACCCTGCAGCATGCATGCCTGCGTCAGACACCAGCGCAACCGCCAGCGACCTTGCTCATACCGGCAGCGAAATGACTCTGGCACCCGGCGCAGGCTTCAGCCACGACCCCCGTGTGGGAATGCAACCGCAGCCGTCTTTCGACGCTCGTGTGTCCTTGCCCACCTCCCCGAGGGTCCCCCACCACGGCATGCATATGGAGAAGCAGCCAGCTCACGCCGCACCGGTTGTGTCTACAGGGGCCAGCGGCGGCTCTGGGCATCAGTCCCCTTCGCCGTCCCCCCATGGCTCTTTTGACCTTCGCGCGCCGTCGGCGTCGGCGTGGCCGCATGCATGTGGCCACCCGATATCCACAGAAACTTGCGCGTCCACACAGCCCCTCTCATCCTACGAAGTCCCCACACCAACCTCCCCCGGTAACTCAACCCTGGAGGGTCGCACACGCAGCACATACCTCAGCGCGAGCAGCTTCAGTCTCGCATCCACGCAGTCCCCACAAAACGCGCGCTCGACCAGAGCGTGGCTACAGGTGGACTCGGACCAAAACATGTCGCGGGGGAGCAACCGGGGGCCGGGCGACAGCCCTGTATTGCAAGCTTGCGCAGTAGGGTTCTCGGGGCGCCACAGCAGCAGCACTCCACGCTCCGCGTCGCGCCCATGCATCAGCGCTCATACATCACGAGTGTCTATCGCCGGCGCCGTCGGCACAGTGTCTACAGTGGTCCCCTACAATCGAAGCCTTGATCAACCCACATGCATGCATGGTGCTCCAGGAGCCCACAAAGCGACGCAGAGTATCGCTGGGGAAACCCTAAAGGAGGGGCTGAGCGTGAAAACGTTGGCTCTGGGGAGGGAGGGGGAGCCCCCCCTTCCTGGGGGGCTGCCAGCAGGACCCCTGGCTGACAGCGAGGGTGCCTCCTGCCCTATAGATGACCAGAGCGGCTTCTTTTCAGTGCAAGGCAGTGACATGAGTGGTGCGTGGCCTAGGCAGTATCTGAGCTGTGCCCTGGCTTGTGGTCGTGGCATTGTGTTTCGTCACTATTATCGCAGTCTGGCTAAGAGTGCTGGGAAAGACTTTCGTGATGGTGCTGTTGTGCCATTCGAGTGAAGTGGTGGATGTTTTGTGTTAGTTGCTTTTGGCTATTTCGGTTCCTGCCTATTCATTACCTTTCCGGTTTGCAAGGGTGCATGGCCTGCTCTTCCGCATCTTCAACGCAAATGATACGGAGGTACCAGTCTCTGCCTGCTCTTCTTTTTGTAGAGCCTGCGCAGCTCTAAAAGATCTGACACAGTGTGGCAGAGACTTGCATTTGTGCCATTCGAGTGAAGTGGTGGATATTGTGTGTTCGTTGCTTTTGGCTATTTGGGTTCAGGCCTGTTCACTACCTTTCCGGTTTGTAAATGGGCAGGCAGAGACTTGCATTCTCTACCGAAAAGAAAAAGACCGCCTTTCCGGTTTTTAAGAGATAATTTGAGTCCATGAATGGAGTTTTAATGTACTGTTTACGTGTACATTTGCACCGCTTGCGATGTGGCCTTGCTCTGAAAACTGAAGCCGCAGGCAGCGGCTTGTACAGTCGTGTCTCGTTATAACGGTCCTCGATATACCGGTTTCGGCTTTGTACCGGCCGATAGTGCTGTGCGCAAACGTGCGCAAACACACGGAAAACGTGTTCGATATACCGGTTTCTGGTCTGTACAGGTCGACTTTTGTTGGCATTTGGTGACCGGTATATCGAGACACGAATGTACCTCCGCGTATCAAAGCGCTGCCGCCACGCGCGGTGCATGTCATGCATGTGGCTGTCCATGTTCCTGTGCATGCATGTTCCTGTTGCGTGCACCGTGCGCCGTGCACGGCGAAGCGTTCTGTTGCGCTCGTGTGACATCTGTGGCGTGTGGCTACAGGTGCTACAGGGCGCGGCAACCACCCATCTGCCCCTGGAGCGGCGACTGCGTCCGGGGAGTGACCTGCTGAGAAGTCCTCCTAGTGTCTGTTTGAGGGGTGTTGCGGGGGGCTTCCCACGACCACTACAGATTCCTGCGCGTTGATGCGCCACCTGCGCCGCACCATGCACACGGCGGTCGTGATGGGTCCGGTGTGGCGCCACAGCACAAGCTGTCTTGTGTAGAGGAACAGGAGGTGGGGGCGAGTATGTGAGTGCGTGGATGTGTGCGTGCCATCGTCCCAGATGCGCGCCACATCATTCGGCACTTTATTCGCCACAATATTGGACATATGATTCGCCGCATGATTCGACAAATCATGCGGCACTTTATTCGTCACATTATTCAACACATTATTGGACACAGGATGAGACAAGTCATTCGCAGATGTGTCGTATGCAGATGCATCATGGGGGTACTCCTGTACTGCACACACAGTATTCGCCGCAAGTTTAGGGGGCCAAAGAGCTGCACATCGCCTCCAGAAACCCCTCAGCCACCCCCTCACCAGGCTGCGCGCAGGCTGAGCGTGTTTGCGCCAGCTGGCACAGAAGCTTCTGGCCCCAAGAGCTGCTGTGCACATGTCCTGCACGCGACATGCATGCCACTGGTGTCATGATTACGTCATCATTACTCAATCATACAGCGCAGAGCGCAAGATGATGACAGGAGAGCCGCTAAACCTTTTTTCTGCGGGGGGGTATGTACGCATGCCTCCCATGCATTTGACTGCAGAATTCGGTTTGAATTCTTGGCATGAGTTCGTTCAGTGACCATGCACAACTACGGCAACGTGAGATTACCTAACCCCTCTGCGCAGGGTTCAGAGTGTGTGATGAGTCGGTACCAATGCTACAGTTTGTTTTTTACTTCAAGTTGCCTGAATTCTGGGTAGTTTTGTGTAGGTTGGAAATGGTTGGTTGGTGCCAGAAGGAGCTTGAAGCTGGTGGTGGTGGTGGTGGTGGCGTCGTTTTTTGTGGGGTAGGGGTGTATACTGTACCTGACTGCCTGCCGCTTTGTCGTGGATACTTAATAAAAGTCAGGAGGCACGTTTGGTGGGGCGCAGAAATATGACAGGTGCTTTTCAGGGCAGCAGTTGCTCGTGGTTCACATAACCTGACTAGACACAGGTTGGGCAGTTTGCTGCAAAGCACTGGTGTGCCCATGGCCTCCGCAGGCTGTGTGTTGTCTGGAGAAGTCTCCTGTAGACACCCGCGTGCCGAAGAGTTCTCCTGTAGACACCCGGGTGCCGCAGAGTTCTCCAGTAGACACCCGGGTGCTGTTATGCACGTGAACAATGTCAAGAAGACGGCATGCACTGGTTGATTGGGCCTCGTTTGATTCACCTTGAACTGCACACTGGTAGAAGAAAGCCGCGTGGCTGATCGTTCTAATCTTCCATTCTTTTAAATTGCACCCATTTGCACGTAGAATCTACGTGCAAATGGGTGCAATTTACAACGTGTCTTCGTACTAATACTGTAAAACCTGCCTCTTTACACGTCATACGGTTTCCCTCTGGTAGGAAGAAGCAAAGCATATGAGACGTAATGAGGGAAACCTTCATCGATAATGGAGTGTTACTTATGAGCGTGTGAATTGATACAGACCTGAAGTGACAAAACAGTCCTCGAAAGAGTGATTTGCTAGGCGTATATACCATACAGCTGTTCAGGTCACTGACTGCAACCACAACTGTGCATGCATCACATGTAATATCGCGGTAACTAGGGCTTTGAAGAAAAAAAACTAATCGGGAACCGAGCCATACCCAAGAAGGGCTTCAGCCTCAGCGCTTCCGAAGGGGTGGGACAGGGACATGCACCCCCGGGCCACACGGGACCACGACAGCACAGAGGTTGAAGAGAACGCCGCACAATGTTGCAATACTAATGTTTTTTTTGGCCCCCAGGGCCATTTTACCTATTTACTAGGTTAAAACCTGATAGGTTACATGCCTATTCACTACCTTTCCGGTTTGTAAAACAGGTCAAAACCTAACAGGTTACAAAAAATTAATCGAGAAGCAAACACAGGGTCGCCAACAGGGACCGCATCGTCAGCAACAACAGCACCAGCAAGGAGAATAATGAAAGAAGTGCAGTAAACACCTACCTACGTGCTCCTAGCGGTGGCCACGCGGTGGTGCTGCAGAAAAAAAACATAAACCCCATCAAAGAGGTTGGCTTTTGGTGCCTTGTGTTCATGGTATTGTGGCAGTGCTGCCTCTTACAAACCGGAAAGGTCTTTTACAAACCGGAAAGGTAGTAAATGGTAAAGGCAGTGCTGCCACAATACCATTTTTTGCCATTGGCGCCTTCACTGAGATCGGGTATCGTATGGGATGAGATTACATCGGGTATGGGTATCGTATGGGATCGTTCCGTTCTACCAACTTCTTCTAGAGACCCCCTTTATAAAGAACGAACTAGACCCCAACCACGGCACGGGGGTTGGTCAGGCCCGCGGCGACATTTATGACATTGTCACGACGGGACCTGGTTCCACAACCATTGACACCGTGGTCACCCACCCCGGATCTGATACCGCATTGCTCGCGGGTTCCCATGCCACCCCGCGGCCGGGCGCCGCTGCCACCGCAAATGCTGCAGCTTCGAGCAATACAAGGTTCAAGGGCTCACATTCTTTGCCTTCGCTACTGAAGCCTGCGGCATCGTTGACAAGCAGGCAATGGAATACACGCGTTGCCTCGCCACTTCTGCCTCAATGTCAAGTATGCCACGTTCTTGGCCAGTGTGCATCGAGAGATCAGTACTGCAGTGTGGCTCTTTGCAAGGGCAATCATGCTCTCTTCCGCGCCGCGCTGGGGTGCAGCTATACTCGCGTGCTGCGGCACGGGCCCAAGTAGAGGGTTTGTTGCATCCTACTGCTGAGATTGAGTAGGTTTCTGTTGTGTGCTTGTTCAGGTTGACATAGATAGTACAAGTTTCGTGCCGGCTATGCTTCTGCCCATGTCCAGCGCCCTTGTCGATGCAATCACTTCTTCTCCTGCGTCCTTCAATTTGGCTGCTTTTTGCGTAACCTTACGTTTGAAGTGTAATCAGCGCGGATTCCGGGATTCGCTTTTCTCGACGCCGACGCCTCCGCAAGTTTGCACGCGTAGACTGCACTAGTTAGGCTTAAAAGTCGTCTACAGACCCTTTGAGATTAAACATCGCCACTAGCACAATCGAGACCAACTAAACAAGCAGTTTGCAGTCGGGATGCTTCCTGTGGGGTCTTGTGCCTGAGTTTGCAGCTGGTCATTGATCACTCGCTGCCTCCTCAGCGCAAATGCCTCCTGAGGTCCAAGCTGCCGGCTGTCCGGGCAATTCTTTGATAACACTGATGACATAGCTCCCTACGGCTACATACTGAGTATGCAATACGCCGTGGCTCAATCTCTGTACACTTGTGCGCATGCAGGATGTCCACCGTACTCACCAGTGACTGAGCCTGCAGCTGGGTGCAGACGTCCAGCGCTATTATTCTTTATGAGCCGTTTCTCGTCGTCCACACGTCATACTGTGTATTTCAGCTCTGGAACAGCGCATGCGTGTCACCGCACGCAGCTAGATCTAAAATTGGACTTGCAGCCGAATTCGCCGGCAAGTAGTCACCGAGCATGGAGCATGAAGACCTACTCCTATCCCACTCAACATACAGGTTGCGCCCACTGCTGATTCGTGTCGCTGGTTGATGTGGTGCAGGTTCTCATCATGCTCTGCAATCGTTTGAGAAGCGGCAAGGGGCCTTGGCCAGTTGTATATAGGACCTCTTGAAGTGTTGGTTAGAAACACAGAACGAAAGTGGTGTAAAGACTCTTTTAACAGCCTGCCCCAGGGCGCGACTGGTTGCTCAGAGCCGGAATCGTTCTGGATATGACTGCATGTCTTCGAGCGTGTAGAACTTGTGCCCCTGATCTGTTGTGTTTTGAACAATATTTGTTTTCAATCAGTTGAAGCGACGGGTTTCTGTACCAATTCCGCGAATGCGGCTGTATTGCCTGCTGGTGTTGGGATGCCTGCACAGTTTCGCGTGTGCGAGAGATCTGCTGGATGAATCGTCCCACAGCAGCGGCCTATGCGTGCCTGTCAACTCCGCGCCAGATATGTTCACTGCTTTGGAGCAGGCCGATTCTATGCAGCCGGACCTGTGCATGGACCCAGACAAGGCCGACAGGTGGGCATCAGACACGATCATCGACGCCATGTCGTCATTTACTCACCACATTGCGCTTAGCTGCCGATTCTTCTGCCTACCACTGACATGTTCAGAGGCAATTTGTGTGCTGGCTTGTGATGGGATTCACGACTGATTCGCATCACAGATGACTGATGCAGCTCCCCCAAGTTCGAACATCCTGAACAATTACACAGATATAACTGTGCATGCAAGAGGTTATATTTCGAGTTAGTTTTGCAATTGCGTGGCCTTCCCGTGGCATTTAGCGAGCATGTAGTGTTCAGAGGAGTGCTTTCAGCAGTGCACAGCAGTGAGAGAGGTGCTGGCATCGTGCACGGGCCGGCAGCCTGCAGCAGCAGCATAAACATTTCAAACTGGTTGCACCTTCATTTAACGGGATTTTATACTGCAGGGCGATGCTTGTTACATATATGACGCTGACGCACTATCGACTCGACATTCTCGTATTGTAATGTGAGGAGCATAGTAGTCTGCTATACTTGACTCGTCCTTTGATGTGTGTTGATTTCATTGTACCGTGAGATTATGTGCCTTTGTACGGTCGCCCATTTCTGTGGCAACAGTCTATCAGAGCTGAGGTCAATTGACCTCCCCTGGGAAGATATAGCCCCGAAAAATAGCTGCTAGCACAAAGTTGAGCGTGTATTCGCACTTTTCGGATGCATTGGCTCATTATGTAGCAACGTCTTGGTCGAAGTGTAGTGGGCCCCGATATCACTATGTATGTGCTGTTGCAGAATACCGTATCTTGCAACGACGTTGCTGCATCTTGCTGGTGTCCTATGCTAAGGTACCAAACCAATCAGGAAGCAGGTGCCCATTGTTGTGATATGTCATCTACTCCATATCTTTGTGAGGTTCTTGTTGGCGCATGTTGCCATCTGCTTGGAGGCAATTCCTGTTGGCAGGGAAGTAATTGAGACAGCACTGAAACAGCTCCGGGCGCTCTCGTGTTCTGTGCCAGTGAACTGAAGTTGATATTCTCATGTCTCGTTTGTAGCACTAGCTTGAACCTCTGATCAGCTTTGAGCCGGGATGTTGTTGCAGTGAACTGTTTCTGGATGGCTACAGCCCAATTTTCTTTGAAGAGCGCATTGATGTGCACATACACTGTGCCGGGCGCCTTATAAAGGGCTACAACGCACAAGGACCCTTCCAACTTGCCAAGAAGGCAAACTTGACACTGGATGGTTGCAACTGGGATGGTTTCACGGGATCCAAGGCAAGTGCAGATGCGGGAAAGACATTCCTGTCTGGGATGAAGTTTGAAGCAGGCTCACGCATTGCTCTCAATAGCTCGTTGCTTCGTGTAGAATGTGCAGCAGATAAACAGGTGTGGTTCTCAGCGTCTTTGTGAGACTGTGCCAGTTTTCTAGCGCCAAGTCTTAAGTCTTGGTAGGAGGGCACACATCAACCAGAGCTTGTAGAATGCACGTCACAGGATGCAGCGCAATTAGTGAAGTATCTGATCAGGCAGAGTCCAGTTTCCATGGTCATATTGTGCCACATGGTAATTGTACGGACTGTGGTGCAATTTGAGTTTGTGCCCACACTCTGCCTTTCCGGCTTGCAAGAGCATGAATCAAAGTCCCGGCACTGAAGAAAGCAGAGAGCTGTGTGGCAGAGAGCTGTGCGCTTATTCCAGACCATTGCAATGTGAACTTTTCAGAGCCGAGAGCTCTGACTGGCTCTGAGCTGGGTATACAGCACGATCAATCAACTTGTCAACACTGTTTCATAAAGTGCAACTTCAAGCAAGGTAGCCCTGTTTGTTGATTGTTAGTGTGACTTTACACACATTGTTACTGTGACAATTTGAACACCAACAAAGTCCACGAAGTTCTCGTTCACCTGCAGGGCCTGAAGCTCACAACGATCAACAATAAAAACCTCAATCTGCTGTCCTTCATATCTGGACCAAAAGTTCTCCTGGTGATACCGGAGACAGACAATGGAATCATCTCAGCCCAGACGATAGTGTCAGCAGAGGTCGCAGGGGGCCTGGAGAATGATCCAACCACTAGGGCCCCATTCACAGCTATGTTAAGAAACACAACACTGTGGTGTGGAGACAACTGGACTGTGGTCAGACAAGCTGCAGAAATGGCTATAGAGGAAGCTGGACCACAGCTCGGTATGATGGAGGTTGTGCCAGCTCGGCTGACAGCTTCAGATCCCATCGATGGAGGAGGAAGCAGCAGCAGCACTGCAGAGCTGAGAAGCTTGGTGATTGCTGTGCTTGTTTCAGTTTGTGCTGGTGCGGTCTACGTGGTGTCGTTGCCTCTGTTGGTACAGCCCCAAAAACTCGTTGTGGGCGGGGAATGCCAACGTGCATCTACCATGGCCCCCGTTTGGTGCCCGAAATACCTGAACCCGACATGCTAGAAGCCCTCCACTTCACTGGAATGATTACATATGTACTTGTTCTACCGTCTGGACTTCCTTCTCAACGGTGCAGCCCTCACTGCTGCAAACACATGCGCCGAATGCATGTGTTCGCAGCAGTTGCAATGTGTTTGCCCCCCCTCCTCCTCCCCCCTGCTGTTGTTTGCAACAGGGGGTGTATGTATTCGCAGCAGTTGAGGTTGAAGAACGCACCCGTGACACATGCGCCCACGATATGACAGTGTATCGCCATGCTGATGTGGCGTGTCATGCATGTAGTGGTCCTCCTGGGGGCAGGGGCGCTCGCTGTCTGCCACTGCCGGCGGAACACTCTCGAGCGGGCCACAGTGGACCCTTCTCATGCAAACCGCAGCAGCTACACCATGCCCACTGGCAGCGACCAAAAGTCTTGGTTCAAAGTCAAAGGGCCTGAGTCGTTGCACGGGTCGAATGCAAGCGCGCGCAGCAGGCCCGCACAGGGTGCAGAGGGAGCTGAAGAGCCACAGGGGGGGAGGCCCGCCACGCAGCCGCTTTCTGGTACCTCAGGCTGCAGTGGCAGCACAGAGAGTGGCCGTGTGAAGGCTGCAGTGCACAAGGTCGGCAGCTTAGGGAGCACCTCTAGCCACAGACTCACCAGCCGAGAAGCGCATTCCAACGCTGCTTGTAGCAGCCCTGAAGTCACGCGCACTGGGGAGTTCCATACAACGACCACAGGAGGTGCGCTGTGCATCCCCAACCCTTAACCCCCCCCAACCCCCCACATCGCATCAGTGGGTGAGGCGGGCTTACATCTGCATTATGCACATAGCTACTCCGATAAGCGCATGTACGTGTACGTGTTTTGTATCAATCGTCCCTCCCCCCCCCCCCTCCCCCAATCACCGTTTGTTTGTTCAACAACCTGCAGGGTGGCGATTGTTCCCTTGGTGACAGGATGCACAACAGGTCATGCTGTACACAGCTTTGTGATCCGGTCCTGTCCATGGGACATCCACGCACAACCCTCGGCATAGCGCACAACCCTCACAACCCTCAACGCACAGCACAACCCTCACAACCCTCAGCGTATCGTACAACCCTCACAACCCTCAGCGCACCGCACAAGTGCTGCTTGCAATGCAGGAGCTTCCAACAAGGGCTGCATGCCCCCCTCCACCACACAGAACGCCCTCTTCGTGTGCTTGGAGGCTGATGAGAACCTTGATGAAGTCGACCCCAGCATCACTCCCCTCCAGAAGCTGCTCTCCAAGCCCGAAGGCAACCCCGCACATGCATCGGTCGGATGCATGCGGCCCCGCACCCTCCACCACAACGTGCTCGCCGCTGGTACCGGTACCGGCACAGGCACAGGTACCTCTGGTAGCCCCGACGATATCTCGTCCCAGAGCTTCCAAATGCATGCGCACAGCGCAGTGTCAGGCAGCATGGCCAGCAGCAGCGTGCACATGCGGAAAGTGGGGTCCATGCGGAGCGAGGTGGCTAACGCGGTCACGGAGATGCAGGATGCGTTGCGCAGTGACTTGCAAGAGGCGCAGCTGGAGGTGTATGATGTGCTTGGCCGCGGCGGTTTCGGAACTGTCTACTCTGGTGTGCGCCTTGCTCCTCTGTTGCTGCTTCTGTCTCTGTCAGTGGTACGCTAGTCCTACTGTTGGTGGTACTAGTCCTCAGTAGTCCTACTGTTGGTGCCTGTTGGTGGTACACTAGTCCTACTGTGCCATGGGCTGGATGTCTCTGGGTCTTTCTTGCTGTCTGCTTGTTTGTTGCCTGTGCCAGATCAGGTATGTTGACACTGTACGGCACAGATGATCAACACACATGATCAACGAACATGATCAACAAACATGATCAACACACCTGATCAACGAACATGATCAACACTCATGCTCTAACATGATGAAATCATCTGATCAAAGCACCTGATCAACGCACATGCTTCAACATGTTGTACACACGTGTAAACGTTGCAGACTGCAGTCAGTCAGCTCCATCCTCAGCGGATGGATATTCTGAGCTGGAGGGGCACACATGCAGGAAAGTGGAGGGGCCTGGCCGTGGCCATCAAGACCCTCCTGTTCCAGACTGGTGCAGCAGACAATCAGCTCAAGAAGGTGGCCAGTGAGGTTGCGATCGCCTCCAATCTAGTGCACCACAATATCGTTGCCACCTACAGCCACGATGTGTGCCCGGTGTCTGATGGCAGAGCCACCAATGAGCTGGGGATCTACAAGTTCTACCTCATCCAGGTCTGTTTCTGTATTTTGATCGACTGCCTTGTGACATGTGAGACTCTGCTGCTGCTGCATTGCAAGCCACGGACTCGATCAATCAGCCATTCAATCAACCGATCATCAGCTTGCCAATCGAATGATCAATCACCCGATCAGTCAGCGTGACGATCAAACGATTCATCAGTCAATGTGAGCAGCAATCGATCAATGCAGCTTTGTGATATACGTGTGGACACGAGGCTGTGCAGCAAAGCGAATGAAACAACTTGATCTGAACTCGACGATCTCTGCTGCTCTCCACATGCTCTGATCACAGTCCTTACTCTCCAAAGATGGAGCTTGCATCTCTGCAGCTAGCGTGGCAAGCTGCAGTGGCCTCAGTTGTGAGCCCTGCTGCTGTTTGCCTACTCGAAAGATGGAGCTGTGGTCAAGTAGATCCAACAAGTAGCATTCAACAGAACAATGCTGATCAGCCACACTACAGAACACTCATCACAAAATACGGGGGCTTTGGGATCAAACTAAATCACAAGAAATTCTTCTCAGCTTGTCGCAGGCTTTGGGATCAAACTAAATCACAAGAAGTTCTTCTCAGCTTGTCACAGAGGGGCACCCCTTCTGTGCTCCTTGTTGCTTGCTGAGGGGCGCCACTTGTGCAGGAGTTTGTGAACGGAGGGTCACTTCAGAGTGCCATGACTGATGGCCTCTTTGGCTCCGGGAACGTCTCCAACCGGTGGGAGCCGATGATGGCCTGCCTGCAGGGGATTGCTGCAGGCATGGACTACATGCATGCGAAGCGCATCTGCCACGGGGATCTGAACCCCGCAAACATCCTGCTCAAGGTGCTCCCCAATCATCTTGCCTTGAAGTATCTGAGTTGTAGCTAAATTTGTGTACAGAGCTGATCGATTCGGCGGTAATGAATTTTGAAGCCTCCTGGAAGTGGCTGATTAAACGTTGCCAATAACATTACCCACATGGCAATGAATGTGCTGGGAAAGACTTTCGTGATGGTGCTGTTGTGCCATTCGAGTGAAGTGGTGGATGTTTTGTGTTAGTTGCTTTTGGCTATTTGGGTTCATGCCTTTTCACTACCTTTCCGGTTTGTAACATACCCACATGGCAATGAAAAGAACCCCCGGTATTCATGCAGTATGACGAGGCCGCGTACGGCAGCCTATCTGCGGCGCTCAGGAAGGCGGGCGCGGTGTGCAAAATCGCAGATTTCGGAATGGCGAGACACCTTCAAGGGCAGCGCAGCTTCCTCACCGGTGTGCGGCAGGGCACGCCCTTCTACATGTCTCCTGAAACCGTCAACCACCACCGCCTGCACCGCTCCAGTGACGTGTACGCGTTTGGTGTCATCATGTGGGAGATGATGCGCGGCGTTCCGGTGTTCGTAACGTGCGTGCCTCTTCCCCCTATCTCTTCCCCTATGTAACATTCGTGCCCCCCTATCTGTTCCCCTATGTCACATGCATGCCTCTTCCCCCTATCTGTTCCCCTATGTCACATGCGTGCCTCTTCCCCCTATCTGTTCCCCTATATCTCTTCCCCCTATCTCTCAGAGATAAGACAAATGTCAGAGATCTCGTATGAATCTCACAGATGAGACACAATGGTCATCCAGTGGCATACCACCCCACACGCTTTTTCGAGTTGTTCTCGTTCCCACTGGCTTGCAGCAGCGCCTCCAGGAGGGACATCATGTCTTCTGCTACGTTCCGAGATCATGATACGGCTTCCACCTTCACTTGGATTAACCCTGCTTTTTTGTTTGTTGAACGTGTTGTTTGGCCCCCAGGGCCTACCTTTCTCATGGCATGTCCTGTGTCGTTTGTGCGAGGTCGAGGCAAGTTGCCATGCGTTGATTTGCTGGTACATGAGCCATTCTATGGAGTTATGCCTGTAACTTTACACACCTTTCTCATCCGTGCACTTGCTGGAGTTTCACACATGTATGGTTTTTGCACACATGTACTGTTGTTGCACACATGTATTGTTTTGGCGCACATATATTGTTTTCGCACACATTTATTGTTTTTGCGCCCATGTATTGTTTTTGCGCACATGTAATCACTACCTTTCCGGTTTGTAAAGTTTTGTTCTTGCGCCCATGTATTGTGTTTTTATGAGTTAACAGGCGAGCTGATGCGCGACAAACCAAACCGTTGCAGGAGGGTCACCACCCCCACCTCTCATGCTGGTCTACAATCTGAGCCGCTCGAGGACTCTTTCCAGAGGCACCCGGACTTCCCATACCTGCCGGCCAGCGTGCCCCTAACGTACACTCTCACCATGAAGGCCTGCTTGAGTGAGAGGCCCTCCGACCGCCCCTCCTTCGCCCACCTCACTGTTTTGCTTCAGGACCTGCTGCAGGAAGTGGCTCAGGGGTCCTATATCAACTCTCTCGGGCACCCAGAGGTGCGCAGCGTTTTATTAACACTCCACTTTGCATTACACTTGTTTTTATTGTTACGCTTCGAATTACAGCATTAATACTACACTTTGTAGCAAACTTGCATTGTTACGCTTCGAATTACTGTCGCTGTTCGCTCTGCACCACACCCCCCCACCCCGGGGTTGGGGGGGGTGTGGTGCGCGGTGGGGGGTACCCCCCACCACGCCAGTCGTTGCGTGCATGGCGTTCGTTTCTGTGTTTGTTTTCTCACCGAGAAACACAAAAATCGTGGCGGAAGTGTCAAGCCGTGCACAATGGCGGTGCAAAATGGTGGCGCATGGGCACAGCTGCAAGCAGGTTGTTGCGCATGCATGCAGGTGAGCACAGCTGTAACAAAGGTGCCAGACGGCGAGCTCCTGTTCACCTCCATGGCTGACGGCGCGCCAGAAAGCAGCATCGCGAAAAAGTCGCTGTCAGTCAGCAACACAGAGTCTGCACCCTACACCCGAGAAATGAACACGTTCTCGTCTTTGCTGGCGATGGGGGAGCCCCTGGACCACAACCTCGGCCACGCTGTGTCAGTGTCAGTGCCTGTGAGTCACTCGATCCTTCTCTCAGGGTTCAAATCAACTGTGCAGTCGCTGGCAGCCCCCACCACTCTCCCTGACTCTGACGCCGATGACGTGTCTAGCGCTGCCATGCTGCCAGAGGGGCCCAGAGGGTCCCCGAGGGTGGCGCAGCCTTGTGCGCCGTCGCCGCAACTGAGTGTGGCTACAGGGGTGGCGGACTCGCGGTCGACGCACTGCCAACCGACGTCGTCGGAGCCTGTGGGAATGAACACGCGAACATTTCAGGGAATGCTGTTAACGATGCTGAGCAGCAAGTCGCGTGCTGACACAGGGGACGTGCGCGGTGCGGTGGGTGCGGTGAGCGGCGGAGTGGCTCAGGCGGCGCCTTCAGTCGAAGCGCACAGTTCCGCCACCACCCGCAGCCCTTCCAGCGGTGCAGCTAGGGTTGCGGTTGCTATGCCCCAGAAGATCCCGAAAACCTGCCCGGATAACGAGATTTTGATGCCCAGGATGACCCTACGCACGTTTGATGACGCTGCGTTGACGTCGGTTGCGACGACCGGGCCCAGCGCATGTGGTGGCGCTTCCAAGCGCAGCAGCCCCCGTGCGCGCGGCCCCGGTACCGGCCCGGCATCTGAAACCTTCTCATACCAGTCCTCGCAGGAGGGGGGGGATGAGCAGCCGTGTGAACGTACACAGTCTGTGACGTTGGATGCAAGGCATTGCAGCGTTGCGCCAGCCGCGGCCGCTGCCGCGCGCGAGGCATCAACACCCACCAACATCAACGTCACACACAGTAGCCCAGTCACGCACTGCATGACAGGCTCTACGGAACCAGCTATCGAATTGTTGTCTCGTGGACACTTACACACTGCCGCGCATGGAGCAGGGCCTCCCGCTGCTGTGATAAACACACAAACGACCGCACAGGATGAGCGTGGCTGCAGGGTTTCAAGTACAGAACCCTTACTACAGAACCACAGGCGTAATGCATGTTCAGGAGCGAATAACGCGGCCAGCAGGCGCCACAGTGCCAAGGATCAGGACGCTTTCGATCTCTATGAATCATGTTCTTCTGTACCGGGGCCGGTTGTAACGGATGGAGAGGCGGCTGGTGAGCGCGGGCATCTACTTGACACCGACATGTTTGATTGGAGTGCTACCCCCGCCAGCGCACTCACAGCGCATGCATGCAAGCCCGACGTCGCAGCCGTAGACGGCGCGTCCGTGGGTGCGGGCAAGGAGGCCGGTATGCATGCTCCCCCGGCGGTGATGGTCACTGGTAGACGCGCCGCGAACGCCGTGTCAAAAAAGTCCAAGAAGACCCGCACCCGTCGTTAACTCTGCCCTGTTCAACATCTTGTGTCCTTGGACGCATGCATGCATGCTGGCGTGTGTAGGTCTGCAATGTGATCGTTGATCGATCAATGCAGCTGTGTGGTAGTTGTGCATGCTAGAAGGTGCAGCAAATCGAATGGAGAAACTTGAATTAAACTCGTGCGCTTCACGTGTTTTGTGTGGTTCATGCATGTGTGGGTTCCTCTAGCGGCCCGCTGCTAACATGCGCGATCACTGACTGGGGTCCAGGCGCATTCACCTTCATGCGTGCGGCGCCACCCAGAGGATCCTCTGCAGCCTTTTGCCTTGCCAGAGCAGCACTGAGTTCGGTGGCCTCAGTTGCTCTGTTCATCAACGTATCGATATGCATGTTCGGCGGCAGCCGCCTTCATGCATGCGGTTTGTCGAGGTTCACGTTATATATATATATATATATATATATATATATATATATTCTACGCCCCAGCACTTGCGACGTCCTGGTGCTGGTGCTGGATTGGGGAATTAGTGGCGAGCGTGTCTGCTGCTGTTGTTGTTGTAGTCACACTGAATTCGCTCTTCTTTTGTAATCTGTGCTGACCTGTTGTTGAAATGTAGTCCTTGTGTTACAGAAATTGAACAAGGTATGAAGTCCTCAGGGTTACAGACAGCTTTGTTTAATATAAGGGTGCACTTTTGCAGTGCACCATGGAAGTGGATCAGCCTGTATCGTGTATGTACCAGGCACGACTTCGCAAGATAACAACAACACGTGTGCATTGCTCTGTTGGGAGCTGAAGTTCGTATCATTTCCCACAAGCATCCGGCTCACCGAGTTGCAACGATGCTTCTTCACCATGCTGTGCTGTTGCACAAACCTGAGACCTACACTCATTAACAGTGGTTACAAGGTTGTGTGGAAAGACTTTCGTGATGGTGCTGTTGTGCCATTCGAGTGAAGTGGTGCATGTCTTGTGTTAGTTGCTTTTGGCTATCTGGGTTCATGCCTATTCACTACCTTTCCGGTTTGTAAAGGATATGCTGAAAAAGTTATGTTGCTGGAGATGCTCCTAGACCTGTGCGCTTTGTGTGCTTCCGTGCCGCGCCACTGTCGATGTAATTTTCGCTCATTCATAGGCGTTGCATGGATGCTGATAACGGTGCTTGCAGTTGTTGACTAGTTTCAGATGCTCTATGACGGTGCACCTTCAGTGCTTGTGAGCCTTGCCCTTGTCGATGCAAACACACACTAACCAAAGACTTGACTGCAAGCCCTGTCGATGTGTGTAAAGTTACAGGCATAACTCCATAGCATGGCTCATGTACCAGCAAATCATCGCATGCCAACTTAGCTCGACCTCGCACTAACGACACAGGACATGCCACTACCGAAGCGACGACAGGGAATCAAGCTAGCCTCTCTACCCACATGGTGCACCAAGCCTTGACACTTGAGTACAGGGACTGACTCGAGCCGGGGGAACGCGCCACCAACGTCCTCTTAGACTAAGAGAGAATCGCTAACATCCCTACGAAACCAAGGCACTGCAGTAAACCCTACAATAGGCGTTGACACAACTCTGACTGCTGGTCAACAAACCTTGAGTGTCAGCGTGTCAATGCAAGCACACCTGAAAGTGCAGGGGGTTTATGCGAGCCCAGCTTGGAACCAGGAGCCTGGAGTTATCAGCAACGCCCACCACAGGTTTCAGATGCTCTGTGGTGGTGCGCCTTCAGTGCTGACTGTGCCAGGCACTGACTGGATGCACTGGCATTGCCGATGGGGAGTTGGGCTGGAAATTACAGTTACAGCTGATTTGTGCTGTAAATTAACACCGTTAAAAAGGGGTGTAATTAACGCGTTAAATGGTTACATCAACAGGACAGTAGAACGATGAACTGGAAGAGTCAGCAGTGGGAAACGCGCCAAATGGAGTTCTACATTTGTAACTGTTTCGAGTTAATTGTAACAGTTACATGTAGCAATATAATGACACTACCTCTTTGTAACTACAATTGTCCATTGGGGAGAGATCGCCCCTCCTTGGACTCAAGACTGGTTCAGGCAAGCAAGCAGAGCAACCAGAAAGCAACAACGTTCTCAAGCGCACGCTGCAGCCCTGGAAGCGCTCTACCTAGACCATGCCGCTGTTGTCTGAAGGGTGTTAACAACTGCTGACCAGTGATCACCAGTGTTGCTTAATTTTTTACGTCGCACACCCAAAAAATAGCGCCAAATATTGAGAATTGTTCTATGTAACTAAGCGACACTGGTGACCACTGCTGCTGACAGCAACCCTGCTGCACAAGAACACCGGCCAGTTCACACCTAAAAGCCCTGCTTGTTCTTGATGTGAAATGAGGGCCCTTGACTGGCATGTCTCATCAACCCTGTATCAGTTTCCTAGTACTAACATGCGCGTATCATGACTACCACAGTGAGGCACGTTGGCTTGCTGTGTGATTCGGCACGGCGCATGTGGAATCTACCCTTTTGATGAAGCCCAGCCCCAGCAGTGGTGTTTCTAAGAAGGGTTCAATGTGTTATGTAAAGAGATTTGTTGGTGAAGTCCATGCGTGTCATGCATCTCCGTGCATGCATAAGGCTGCTGTCAGCTTGCGAATTGAAGGCCATGTTAAGGTGATGTGAGGCTGATGATGATGGCTTGCAGTTGAAGCCCTCGCGTCAAGGTGATGTGTTTGTGGGAGAGAACTGTGTTGCTGCTGCTGATGCTAATAATGGCGTGGTTCCCGATTTAATAGTTTTTTTAATATTTTTTATCTTAATGACGCTGTGATCTAGAGCACGCAAGGCACAAGGCATGTCCCAGAGAAGGGTAGCTGGACCATTTTTTTATTTATCCGTGAAGGCGCTTCCCTCTGCTTGTGTGTGCACGCAGAGGGAGGCGGCATATTTACGGCTTGAGCCTAAGGCCTGGTGTTGTCCCATTGTTGTGAGGTGTTTGATAATGATATGCTGACTTACTAAACAATTTTCATGTAATTTTCTGACGTTGCTTGGATATGCAAACACCTTTCTACAGCACCTGTCATACAGTGATGTGTTGCTGTATGACCTGCGACATCCAGAAGATGCATTTTAGCCACGATTGAATGCATCAGGTGCGGAGGACGGAACATCCTGCTGCCACACCGTCTGTATTCATGGCTATGTAAAATCTGACACCTGGACCAGTGAACCACTAGCAGGAAGGGCAATAGTGAAATGCATGGGACACCGAGTTGCCAGCCGTTGCTGCCTATTCCCTGCAAACACACAGCGTTTCAGCGGCTCGGTGTTTCATTAATAAATCATACTTGTTGCACGTTGCGCCAGTTTTTGACATTGGTGGCCACCAATTCCAAGTTATTGGCTGGGACTTTTTCTGACTTTTTGTTGGACGTTTGTGAAGTGATTCTGGACAGCAACTTCAAGCAGCTCTTTACACTAAGGTCCATATACATACAGGTTGTTTTGCAGCACCTGCGTGTCTAGCAACTGGTGTCAAGCCTAGCTCAGAATCCACCATCTCAGTCTCCCCAGTCCTTCGGCACAGGTGCATGTGCATAGAATTGTAGAGTGATCATACTCCACGTGAATACTTTGAGTTCAGGTCGATCTGAACTCAAAGTATTCACGTTTCGGCTGTGTTCGTGAGCGCAGCAGACCGACGGGTGGAGTATGACCAGCGCGCTTCGCCGATTCGCCAAGGAGCTGATTTCCTTGAACTCCGTCACCTTAGGATCCCCATACACCCTGCAAATGCGCAGAACAGTTTCAGGTGGCTCCACATCGGGAGCCTTGAAGCGGTTCTACGATCAAGCCACTGTTTCTGACGCCAAGGGCATGCCTGTGCGTCCTTCCTCGATCGCACTCCACCTACTGATGCCCACACATGTTCCAGATTTTCAGTATATTCGGCTGATGCAGGGACACTGGAACGTCTTACTGGATGGAAGGCGTGTGAAAACTCCTACCAGTGAAGTGCTCGCTGTGCCCAGCCGTATGCTGGCATGTGCAATAGCAGCAGAATTCCAATACCAGAGCAGTGAATACGCAAAGCTCCTTTCCTGGCCTGGTGTGCTCTTATGGCGTTGTACTATCTACTGACATGTTTCGGAAAGCCTGTTTCAGGTTCGCCCGATTACCCAGCCTATGTACCGTTTGCAATGGCAAGTACAACTAGCATCTTTCAGCAGACAGGAGCTAGTGGACAAGATGCTGCACTATGTGGACAGTGACCCAGTCTGCATGAGATCAACGGTGGATTCGTTATCAAAGAAGGTGCTCCAGTACTGCTTGACTACTTGCTGCTGAAACAATCGTCCTATAAACAATGCTTCAGACAATTTCTAAGCATTCTGGACTGTTGCCTTATCTTTCTGTTCAGTACTTTCCCTCTGCTCGCTTCGAAGGCCCGCAACAGGGGCTGGTGGGTGGTAGATGTATGTGCCGTTGCAACGAGAGTGCAAGATCCAAGAACCAAGATCACAAGACACAATCACCTGAACTTTGTCATTGCACATAGAATCGTCATCGATTCTGTGTTCTTCACGAAGGTTCTGAATGCCTTATCAACTACCCGAAGGCTACATGAGCCATTCTATGGGGTTTTGCCTGTAACTTTACACACTACTCGAAGGCTACAATGTGTGACAGCCTCATTCGCTGCGTCGATCGGCTTGACAACATGCAAGCACTGCATCTGACTATCTATCCCACACGCTTGCATTTCTGCCCGTGTAGCTGGAGGTCTTGCAAGAGAAGACCTTTGGAAGCATCCAGGAGTGGGCCAATAAGCGCTTCAACATCACTTTAGACACCTCTTACAGCCTGTATGGCTGTGAGCAGCACCCAGATGTTCCCTTAGCGTACGCTCAGTACCTTAACAACCTGCCTTACCCGCAGCTTGTTGCTCTTTCCGAACTAGCCGGGGCTTGCAAGAGCCTGTTGATAGCTTTTGCCACGCATGGAGGTCACATCACCGCACAGGAGGTTTGTCCCCAACCCCCCCCTTGTCGTTTTCTAGATGCCATCGCTGCTGCCCTGATTATTTTGCTTGAACTGATTTCCTCCACTGCAGCTAGGTGTTTCAATTGTGTATGAGTGACAGATTGTGAAGCAGCTGCTCCTGGGCATATAGAATCACTGAATGTTCCTGCACATAAGTCTGGTGCGTGCCACCTTCAGGCGTGCGTACTGGCTAGGCTGTAGTGAGCTATGCTGAAGCCACAGATCGCTACAGCTGCTGTGCAACTGTGGCGGCCTGATGGAATGCCTGTGAATCCATTCTGTGGTCCTGTGTCCATGGTGTCTATGAGTGTCTTCATGGTTCCTACTTAGTGTGTTAAAAAACTGTCAAGATAGGCAGGCGTTGCGTCGGACGTCAGTGATGTCTGGAATCAGCCAAGGTAATACTCATGACGTCCCATGTGAGGTATTCCACTGTATTAGCTGCGCACATTCCCAGGTGGTGATGTGCAGTACCAGCACCAAACGTTAGAACGCAACGTAAAAGGCGAGCCGTGACACAGGAACCTGTGCATCTGGAAAGGGCAAAGACACAGTAAACATTGAACTAAGAGCTATGGTTCGGGGTAGTATCTCCCGTTTCTAGGGTGTCATTGCCCTCAGATCTGATAGATTTCCCCCAGAAAGATTGTTGTCCAATTGTCACTTCTTGAAGAGAGTTCATGCCAACTGCGATTTGAAGCACCGATGTCTTGCACCAACAGTTCCAATATTCACTGCTGGTACGGTATGTTGGATACTACTATGTGTCCCTGTGACTGACCTTCTGATTGCAGGCTGTTGCAGCGTCAAGAATAGAGGAAGATGTTCAGATGGAGCAGTATGGCTTAGTGGAGGGGGGGCATGATCTAGATATTGCGGACTTGTCCAGTAGGGTGGGAGGATGTGCGTTGTACTTACAAATGTTAGATATGGACGGGGTTCTGGGGTCGGATAACTCGCAGGTGCAAAAAGACGTTGGCCAAGCTTTGCAGAATCTTGCCAGCCTAGGATTTTAGGTCCTGGCACGCACAGGCCATGTGGTGGGCAGCAGTGCTCACTCAGAATTGATTCACATTTGTCATGAAAGTCGGATTGCTGCTGCGTTCCTTAGTATGCATCGGTGTAAAAAAATATTTACTAATCGGGAACCACGCCATACCCGCAGAGGGCTTGTCAGGCTCAGTGTCACAGCCTATGACCAACGCCGTGCCAAAATTGATCGGCGGGCTCTAGCAACTTGTAACAGCACTACTTGTTGAGTCAGATATAGTACTGCGTACACTAACTAGCGCAGAAACAACCATACAAACCAAAAACTTGACTGTAAGCCCTGTCGGTGTAAGCACACGTGAAAGTGAAGGGGGTTTATGCGAGCCCAGCTTGGAACCAGGAGCCTGGAGTTCTCAGCAACGCACACCACAGGTTTCAGATGCTCTGTGGTGGTGCTTCCAGTACATGTGCTTCCAGTGCTTGTGAGCAGCGCCCATGTCGATGTAAGTTTACAAACCAGAAGTCGAACACAGAGAAAGTCAACACAAGAAATGCATAGCAACCTGAATACAGCTGTACCTGATGTCGCATGTCACTGCATATACAGTTTCTGTGGTTATCGCAGCGCCATAGACGCGTGCTTGGCGTCCTGTTGGTGCTCCTGTGCAGTGATCACCAGTGTTGCTTCATTTGTCAGGTGACACGCCCAGAAAATAGTCCCAAATAATCAGGATTGTTCTATATAACTAAGCGACACTGCTGATCAGTGTGCCTGTGTGGTCTGCCTGTGTGTTGGCTGGGGTTGCAAGCCCTAGGTGGCTGCCCCACCTCCCCCGCTCCTCGGAGTGCAAGCCACCTAGGGCAGCCCCATTCCCTTCGGGGTCGGCGTGATCCTTGATATACAATTTTTTCCTTCCCCATGGTGCCCCAACCGCCAATGTTTCCTCTAGAGTCTGCCACAGAGGTCTATAATCACGCCGGGATTGCTGTATCCGTTAGTCGAGAATCAATCCCATCAAATTTAGCATTTCCCTATGTTAACTCACCGAGATGTGGAGTTCTGCCAGCCTTGCCCCCCCACCGCCATGTACAGTCCCCCTCTCACCACGCTCCATCTTGGAGCCCCCTGCTGCTTCTTCGATCCCACACAAGCGCCCACACCTTCCTCCGGCTCCGCTGAGGCCTTAAAAGGTCTTTCATGTCTCGCAGCACAGCGTGTTGATGTCCCTGTCCCTTGGGGGGTGCTGAGGCCGAAGCCCTTCCTGGGTATGGCTTGGACCACGGGATTCGTTTTGGTATAGGGCACCTGATGCCGGATTTTGGTCGTCGTTCAGGATTACCGAGCACCGTCACCCGCATGTTTTACGAATGGCTTGCTGTTGCAAGATCTTGTCCTGGCCAACAGCTGTTATAACAGGCCTGGTGATTTGTACGCATGCATGATGGCTTTCAACTTCGAGACATCTCGACGAGTTCAAACATCACTTCCATAAACACGAGCAGAGTCTTCGAGACTCATGATATATCTTGTCTACACGTCAGGATCAGGTATATGCGAATGGGGTGTGAAGTGCAATAGACACACAACGGCCAGTGTTCTCACGTTCACTGAAGCGCCGGGCACATTTTCGCTGTCAGATCGTGCAATTTACCGTTTGTGGTTGATACTGTAGTTCTATTGCTGTCTGATCACCATGTCAGTAGCGGTGCGGTCTTGCCTCTACATCTGTGGTAAACACACCACCAGTGCTATGTGAGTTTCCCTGATGGAGAAACCTTCCATGCAGGTACCGCAGCACGTGCTTAACAGTGTGCTAGGAGAAGGTGCAACAGAGGAGAAGGGAGAGAATGCCCGTCTGGTGTGATATATGCTGACGTTCATGCTGTTGACTGCTTACTTCACGGTTGGCACTGCACTGATCATAGCTCCGTCTAATTATCAACCCTTATAACAGTGAATTTGAATCATGTGTGTGTGTGCCTTTTTGGTGCCCATTGACTGCACATGTTCGTTCGAGTTTGTCAATTTGTAGCCCTGCTCATTCTGACTTCGTCATCTTGTTCCCGAGACCAACGATCTTCACCTCAATATTGCTGTGTGTTCTGCAGTCCTCTTTTGTCGGGGCTATCGCCATTTCAGACATGGTCAAAAGCACGCTGGGGCCGAAGGGAATGGTGCGTTTCCTCAGCCTCGAGTAAACATTCAGCTTACGAGCCGGTCACCCCATTCTCGCGCATGACGCTCATTTTGGTGGTTTACGTTCTTGGTGCTGCGCCTAGTAGTGTGACTGTGACCAGGCCTCCAGAGGTGCTCTGATCTGACAGCTGGATGCATTTCGTGGAAGAGAAAAACGATCCAGGCTTCGGACTCACAGAATTAGTTTGTTGTTATTATCAGTATGTTCATAGATTGTCCTGGTAGTCTCAAAGGCTTCAGTTGTCCATTTGCACCTTGTCATCTGACCGACCCAAGGGCATGCAGGACAAAATTCTGCAAAGTATGGGTCGAGGGCAGCATGCAATGGTGACTAACGATGGAGCCACCATTCTGAAGAGTGTGTACGTGGATAATCCTGCAGCCAAGGTCCTTGTGGGTGCGCCTGTAGTGCCTCTGCCCATCATCATGAGCAACACACTGCAACAACAACAAATTCGAATCTTTCGAAGGGTGATCGACCCGGTGAACGTCCTGTATAGTGGTGATCTGCAACCATGCTGCTTGCTGCAGACCTCTCCAAGGTTCAGGACGATGAAGTAGGGGATGGCACCACATCAGTGGCGGTGCTAGCAGGGGAACTTCTGCGCGAAGCAGAGACGTTAATAGAGCAGAGAATCCACCCCATGATTATCATTGATGGATTTCGGAAGGCTTGTGAGGCTGCAGTTGCTGCCCTGCAGGTGCTTTCCTCTTTCCACCTTCCTTTGCACAAGCTGTTGCCTTCTGCAGTCTTTCCGACTTCAAAAGGTGGTAAATGGGGCGAAAAAGAACTTCAATAGGTAGGAGCAACGTTCATGAAAACCATCACTTCACTCATATGGCACAACAGCCCCATCACACCATTCCTTCTGCCTTGTCTTAGCACACACACGTGTGAAGACTCAATCATGTGACTTGGGTAACCCAGACAGCCATGTGTGCTGGTGATCTGAGCTTAGCATTTTGGGACACGATTTTCCTATACATACCTACAGTCTCGTCCCAATTTGTCGGATCTACGATAGCTCGTTTTCCACTGTACGTCGGCTTTGTTCTTCGTGGTTCGAACACGTTTGCAAGCGCTTTCCCATACAGAATTGATTCAGTTGCTCAGACAGTATCACTCGTCGGGCTTTTTTGAAGGGGCATAGGTGCGCGACGAATAGAGAGAGAGAGACTGCGCTGTATATAGGTCATATTTCGGTGATCCATGATCAGATCATGGCTACGACCCACAATGTGTTGCTAACACAGTGCTGAGAGCGTTCCCTTCACAGAACGTTGCTTTGGTGACATGGCGACTGCACAATAGTGGTGCATCGAATGCGGCGCATCTCTTGTGAATCCAGGTGCAGCAGAGCAAAGCATGCACCTGTGGAGGCACAACACTTCATTGCGCACCATAACGTCTTTCACCTCAGGCCTTGCTAGCCCAAAGGCAGTGATTGGGTAGAAAATAAGAATGTTAAGGAGCAACACGTTAACTTGCATGCATGCATGCACCCACCTAACTCACCCTCCTAACTCACCCTCGTACCACTTCTGGATGTGTTACTTTTGAGTACAATTACCATTATTCACATACATGCCGAGATTATGTACTATTTACAGGTTGTTTGTTCATCAATTATTCCTTGTGGTCGGTGCTGCAAGTGTCGATATGTTTCATCTTGGCAGTTGTGTTGTCTTTTGTTGTCTTTTCTTCAAGTGTTTAGACGTTACATCATGATTGTTGTCTTTTCTCCAAGTGTGTAGACACTTCATCATGTGCTACAAGACATGACAAGCAGTGGCACATGTCACTCACCAATGGCACATGTTGTGCCATTCGAGTGAAGTGGCGGTTCTTTTGTGTTAGTTACTTTCGACATTCAAGTTCATGCCTATTTCCTACCTTTTGGATGTGTAAAGATTCTACTTGGGTTCATGCCCATTCATACCTTACCTTTCCGGTTTTTAAAACCTTCTGGATGTGTAAAGATGATTACTGGTCTGCAGGCAAAGGCGTTTGACAACGCAGATGACCCAGAGGCTCTGCGGGAGGACCTCATGTCCATCGCACGCACCACCCTCAGCTCCAAGATTCTCACGCATGACAAGGACTACTTTGCCAAAATCGCTGTGGACTCGGTGATGTGTCTTAAGGGGCGCACGAACCTCGAGCCCATCCACATCATCAAAAAGTCTGGCGGCACTCTCAAAGACTCTTTCTTGGCTGAGGCATGTGCCTGCTCTGTTTCATGCATGTGGCGTTTGTTGTTATGTTATCGCTTGCCTGGGCTGAACAGCTAGACTTTGCATTGCTGATGACGGCTTCACCGGTGCTTTGAGCTAAGCGTGTATGCTTTTCTGTGCGTGTATGCTTGCCTCCTGGGCCCCTGCACATCCGCATTCAGATTCTTACAAGCACGGTTGCCTGGTGTGCGGAGCAAAGCCACGAATATGTGTGTGAGAGAGAGAGGGGAAGAGTCTGCGCATGCACAGAATCTGCGCATGCATCAGGAGTGCAGATTCTCATGTACCTCTGCTGCTATTGTGTATACATGGAGAGCTGAGCAGCACATGGGCGCAAGCCCATGGGCTTTCAGGCCACTGTAAGGGTGTCATGAGCACTGTAGGTGCACATGTGTGGATGTAGTGAAGTTTCGGTGTCATTCAGGGCTTCATATTGGACAAGAAGATAGGCGTGGGTCAGAAGAAGCGCATGGAAGATGCAAAGGTACTGTCAACCCCCCTTAATATTATTTAACATGGCTTATTTAACATGGCTTCGTATGATTGAACCTCCCCCCTTTTCAATTGCTGCCCCCCGTTTTTACTTGCAACGAATTCAAGCTCAGTGGTGGCGTTCCATGCATGCCCACGTGTCGGTACTTCCAATCCTGGCACAGTATGTGTCGGGAAAGGTTGCTTGTGGACAAGGAATTGGGGGAAAGTTGTTATTGTTTTGGCGAAACATTCCTTGTCAGGGGGTGGTGCATAGAACAATTCATTTATTTTCCGATGAGGTTCCGGGGCGGCCTCTGCTCAAAACAACTAATCATTTCGGCCCAGGCCGATAAATCGGTACTACAAGCAACCTGGTGTCGGCCTGCTGGGGCGCGCACGCCTCGTTATCTCAACATGCTGTGCAAGTGTGTGAGAGGGTACTGTGCAGTGAAAGGGTGAAAGGGTGGGAGACATGACATCGACAGGACTGCAGAACTACGTTTTACAAACCGGAAAGGTGGTGAATAGGCAGGAACCCATATCGACAGGACTGCAGAACTAGAAATTGAGTGAGTCAGCAGCATGAGTAGTGCAGTGACCAATACATGTCCAGACTGTAAGCAGGCCCCAGGCACCAAGCAACTGAGGTCCAGTAATAGAGCATCAGGCTAAGCAACCAACCCAAAGGAATCCTACAGAGCACGAAGTGTGTGAGAGGGTTTGAATTACAACCTTCGATTTGAAATTGTAATTCAAACCCTTTCAAGCTTAAAAGAAGGTCACTTAAAAGAAAAAACTTAAAAAACCCCCTTAATGCAGGTTCTAGTCGCGAACACTCCTATGGACACAGACAAGATCAAGATGTATGGTGCGCGCGTGAAGACCGATTCACTGACAAAGGTGGCGGAGATTGAGACTGCGGAGAGGGAGAAGATGAAGGTCAAGTGCGAGCAGATCATCGCGCAGGGCATCAACGTCTTCATCAACCGCCAGCTCATCTACAACTACCCTGAGCAGATCTTCACTGATGCCGGAGTGATGTCCATCGAGCATGCTGGTGCGTCCAAAACGTTTCTTTTTGGTACAGCAAAAAAGCATGCGTTCAAAGTTGCATTACCATACATACTCACCCCCCTTCGTAAGAACTGAAATAGGCAGACACCAAAAACTGACACAAAACAAACCACCAGAAAAGGGGTTACCGTTGAAAAGAGTGCAGACTTGAGGGTGTAGATTGTTGAAAAGAGTGCAGACTTGAGGGTGTAGATTTAGTGATGGTGCTGTTGTGCCATTCGAGTGAAGCGGTGGATATTTTCTGTTAGTTGTTTTGGCTGTTTGAGTTCACAATATGCCTATTCACTACCTTTCCGGTTCGGGTTCATGCCTACTCACTACCTTTCCGGTTCGGGTTCATGCCTACTCACTACCGTTCCGGTTCGAGTTCATGCCTACTCACTACCGTTCCGGTTTGTAAGCAGACTGGAGGGTGCAGATTTCGAGGGGGTGGAGAGGCTGGCCCTCGTTCTAGGAGCCGAGATCGCGTCAACCTTTGAAAGCCCCTCCTCGATCCGACTCGGCACCTGCAAGCTGATCGAGGAGATCATGATCGGCGAAGACAAACTCATCCACTTCTCAGGAGTTGCTCTGGGAGAAGCCTGCACGATCGTGCTTCGTGGCGCGAACCAGCATCTACTGGACGAGGCCGAGCGCAGCATGCATGATGCGCTGTGCGTGCTGAGTCAGACTGTTGCGAATAAGGGGGTTATATACGGCGGAGGCAACCCGGAGATTTCTATGGCACGGAGTATAGATGAGCTTGCTGCAAAGACGCCAGGTGTGCGGGTCTGCTTGATTGCTTGTGGAGGTTGCTTGTTCGTAAAGCAAAGCGTACTTGTTCCACGCGTAGTGGTTCTGTTGTGTCTTTTGAGTTAAGTGGAGGTTCTTTTGTGTTTGTTGCTTTGGCTAGTGGGGTGTGTGTGCCTATTAACTAGCTTTCCGGGTTGTAACACAGGTTGTGTTCGCTGAAGGGCCGCGTTAGGGCAGCAGTGTTAGCTCCAGGATTCTTCGGGCAGGAATGTCCGAATTGTCCTCGGGTATGCCCAAATAATCAGCAATATATGCCCGGGTGCGGTGTCACTGGCTAGCGCCTGAACCAGAATCAGCCCGTCAACATTCTGGGGGGGCGCGTGTGCAGCGCCTGCTAGGGTTTATGTACATCAGAATCCTATCCTAGGTGGGCTGGAGTGCGACGTGCTCTGCGTGCTAGGGTTGTGCTGTGTAGTGCTCTGTATGCTAGGGTTGTGCGCTGGAGTGCTCATGCGGCTTGCTGCGGATCCATGCAGAACCGCCGTGTGGCGTGTGCAGGCAAGGTGTCACTGGCTATGGAAGCCTTTGGAAGGGCGCTCAGGAAGATTCCTTCGATCATCTGCGACAATGCGGGGATGGACGCCGCCGATGTGATCACGCAGCTGCGTGCGGCGGTGGCTCAGGATGACAGCAGCAAGCTGGGCGTGGACATCATGACTGCGGGCGTGGGAGACATGAGCGAGCGCAAGGTGTTTGAGAGCTTGAAGGTGAAGCGGCAAGTGGTGTTGTCAGCCACCGAGGCATGTGAGATGATCCTGCGGGTGGATGACATCATCAAGTGTGCGCCTCGTGAGCGTGACGGCATGTGAATGTCATCACGAGGAGGGCACATGGTGATGTAGCTAATAGATGAGCTTGTGCGGGATGCCTGCAAGGTTGATTTTGTGTTTTTGTGGCTGCGCAGCTGCCCTTTTTTGTATCATTCTGGAAAAGTGTACATCTGACAAGTACCCAGTGAATTGAGCATGTTACTGGAGCAGTCTCGGTGATGAGTTTGGTGTCCCAGCTAACATGACAACCCAGCTAAAATAACAACGCCCGTGCACAAGGGCATTGTTCAGCGAGCATGCACATGCTCTCCGAAATGGGAACCACGTACAGTTAAACGCGCACTTCACAGAGTACCATCACGATTGTGAACCTATCTTTAACGTGCTCTTCGTTCACTTATGTGAACTGCCCCCACCTCATCAACCGTGTATCAAACCATCAGTCGTATATCTAAAACCTTCACCACACAGTTGACACCTTGGCCGTTCAAAAGATCAAGGTGTGTGCTTCTCCTGCTGTGCCATATGATGGATGTACGTCTGTAACTTACTACCAGTTTTTCTGTTGCTGCGTGCTTCTGGCCAGCGATACCTGCAAAAGTTCCAGCACATGAATCCTGATATCACATGGGACGCGAGATGCATGGGGGAGCTCAGTGGCGCCTAGTGATCACCAGTGTTGCTTCATTTGTTAGGCCACACGCCTAAAAAGTAGTCCCAAATATTCAGGACTGTTCTTTCTAAGCGATACTGGTGATCAGTGGTGGCGCCTCTGTTCAGCACCCTGCTGCTGAGCCTTTGGAGACATATATCTAAAGACACTTCATTTCTTTCGGCACGATTCCTAAGTCTGTACACATACATCTGAAGACACTTTAGATGTGTGTCTTTAGATATATATACATATAAAATGGCGTGGTTCCCGATTAGTTTTTTCTCTTTTTTCAAGACACTCAGCACCAAGGTGCCGACACTCTATACTATCTGTGTCGTTTCCTGAGCGGTTCCTTTGTCGTTGCCTGTAACTTTACACACTTTGTTACTGATACATGTCAGCAACATGGGAACAGCTCAGGAAACGACCCAGAACGTCGCTAGTTCAGGGGGGGTGGTGGCTTGTCTGGATCCTCAACGAGGTATGCTAATGGGGAAAGTAGGGGGGAGGGGGGGGGGGGCTGAGTTTCAAAAAAATAAAAGGTAATCGGGAACCACGCCATCCCCAAGAAGGGCTTCGGCCTCAGCACCCCCGGAGGAGTGGGACAACCCCTCTAGGGAGGGCTGTTCATGTTTGCTGCCTGCTGCACCGCTATCCGGGTTCTTGCCCATTTACTGCCTTTTCGGGTTGTAAGCGAGCTGCCGGTGTCAAGTCCACATCCGAAGTCTGCACAGCGCACCTGGTCCACAATGCTCCCAACCCCATGCATGCGTGACATATTCGCTAGCGAATCGCTGGGTGCTCAGTACGACTTTCGACGCCACCGATGCGATCTGCAATACGGCATGCTGCGGCAACAGGACAGTGTGTCCAATATAGTACATCGATAGGAGTGGAGCATTCGAATTGGAGTAGAGGATGGAAAGAGTTATGGAACGAAAGCTCATCTGGAACCACGCCATACCCAAGACAACAAAACCGCTAAGAGTAACAAGCATGTGGAAGAACTGGAGCTAGCAACAAACAACATTAAAAAGAAGGCCAGGCTGACAAATACCAGCTACACTCAACCCCAATCCACCCATGTCTCAACACTCTGTGACACTGCACGGTTTTCTGCAGCTGGCAGTACTAGTGTCACTGCAAACTTGTTGGACGGTGCGAATGGGGCTCATGGATGGGGTTTCGCTGGATATCCAGCGCATCGATGCCACCGCGCCGCGTGCAGAAGCAGCGGACCGCAAGAGCGCCCAGCTACTGTACCTGTACGTCTCGTGATCACATGGCTTTCAAGTGTTTGTGGTTGGCAGGGGCTCGTGGGTCCTGAGGACATTTGACCGTGATCTAACGTGTCAGCCTCAGCAAGAGAATGTAAGTTTGCGGATCGAGACAAGTGAGTGTGGCATGACGCAAAAGAGAGACGCTTTCGACAGTACACACAACGTTCTAACTCGAAGCACTCTCTGATGCATCAAACAGTGCACCCGAGCCGCCAATTACAACTCCGAACCTGTTACCAATTCACAGACGATTCCCGTCTTAACAATCAACATCCTAGGCAAGAGAGTGCACTTTTAGGGTTACATTGAGATACTTGCCTCCTTGTCGGATGCATACTTGTTGAAGAAAAGGAGTAACCTTAAGCTTGGAGCGCACATCATGTGGAGGTGCAAGCATACGAGCAACGTGATCAATAAAGTTCAGTCGTCGTTGTTTACAAGAGTTTGCCACACCAGCGCATGTTTCGCCCTGGGAGGATCCTGGACCGCCGCAACTATCAAATCTCCACACATGTGACTCCCCTGTTCGCGAGCTGCGGCAGCAGACTGCCAGAATAATCCGGAAGAATGGATAGGATGGTCATGGGATCGCAATGGTTCTGCATATTTGTGTTGGCAGCTTCTGAAATGTCGTTGCATTTGACTTCGAAACGCAGGGACAGAGATACACAATAGTCAGAATCCTGAGCATGTTAGGCGCCGCCTCCGCCGCCGGAATTTCGGCCTAGAGTAGACAATAAGATGCGATTGAGATTCTACTCATGGATGTAGACAAACGGAATGTATTTTGGTTGCTAAGCCTGTACCTGATAGACAAGCACACGAGAACTTCAGAAACGAACAAGCACGGAATATACACATGATCATCTGGTCTTCTATCATGGTTGCGTCATGAGTCGCTCAGCTGTAGACGGGGGTTGCTGGTAGGCCAGAACATCGCCTTTTGGAGGCGTTTAATCAAGACAACGGTCAACTGCAGAGGTATTAGCAGCATGCAAGGGTTATCTAGATGCATCTGGAAGCCACGCTGATCGCTCCAAAGAACTATCATGGACGCTTGTGCATGCTCTAGCCTCGAAATTCAAAGGAATTGTGTGAGATTGGGCGTCGCCGCGGCCGTAGCATTTTTCTTTTGCGGCGGATATGCATGTTGGCAACCACCAGCTTGACACATCGAGAGGACACTCGTGAGATGGACGAAGAGCACTTGGCAGAACTCTAAGTTACGCATGACTGTGGCTACCTACGTACCAATGCTCAGGTTGAGTGGGCCTGTCGGCACCGTCTGTACAGAGGAGCCCAATCTCCAGGTATACATCACTGTCCGCGCTGTGCGATTTGCACGCACGACCATTAGTTGCTAATGTATTTGTTGAATGTCCATACGGGCGATGACCGCCAGCAAGAGCGCCGCATTCATGATCTGCGCACGCTGCTTTCAGCCAAAGGCACAGTCTCAATTGGCCGGGATCCCACGAGTGCCGACATCGCGATGGACAGCAAAGACCTTCCAGCAATGATTTCGCGCAATCATGCTGAGATTAGATGCGAGGGAGGCAAAGTGTGCCTTCAGGATCGCAACAGTGTGAATGGTACCTGGTACGATGCTACATGTTGACGCTACACTCGAGCACTGGTTGAGGCTTCTTCACACATGCTTATTCCTGCACGTGAATGCTCCTGGAGGGCGTGGAGCGGAGTGTTCATGTCGTCATCCTGGTGCAGGTTGAACGGTGTACGGATGCAGCCTCGAGTGTGGAAGCCTCTCGCAGACGGCGACACTCTCAGCTTCGGGGGCACTGTCCGTGTGCAGCGCAAGGCTCGCTCGATTCGCAATCCGTTCGTTTACGTTGTTGGCATAGATGGCAAGTCCGATGAGGTGACCCACACCAGCGTTTCCGCAGTCACCTGTGATCCGCAGGATGAAAACTCCGCATCGCGCGTTAACAGTGTGATGCAGGTATTGCCCCCAAGTCATCCTCACCATGACCTGCAGTGGCCCTCGGGTCATCGTGACATGCTCAGTGTAATGGAATGTAAACAGGCTCTTCACCCTGTGTTTATGCAGGAGCATGTCCGCGTGCCATCTGTGTCTGATGCTGGTGATCTTGCTGGCACACTCATAGTGAAAGCTGGCAAGGCAGAGGCCATTGCAATGGCCTGCAACAATCCCTCGCCCAACGGCACGCAGCGGGGACGTACGAGACCAGAGTCTGAGTTTGAATGTCCAATCTGCAGAGAGTTCTTGTGTCATCCAGTGACAATGGTTCCCTGCGGTGAGCCTCTTCCGACCTGTGAGAAGTGTTTCCTGTGTGTCAACGTTTTCCGAGGTGCGAGATGGTTATCTCTCCTCCCAGAGAAATAAATCAGCTTGATATGGATCATTAGTGGCTGAAAACTGTTTGTATGAGTACTGGTTGTGCAGGGCACTCATACTGCTCAGAGTGTATCTGCAAGGCTTTCATGCTGCAGCCAAGGGACCGCCGTGTGTGCCCTCTGTGTCGCAGCAAGCCAACACATGCCCCCATGCGCGTGCAGCTGCTGGCTCATAGTCTCAGTCGCGCCGTGGCTGCGTTCCCTGTCAAGGAACGGCAGAGATACAATGAGCGAGTTGCAGTCGCTGGGGCTTACCAGGAGGAGGTGCTGCCCCTCAGCTCACGTTGCAGACTTTGCTGTCACGGCTATTTCATGTGTTCTTGGCTGTTAAATTTACGCCGTACACCCCTTGGACATCTTCCGCAATCCTCCACCCCTCACCAGCTGGCTCAACTGCATGAAACGTCAAGGATCTTCCCCTGATGGACTGATCTCTGTGTTTGTCTGTACACTTGCAACCTAGCCGCATACGATAACCGTACAGTTCACATGCGATCGTGTCTTGCCCATCGGATGATCGCTATGTACAACCGCCCGTGGTTCCTTCCCTTGACCATGGAGTGCCTGTTTGACCCTCGATCACGTTTCCAGGTCGCAGAAAAGTTGAAGGAGATGTTTGGGAGGAAGAATGCGTCTGCAGTGCCTGTCCGGGCAGTCCGGCTATCAGACGCTCGACGTGTGTCTGAAACTGGACTCATGAGACGTCGGGAGGAGTATCGGGGCGGTGGTACTGGCCCAGTAGGAGGTGCTGCCCCTGCAGCTACTCCTGGTCAGTCTGGAGAGGTGGGAGTGCCCTCTAATCCAGGGGGGGAGACTGGTATGAACCAAGCAGGAGATCGTATTCGCCTCGGTATGCTTCTGTACACGTTGATTTGTGCCTTTGATGTGTGCCCCGACGAGCCCCGACAAGGCAGGCATTGGGCAAGAACCCATGAATGCACTCATTTCTGTAGTGTATGCTTTGTCCATTGAGTTTTTTTGGTGCCAAAGCAATCTCGACATCACCGTAGTCCCCAAAAGGATACGAGCCGCGTGTGGGAAAAGCTGTGCAAACATGTTCACAACCCGGTCTTCAATAAATCAATGGATGTCTGGCGTTAAATGTCAGTTCTCTTTGCAAATCGAATCTCTTTGCGAATTCTCTCTGCGAATCAATGGATATCTGGCGTTAAATGTCAATTCTCAAGCTCTCTGTGGGTCTTCCTGTTGAAATCGTTAGCTTTTTGAGTGCCTGGTTGCACTGTGGACAGCTATTATTCGTGGACAATGCCCAGCACTCTGTGATAGTGGTAACATGCTGAAACGTTATCTTTCATGGTGGTGTCGTTGTGCCTTTTTCTAGTGAAGTGAGTGGGTTGCCATGCATGCTGCATCTTGATATTGCAATATCAAGATGCGAGAGCAATATATTGGGCTCTCGCCCATTCACAGCCTTTCGGCTTGTACAAGGTCACATCGAAACGCGTGTGTGCTTTTTTCAGCATCATTGCTGTTGCAGTCCTTTTCGTGGAGTCGTTGCTGTGGCAACTGAATCTGTAACTCCGCGAGCACTACCGGTCCAGATATGTGTCCATACATGTCCACTTGTTGATTAGCTTGGAGGGGATTGCAGCAGATGCTCGACTGGTTAATCTAGATGCATGGGAGAATGCGTGGACAAACACTGAATCTGTATGAGCTGCATTATCATTGCATAGTTCATGGTGCAGGTATGTTGAGAGATGTCACCGTTGCA
The DNA here is from genome assembly GCA_032359135.1 of Ulvella scutata. NCBI lineage: Eukaryota > Viridiplantae > Chlorophyta > Ulvophyceae > Ulvales > Ulvellaceae > Ulvella > Ulvella scutata. The sequence continues at coordinate 328,184 of JAUMHD010000001.1, forward strand.
CTGGAACCTTGGACAGACCAGCTGAATGGCTCAGGGTGGTAGTGCTCTTCGTGCAAAGATATCTGGGTGACCTGACAGTATTTGACGGATAATTTCCTGTGAAATTCGCACGGGAACACGGGAGTTGAAACGTGCTGATGCATGGAGACATCGTGGACGCATGGGCAGTGTTCCGTCGGTCTTTTGCAACCCACGCGATGCGAGCCGGTCATCGGAAGATAAAGTGTTTTACAATGATGCTTATCATTGAGATGACGAAGAATTCACGATTCAGTGCGTGTTTTGCGACAGAGAGGCTAGATTGTGGCAGGCAGTGTCACCTTTCCCATCACATAGTGTCACAACAAGGACATAGCTGTATAGTAGACCGGGTTTATACGTTGACCTGACCCTTTCACGAAGCACTGTTGGTACATGTGAAGTGTGTGCGTGTTGGCTGAATGTTTGGGAGCGGCATCAACATGCCGTCCTTGGCTCGCATGCGTCCAAGTAAACATGCCTGTAACCCAACAAGATTTCCTTCCAGACCATTTGCTCGCTGGAAGCATCTGTCGCTAACGAGCTCGACGCAATATCTGGTTCTCAGGCCTGAAGTGGCTATGTGTCAGGTTCGGCTTCTAGACGGTCTCGGCGCACCATGCTGTGCAACACCAATGCTTCCACTCTGCGACACAATTACTGTTGCCACTGTGATATCGTACCGGTAGCTGGATGTGTGCCCACGTCGTGTGTTGCACAGGCTTTCCCTTCCCAAGGTCCCGGAGAACAGTCGGCAGAGTCCACTCCAGCGACCGTCAAACTCTCGACCATTGACAAGCGACAACGTCGAAGGCTGTTAGTGCAGTTCACGTGCGGAAAGTGTGGTGCGGTTTCTCTTACACGCTGGTGTGTTGTTGCAGTGATGGCATAGCACCTTCTGATGAACCTTCTGATGAACCTTCTGATGAACCTTCTGATGACATATCTAGCTCGAGTCATTCTACTTGTACCCGCACATAGACTACCAAGCACCGCTGCAAGGAGTATAAACACAGCATCCTATCAGCTTGTTGTGTTTGGGACACAAATTAGCCATCTTATCTGCCTGAGTCACGGGTGCTCTGTGTCCGACCATGTGGCTGACTACATCTGCTATTAAGCACCAAGTGGTTCAACATCCGTGATTTGTTCATCTGCGCCTTCTGTTCAGTTGCCCATGAAATTCCACCAATCATATCCTCAGCTAATCACCTGAGACCAGCTCGCCTCATGCATGCCAAGTGCGAGGCAGAGGGGAACGAAATCCACCAGAGAGATATCCTCTGCTCCAATTCTCCAGTCCTAGCGATTTAATGTAAAGAGATGTCCATCAGAACTGAAAATACGGTATGTCATGCTTGGATGCTATGTGCCTTTCGTGATGGTGCTGTTGTGCCATTCGAGTGAAGTGGATGTTTTGTGTTAGTTGCTTTTGGCTATTTGGGTTCATGCCTATTCAGTACCTTTCCGGTTTGTAAAGGTGCTTGGATGCTATCTGAGCTTTTATTATAATCTGTGCCGGCCGCCGAGTCCTTCACTGTTTTCTTCCTATCACTGCTGAGGTGATGATTGTTGGGATGATTGTGTTTTCCTCATGCTCGCCTGGGCTGATGTGCAGCAGGAAGTACTGTAGCTGGCGTGCTGTATCTGAATGATTTACAACTTGTTCTACTTGTGTTCTCAGCTAAATGCGGAGCAGCGTATTGCAGGTACTCGCTCTGAGCGTCTGGTTAATCCAACAGCATACGAGTCTGGGACAGTGTTTGTACAATGCCAAGGTTGCAAAGTGTGGCACAAGCTGGTAGACAGACTAGACCTGATTCAGGAGTATGATTTGGTTAACATGCCACTGAGTGACTCAGGGCAAGAGTTTCTAAACAGGATGCAAGGCTCGGGCGATGGCTCTGATGATGATTCAGAGTCATCTGACAGCATACAGGGAGTTCAAAGCGCCGATATGCTACAAGACAGTGAACGAAAACCGTAAAATGGTTCTATTAGTGGTTGGTTCAGTGGCATTTTTGGTGGATCGGGAGGTTCAGCTTCCAACAGTGATGATACGGAAGAGTGCAGGGACGTCGCACGACAGTTCCCATGGTTCGAGTGGCTTGTTCAGCAGCTCATCGAGTTCACACGAGCACAGTGCAGAGCAATCAAACCAATCCAGTGGTTCGAGTGGCTGGTTCAGCAGCTCAGCGAGTTCATACAGTGATTCTGATCACAGTAGTTCTTACGATGTGAGCTCTCATGATTCGGGTGCGGATGCAGGAGGTGGTTCAGATTAGGAAGCACCTGCAAGCAGGTAGTTGTGTGTGGGTGTTGCATGGATCCGTATGAGCCACACATGTACCTGTACGTGATGGTCTCAAACTGCTTTGGTGTCAAAACATGTACTTTTCACGAATGAATTGGATCGCTCATTGTCCAGGTTGTGAGTGAAAGTTACAATGCCTTGTGTAACAGCATGATCTGTAGCATCAAGGTCGGTGATATGTGAAGGAGGTTGTATTGTGCATATTGCCCACAAAACTAGATGGATTCTACATCGACAGTGCACAAATTGTGGGCACTGTTGCGCCACAAAGTGTGCGTGTTCATGAACATCGATAGTGGCGCAGGTCCCAAGCACTGAAAGTGCACCACAATAGAGCATCTAAAACCAACCAACGTCGCCAACACCATAACCAGCAACCATGCAACACCTAACACGAAGCAGAAAACGCACCAAGGCAGAATGAAGCGCACAGCTAGCCGCAGAGACAGCGCCAAACTCTACAACGGCAGAAAAAAAAACCACAGTGCAGAACGGACAGCCCGACGCCACGGCCATCGCTGCTGGCGAGGCACCTCCAGGGGTGGCTCCCGCCAGGCACCACCAGGAGATACCACAACAGGAGGAGTGTGTAAAGTTACAGGCATAACTCCATAGAATGGCTCATGTACCACAGCAGGAGGACACCTGGGCGGCCACGGGCTGGCTGCAGGAGGCGTCAGGAGGGGGGAAAGTGGCCAGGAGCCGGGGAGGGGGGCAACAGAGGAGGGGGAGTGAGGCGTCGGAGGCAGGAGGGGGTGGCAGCAATATGCAGCCAGCAGCAGGGTTTGGGGGGCGGCGGTGGGGGGGGGGAGGGGGGGCGTGGGCCGCAGGCACCAGAAGATCCACTTTCAATAGGTTTTACAAACCGGAAAGATAGTGAATAGGCATGAACCCAAGTAGCAAAAAGCAACTTACACAAAATATCCACCATGTCATTTATATGTTACAAAATATCCACAAAACATCCACCCCTTCACTCGATCCACTTTCAGTATATATTACAAAAGTTTACAGCCTCACACAAGGTGTGCCTGTGACTGCAAGGGGCTCGTGGCTTCCTCGTACACCCACAGCAGCAGTGATCGCCAGTGTCGCTTCATTTGTAAGGTCACACACCTAAAAAACAGTCCCAATTGATCAGGATTGGTCTATCTACCTAAGCAACACTGATGATCAGTGCCCAGCAGACTTTCGTATACCGCTTGTTTGACAACATGTATGTAACTGTATAGCAGCAGCTATACAGTTACATAGCAGTTTCCCTTGAGATTGGCTTCCTGACAGGAGGGGAAGGCTTCAGGTTCCAGAGTATATGAATCATATAATATGATGGGTGGTTGGGCTGGTGCGCTACCAACAGTGTGGGACCTTCTGCCAAATCCAGTGCATGGCAAGGGCTGTTGAGTCGGGCCCGTCTGTCCCCTTTTTGTGCTAGGAGTTATGCCTCTGACTTTACACACTTTTTGTGCTTGCATCGGAGAGTCTCAGGCTGAAACGTGCATTGATCTAGTCCAGTAACTAGTGTTCCCTGCATACACAATCATTCTGCTGCCTGTTGTTCCGTGCATGCTGACCACCCCTGCGCTACTTACACATGCATTCTACCGCCTGTTGTTCCATGCATGCTGACCACCCCTGCGGGCCTCCAAGCGGGCGCGCAAGCGCAGCTTGAGGCCTCCTTGCTGGCGGTGTGCTGGCCACTTGTGGAATGCCTGTGCTAAAAACTCAGCATGTGACTCAACAAGACACCACATGCATGCATTAGAGACCATGTACGGAGCTCCAATTTCAACATTCAGCAAAAAACAAATATCTAATCGCGAACCCCACCATACCCAATAACGTGTGTAAAGTTATAGGCATAACTCCATAGAATGGCTCATGTACCAGCAAATCATCGCATGACAACTTAGCTCAACCCAGTGGGGGCTTCGGCCTCAGCCACCCCCAAAGGGGTTAGCGGCAAGGGCAGGAGCAGTTCACCGCCGCCTACCCTAGTACGGGGCGGAGCGCAGCAGCTGAAAGCGAGTTTTGGCCACGCGGCGCGACGGAAGGTCCGGCACACGTTCGAGTCAGTCAGCTGTATAGGGCGCTAGCTGGAAGCGTGTGGGGCGCACCGGCAGCCACCCGCGCTCAGTCCCCGCGCTCACGTCCCTGCGCTCACGTCCCTGCGCTCTAAGACGCCGGCCTACCCCAGTCCTGCAGGCCACCAAGCAGGGTTATGCACACCTGCGGCTCAGCAAGCTTGCAAGGCCGAGAGTGGCTTTAGGGGCTGCCAACACCCCCCCTTCCCTCCCTACCGCTTGACCGGTCTTTGTCTCATGTACTTACGTAGCTCGTAGATGTCCCTACGTGGCTATTTGAAGGGGCGGAACCCGGAAATGAAGGTGAAATGAAGGTGAAAGAAGATATTGTTTCCCGGGGACTATGCCATACATTTACAAACCGGAAAGGTAGTGAATAGGCATGAACCCAAACAGCCAAAAGCAACTAACACAAAACATCCACACTTCACTCGAATGACGCAACAGCACTCGGGGACTATGCCACACTCTGTTTCGTGATGGTGTGCCATTCGAATTATTTGGGTGCTTCGTAGTTTCATCTTGCATTCTATTTGGGTCCTTGCCCTTTCGTTGCCTTTCAGGCTCGTAACACATACTCGATTTGAGCTTCGGCATCAGCGCCTCAGGGGTAGAACTTTGGTATGGAAGGGGAATGTTCGTGGTTTCCTATTTGTATTGCTTGTTGCTGTCCTCCTCCATTACACCCCTTTGCGGGTGCTCAGTGCTTAGGCATAAGCCCTTTCTGCGTGGTTCACTCATCACGAACCATGCAAAATTTCGTTGACTTTCCCCTATTAGGTTTTATTTGTGGGGAAATCTCTGCAACAATCGTGTATTGCCATGTGCGGTATCGCGATGTGCGGTGTGTTTGCTTCTCTGGTACTATTGCACACGTTGTTCAACTTCCGTGCTTTCTGTTGTCGAATGTATCCCAGCCACTTGTCTGAAAGACGAATTTTAACAAACTCGGCCTGCTCACCACTCGCTGTTCAGGAGCTTGTGCACCTGCCAGATTGTTGCGAGTGTTAGTGTTGCACCTTCATAGTGAGAGCAGCGTAGTGGTTTGTGTCACCGTGGGAGCAGAACCGTGCTGGCGGCCCTGTAGCAGCTCCAGAGGCAATGCCGCTCGTTATCATCGCCGGAAACCCCTGCTCAGGAAAGTCAACAGCCGCTGGAGAACTAAAGCGAATGCTTGAGGCTGATGGGATCACCGTGCATGTTGTCAGCGAGAATTCGTTACTTCCTGATCGGAACAAGTGCTACTCCAGTGCGTCCACTCCAGCTGCACCAACACCGGGGCTAGTGTCTACACTATTGCGTTCGTGTGATGCTTGATTTTGCTCACTTGTTGAATGTACTTGCGGATTAGGACACTGTGAACCGTGTGCAGCTCTTGTTGAAGAGAAGAACACACGGGCAAAGATTCGCTCAGAGACGGACAGGAACCTCACCAAATCAACAACAGTTATTCTGGATAGCCTCAATTTCGTCAAAGGATATCGATACGAGCTATGGTGTCTTGCTCGTGCTGCAGGCACCAAGTGCTGTGTACTGTGGGTTGACACACCCATAGAGGTGTGCAGAGCTTGGAACACGGAGCGTCCTGCACCCCAGGCGCGTCTCGTTTGATCATTCATCACTTTCAGTTGGGGCATTTCAGGCGGAGAAATGCCGGTTAGTGGGAATGCGTGCATGCACATCATCAATGGGCCCAGGAGTTCCTTGCTTGGTAATCGGGGTCCTGCCCATCACTGCACTGCTGTTTCGGCTTGCAACACGTGTAGCCACAACATAACAACACGTTTCCGTCGCCATGCAGGAGAACGTGTATTCTGAAGCCGTATTTGACGACTTGGTATCCAGATTCGAGCCACCTGATGCCAATTCTCGATGGGACACCCCGCTGCATATTGCCCGACCCGCCTCGAGCCCCTCTCCTGCAGAAGCAGTTGCTGCAGCAGTAGCTGGGCTGCGTGATAATGCAGCCAACGCGTCAGCAATTTCTCAAGGTCCCCTGGCAACTGTTTCACGAAATCTGACTCCTAACCTAGCAACCGCTCGAGCACCACGTGCTGGAGCAGCAGCTCTGCACCAAGTAGATCGTGCTGCACAGGTACACTTCTGCTACACCTCTAAGTCTTTTCACTTCGTTCCAGTCTGGTTCATCCCCGTTGTACACGATCATTGTTCGTTCGAATGCATTCCCAACAACAATCCGAGGACATCACCTAGTGCATGCAGGCAGTGGTACAGAAAATCACGGATGCACAATCAGCAGCACCAGATGGAATGGGTCCAGGAGTTGTAGAGATCATTGCAGGGCAGGACATTGAGCTGCAGGCGCCAGTTGCTGCTGCAGAACTTCGGAGGTTAAAAAGAGTGTTTGTGAAGACGGCTACAGGAGGAACGTGCATGACGGGCACAGCGTCTGCTCTAGAAGGGGATGACGTTGTGGCTCGGGCCTTTCTGGGGTTCCTCCGTGATCATATTGCTGGTGCTGTTGTGTGAGCACCGCCGGCCATCGCACTACCTTTTGGGCTGTCACCACCACCGCCGGCCCCCATACTCTCTCCTGGGATTCCACCAGAGCACCGTTCCAACCGTTACAGAACCAGAACGTTCCAGCTAATCATCCAGCGAACCATCCAAGAAGAAGTCTAGTTGTGGAAGTCTGTTGCTCATCGAGACTCATGTACCAGGTGATATTATCAGGCCTAGTTCCACACATCGGTGATTAGGTCATGCCTAGTTCCACAACTAGGCTCATTCTTGGATGATTCGCTGGATCATTCTGGTTCTATATGATTCTCACAGCTGCTGCATCTGTCAGCTTGCTCCAACAAGGCAACTGATGCACAGCTTCGCAGACTGGAGATACCCTGCCACGAGGCTTGTGAGCTGCTTTGGAATGAGCAGTGAAATAGTATGCTCTCTGACTGTCTGGATTGTGTTCCATGGCTTTGTTCGTGCTTGCAATCTCTCCAGGCATTGAGTGGGCAACTGTGTACACTACTGTACACTGTAGTGTACAATATACACCAAATACAGTAGAGTCACGATAACTGTACCACGTTAACTCTTACTCGACCGGACTTGCACGAAAACGGTTGCACTAAACGAAAGCAGCACGATCAAGCTGAAAGCGATGCGCTCGTAATCGTCCTAACCCCGCCGATGTTTTAGTACACATTGGGGTACAAGTTAATATGCCTCTACTGTACATGAGAGACGATTCACTTCACTAGGATGGCCTAACAGCACAACTGCATCAAGTGGCGGGTTTCTGTGAGAGTTGCGTCTGGCTGTTTGGTTCTTCTTCACTATTTACTGCCTTTCTGGTTTGCTGCATGGGCTTTGTTTTATGGCATTATTAGCATGTTGGCACGAAAAAGTGTTGTCAAACATCATGCTTGTCACGGTGCCAGGTTAGAACGGTAGAGAAATGAAAGAGCAACTTTGCGCCTGAATGGGTGAGAGTGCGTGGTCTACAGACAAACTCTGAGGTGTGATGACAGAGCTTGCTCATGCTATCTTACAACCCGGAAAGGTATTGAATAGGCATGAACCCAAACAGCCAAAATAAACTAACACACGTTATCCCCCGCTTCGCTCGAATGGCACACCAGCACCATCACAAAAGTCTTTCCCAGCACTCTTAGCCAAACTGCGATAGTACTGGCTTGCTCATGCAGTGAAGGGGCCCTCCCGTTTCAAGTCCTTGTTTTCTTCTTTTTTCAAGTCTACGGGGGACGTTTTCACCTGAATGCGAGGCTGCTGTGCAGGACCGATGAAGCATGCTGCAATGCCCGGATGTCCTCAAACAGCTGCACAGTAGCCACCAAATCGTAGTGGCTACATAAACAAGTAGGGATGATGCTATCTGCTGTTCTCAGAGCTATACTGTAGAGTAGCTTGCACAGCTGTAACGCACATCGCAGCAACGATGCCTGCTGATGAACAGATCGAAAGCTGAGCTGATCTGTGATCGTGTATTTGCATCGGCAGGACTCCGCTGATCTGTGATCGTGTATCTGAAATGTTGGTAGGCTGGCATGTGCAGTTTAATACCTCCTACTCACCCATTGACGGGCCCTCACCTCCCCCTGCGGATAGCAGGGTTTCGGATCATGTTTCATGACCACTTTGATTCATGACCACTTTGAAACATCATGTTGCGGACAGAGAAAGGAGTAGTGCAGTCATAACATCATCACCTGCAGTGCGTGTGAGCCGTGCCCCTGTCAATGTAACCACAACATCAGCACAGCTGTGGTGGTCATCTCGCTAAGTTATACTTGGCAAATGCATGGTAGACTATCTGCTTGCACGGTGCAGTGCACTCTGCTCTCTCTTTCTTTAAAGCTGTTCGGAACCCTTGGACTCAGACCTTGTTCCATTCTGTAATTCAAGCGTTACATCACAATAGCTTTCTGGAGAGTGCTTACAGTCTTTGCTTAAAAGTTTTCAAAGCAGCTACACATCACAGGAGCTATCCAGAAAGGTTGGTAAATGTCTATCCTCAGGCGAGGCCTGTGTGTCTACTGAAGTGTCCGATGTAGCAGAGAACACTTCTACCTGGAGCTCCACTTGCTGAATCAAATGACACTCCTCAGTGGACGAAACCCCCTTCAAAGTAGCAGCATCTGAAGGCCCAGGATTCACCACTGTCACGAACAAACCTGCTAGAATCAGACACATTCCCATGACATCCACCCACTCCAGAACATCCCCATACACCAGCCAGGACAAGATGGTCACAGCAGCAGGCTGCAAGCATGCATACAGGCTTGGAATCGTCGGAGACACATGCTGGACTGCCCAGGACACAGATGCATGCGCCATGAAAGAGACACCTAGCCCACAGTACAGCAAGATCACCCATGCAACTGTTGAAACTTCAGCCCAAGCTACCTGAGGCACTTCCCTGGCCGCAATCAGCACTAATACAGCTGCACCGATGGTTGATGCTCGGCTGAATACTGTGAAAGGCAGAGGTGTGCGCTTCAGGACAGCTGCCATGGTGACGATGAACACCGAGTAGCACATAACTTGAGCCAGCATCACAAACATTCCGAGTGTTTGGGTGCTGTGTAAGTCGATGTGTGTGACATCAAGCATCACGAGTGCACCTACCACTGCGAAACTGACTCCAACAACCTGTGGGACCAAGGCTCATGTTAATGAAGGGCAACATCGAGCGTGAAATACACTGCCAGCACAGGCACGGAGAATGGTATAAGTGCACGATGTCTGATAAGTGCACGATGTCTGATAAGTGCACGATGTCTGATAAGTGCACGATGTCTGAAAAGGTGTGCTGGTGCAACTGGTTCAAGGCGGTGGGCTTCTGTACTGTGTTGCAATTCTGTTGGTTCGTTTACCAAGTCTTGTAACGGTACACCAGTCATGTTCACCGAGGTTCTTCTTGAAACGTGGAGCAAACCTTCCGGGAAGACAGCTGCTCAAGCCCCATCATAGCTGATAGGAATGCAACCCATACAGGGATCGTGGGCTGGAAAATTGCGACCACGTCCGGGCTGGTCATTTGCACACCCACCAGTATCAGGCTTTGTGGGCCTGTGACTCCTGTTAAACCCAAAAATGTATACATCATGACGTCTGTATAACTGCATGGATGTATCCCTGGCTCTGCCCACCGCGCAAACGTCCACAAGGCTGGCAGTGCTAACAGCACACGCAGTGCTCCGAATGTGAAAGGTGGTAGGTACAGAAGAGCAGTCTTCGAGGACACTGCATCACATCATATTATCAAAAGTTGAAGCGCAGGCTCGTTCCTGCAGGGTACCACCATCTTTCACCTTCTCAAACGAGAGGTAGCACACAAAGCAGTTTTCCATCGCAAGCACACTTATACGAGTCACAGTAGAACGAAGAGCGAACCGTGAACCACTCCAAAGGCTAGCTGGCACAGCACCAAGAGCACATGTGGCAGTGTTGGAGGCGGTTGGGACAACACGGACATGGTATTGCACGAGGCCGAGACGGCTATGGACGTTGAAAATGTTCAGATTGCAGGTGTCCGTGCAACAGGTAGTGTGCTGGCGTGCTCGAGTTGCCACGTCCTGCAGAAAACTCAATTGCAGACTGGCTCATCGCATCTTCTGCTCCCGAAAGAGGACGTGCTTGTTGACCTTTGGATCGAACTTGCGGAGCTCAATCTTGTTTATAATTCGACGGGGATTCTTCCTGGTGACGTAGAATGTGCCTGTTCCGGCCAGGCTAACCAGCTTGACTAGAATTGACACTGTGTTCTTCGCACTCCTAGATCCTCCCATCGAACACTACAACACTATGTTGCGTTGTTAGGGTACAGGGCGACGACCGTGAAGAAGACAGCAGAAGAGCGCCCAGACAGCAGAAGACCTGTGGTCAATGCGGGTTCAGACACGAACTGATGCCGCAAATCGTATGTACAACGATCTGTATGTTACGTGGGCAGTAAATCTACCAGGAGACACAAAATCAGCTGCAGCGCGCTGTTCGCATGGTGATGCATGGATCCGTGCATCACCAATACAGCTGTATACAGAGATCCATCTCTGTAATGATGCATGCGGTGCAGACGCACATGTGGACTTGTCCTGTTATGGTGGCGCTGCTGATCGGTGCTGCCTGTGTGTAGGTGAAGGGCGCTTTCGCTGGATGCCTTTCGTGCTAGGTGCTCGGGTAGGTTCCGCGTTGCGTGTTGCATCATTGTTCTAGCCTTGTGTTTAGTGGTTATAACCACTAATTACATGGTTATCTTCCTGAAGCTGCTCTCAGCCCTAACCCTGGTGTCTGGGCTGAGGTTCAGTTAGAAGTCAGGGTTCTCCTCTTGACTGGATGTTTTATACAGGGTTCTGTTCACCGCGTGTCCACAGGGTGGTTACATTGCTGCAATGCGCCATGAAGATGGCCTGATACACTGATGAGATGCGCAAGGGCGAGATCCATCGCCTGCAAACAAACGTGCTGGGGGGGGGGGGGGGGGTGGGGGGGGGATTGCGGTGCAGGCAAATTAAACCTTTGGGTTGGCAATGAATGCACCACCAGCAGGCGTTAAGGGTTCGACGCCGAGGTGTCTTGAGAGGTCTTGGTCGTTCTGTGAAGGGGACCATGCGGTGAGAACGCAGCTGGGGAATCGTCCTCTTGTGGCATCTTCAACGAGCCGACCAGGCAGCTACTGGGCAGGATCCCAAGTAGCTGCACTACTGGTACTGGTACTGCATGACCCAAAAAAAAGGGTCAGGGATCACGCCAACCCCGAAGGGAATGGGCCCCAGCACTCCGAGGAGCGGGGGAGGGAGATGCAGGAGCAGCCACCTGTGACAGCCCCAGCCGAAACACAGGAGGTAGATGCAGGAGCAGCCAGTTCAAAAGGAACTCAAGTGTCGCAAAAGCACTTCTGGTTGGGGTTTGTGGGCGGGGGTCGTTGTTTCGTAGTCATGGCTGCGTTTGCACCTGGTTTTCGCATACCAGTAGGTACAGTACTGTCAGTGGTACAGAGATAGTGTTAGCCACGGCTGCATCATCGAAGGGATCAGGATTTTTGGGAACCTGCCATCAAAGTCATGGACAGTGATGTACGCTATGTCTTCAAGCAGGACAGTGTCTGTGACTGTGTTGCGGGAGGTTAGAAGGTGCCAAGCAGGTGTCCAATCACGACCACATTGCATCATCAGTGATTGATTCATCACTGTTCAATGAAGCTTGGAACGAGCACATTGTTTCGTTCTGCGCCTTGTACTTGCAAGTAGTTCTTCTCGTATACATTAAATGTGCAGTGGCGCCGTCTGCACCTGCAGGACATGTACTCGGCGTACAACGTTGCCTCCGGTTGCTCGGGTTGCTGCTAGTCCAGGCGTTCGCACGTTTATCATGCGTTTGTAGCTTTGTGTCCTGATGATTCAGTTTGTGCTAAATTTTATTAAAACGGTCTACTCCATGTTCGTGCACAGTCTATCAGGCGCCAGAAGCGCACTGCCTCGGCTACGTTCTCTGACACAGCAGCGGGAAGTAGCAACGGAGCCTGTAAAGTATTTAATTGTAGGTAATGTTCCCTGGTGAAGTAACTTGTCCTGTTCAAGGCTTTTGCATCGCTTGCTTCTGCCGGTTCCTCTTCGCCCCATCGCAACCGCGTGCTGATGTGCAGGCCTGGGGAATCCCGGAGCTCGGTACCAATACACTAGACATAATGTGCGCCCTGATACCCTCGACTGCTAGAGATGTGAACGTGTCACTTGCCTACATATTCTTGCCAGCGGGGCGATAATCTGGTGGGGTGGATGGACTATCCACAAACCACACAGCCTCGTGACCGTGTGCAACAGCCTAATAAAATCTCCAGAAGGCTTTTTGTCGGATGCGTCGTGACACGTAAGAACGGGTGCTGGTGATGTTGTGCTGTTCCCATGACAGTTTGTCCAGAGCACATAAAGCTTGCACCAGCCTCTGATTTTTGCCTCTAACGAATTGGAGCTGATTCACAGATTGGATTCGAAGTAATAGATGCGCTGGCAGAAGCCAATGGAATCCAGTGGATGAAGAAGCTGTCGCACAAAGCACAAGTCGCCCATGGACGAATCCAAGGTGTTCCTGTGATGCTTTGCAAGCCAATGACGTTCATGAATGTCAGTGGAGAGAGTGTGGCGCCACTAATGAAGAAGCATGGCCTAGAGCATTCTCAGGTACAGAACTTCCCATGTTCTTATCATGTAGCATGTGTGGCAGCTGCCCAATGTTTCTTGCATCGGAGTATCTCAACGGCATTGACAATCAATTGATGGATGAATGTGGGAGTTAGTACCACACAGCCATGATGGCACGAGCACGGTGCATTTTTAGCAATTAGCTGCAGCAGAACAAGCTCGTGGTGTAAACATGCGTCGTGTTAAAACTACGAACCCTCAATAGATCGCTACAGATGCGTGTCGTTTCATTTCAACCGTTTTGTTTTGCGGTGCTGCCTATGTGACCCCGCGGATACAACTGCAGCGCATCTCCTGCTCTTTGGGCTGAGCCTGGCTGTGCAGTCACGTGTCTCCTGTTGTTGGAACATTGCTAGCTTGCCTTAACCAACTGGAGCTCATATGTGTGTAAAGTTACAGGCATAACTCCATAGAATGGCTCATGTGCCAACAAATCAACGCATGACAACTTAGCTCAACCTCGCACAAACGACACAGGACATGCCACTACCGAAGCAAGGAGCTCATATGTGAGCTCAGACGTCCAATAGTGTGTCTACAGGTGCTTGTGATATTTGACGACCTTGACAGTGACTTTGGCGCAATCAAGCTGAAGAAAAAAGGTGGCCATGGGGGCCACAACGGCATGCGGAGCATCATTCAGCACCTGGGGAATAGCCAAGAGTTCCCAAGGGTGAAAGTGGGGATTGGGAGGCCGCTGGGCCAAGCTACCGTAGTATCGCATGTGCTGGGAAGGTTCGAGAAGGATCAGCAGGAGCAGCTGAAGGTTGTCATTGAGGATAGTGTGTGTGTCGTGCAGTCCATCTGTGAGTTAGGTCTGGAGATAACACTATCAGGAAAACGAATATAGTAATGGAATGACCCCCTTGCTCTCTTTTGTGTTCATGCGGATTCACCCTGTGAACGAAAGCTGTTTGTTTAGTTCACGTACGGCAGCAACAGACGTGGTTCCTTTGGACCATGACAGCGACTTGTGTTCTACGCATGCCTACTGTTCAATGGCGCCTTCGTTTGCATGTTGGTGGAAGGGCAGCTTTGTGAGACGGACAGTCCAAGTGTGTGTGTTTACTGTGTCGCCGAAGTGTATGGCATGGACAGACACATCAGGCGAAACACACAATTACTCACGAGGGAGGCTTGCAGTCAACAGCGGCTGATAATGTGAGATAAGTGCTCTGCCATATTGCACACGAAGCACCGCTAGACATCACGCCACATCGTGTCAAGGTCGAACAAGTTACAACCCGAGGCTTCGGGATAATGCAGGGACTAGTATACTGAAAGAGTTGAACACAACTGTGGGTCACTCATGCATGCATGTTTACACATCGACTTAGCGAGAGTCGGAATCACGACCTCTACACATCGCCTTCGTTTCTTGTTGTGTCATTGGTGCAGCAGAGGCGTCCGTGCTGCGCCAGAGGCACGCTGCTCTCAACTTCATTACCTCAATTGATTCCACACGCAGGTGTTACACATCCAACTTCGTCCTCAGCGACATCAACATTGGCAATACTATCTAGGTTCCCACGTCTGCTGAGAATCCATCCTCACACTTTGATGTTGTTCAACAGGCTTTTCCTTGCCTGGAGCCTGAAACGCCCCCTGGTACCAGTCCCGATGTCACACACACACACACACATAGCCGGTGGCTGCTGCCGCACTCTGTTACAACGCACTCGCGTTTGAAACCACACAATGTGGTTGGTGCTGGAACTACACTTCCACCCCAAAGCGATCACACGCAAATGCCATTCACACTACTCGGCACCTGGATGCAAGACCTATGCACTCTCTGTGCACCTGTGCTGCACCAGCATATCAATGGGCATATCAATTGGCCTGCCTGCGATGACAGACCCGCGCGCTCTATACCTGTGGCGCCTCTGTCCCTGTGGCCGCAGCATCCACTTTGTCGTGGCTTACAAAATAGAACACAATAGAACGCAACAGAGCATATGAAAGCTGTGGATGTGGTGAGCTACACGGTGGTCTTGTTGGCCGCCACGATCTCCTCCTGGATGTTGGGAGGAACCTGGTTGTAGTCTGCAAGCTTCATCTGGTAGCTGCCTCGGCCCTTGGTCATCGAGCGGAGGTTGGACACGTAACTGAACATCGCTGCAAGGGGCACGTTGGCAGCCACTGCCTTCATGCCGCCTGGCTTGTCAGTGAAGCCCTCCACCTGTATGCCACAGCACCACTACAGATCAAGCTGTGCAAGCACTTTCTCAGCGCAAAACAAAGATGTGGTTACTTGTTGGTGTTGTACCTGTCGCGAAAGCCGGGAAGGCAGTGAGCGGACAACAACAACCACAACAACAACAACACGGTGCTAGCAGCAGGCAGCTTGCAGCTGTGATGCATGTTCAAGCACCTGGCGTGTCCCAGTATCTGTATGCCACTGGAGGTCCCATGCTCTGTCTAGTGCAGGCACAAGTCAGCAGGATGGAGTTCTACTACTCATGGCGTTCTACTACCCCGTTCGGGTACAGGATGGGTTGCATACAAGCAGCGGTGGAGAGCACAGCACATGGTGGACAGCACAAGGAGGAGGCAGAAGGATGACTTGCGGCCCCGCAGGCTTGTGCGACAGCACAAGGAGGAGAACTGTCAGTGTGGACAGTACAAGGACGAGGGCTGTATTAAGATGTATTAGAATTCAAATGCAGTAAAATACATTACATTACGTACCATATTTACATTACAGACATTTGCTGGAGCATACATGAGCCATTCTATGGAGCTATGCCTGTAACTTTACACTGTATCAAGATGTATTATAATTCAAATGCAGTAAAATATATTACATTACGTACCACACTTACATTACATACATTATATGCATCACTGTGTTAGTGGTTTAAGGGGCGCACCATTCCACGGCGAGAGTTGAGGTCGCCGATAACGTCGCCCATGTGGTCCTCAGGGGTGAGCACGTCCACCCGCATGACCGGCTCCATGAGTTTGCACTTGCCCTTCTTCATCGCGTCCCTGCACAAGCGGCACAGAATGGCTATAGAAGCGGCATAGAAGGTACTTTAAGTAAAAGCGTTATTTACTACCTTTGCGGTTTGTAAAGACTTTAAGTAAAAGCGTTAAGATTACTATAAAATGCTTGCTTCAGGTGCTGCGCTGCGCGGGCATCATGCCTGCAGAAGACGACCTGTGGGTATCGTTGCCATGCACTGCACATTCAGGTTGCACATCAGAATTGATACGTGGGCAGTACCACATTGGTGGTGCCAATCGTACCATCCCTGGTACGAAACGGGTAACACACTGTAAACATACCAAGCAGCTTGACGCTTGGGGAACTATGCAATGGGCAGGCAACACGCTGTAAATATACACCAAGCAGCTCAATGGTTGGGGATGTATGTAATTGGCAACGAACCATAAACATACCAAGCAGCTCGATGATTGGGGATCTATGTAATCTTCAACACACCATAAAAATACCAAGCAACTCGATGCTTGGGGATCGATCGTAAGGTTGAGAGGAAGTGCAGATCACAGGGAGCCCACCTGAAGGCGCCTCGTGCAGCGATCTGGAACGCTAGAACAGAGGAGTCGACATCGTGGTAGTTGCCATCATAGAGAGTGGCGTTGAGGTCCACGACTGGGTAGCCAGCTAGGGCTCCGTTGCCCATCATCTCCTCGAGGCCCTTGACAACGCCTGGAATGTACTCCTTGGGTATCACGCCGCCCTTGATCTCGGAGGTGAAGGTGAAGCCTGAGCCAGCCTCACCGGGCTCGAACTTGATGGAGACTTCTGCAAACTGTCCTGAGCCTCCAGACTGCTTCTTGTGGACGTACTTGACATCTGCATGCATCGGTTAGCTTGACTGGTATGTCTAAGGATCTGTGAGGCGGGTGCGGTTGCTGTTGACTTAGAGTTTGTCTGCTGCTCGTGCTGTAAATTGCGTGTCTTGAATGTTGGCAGTCGGTGCTGGGGCAACAATGAAGTGATGAACTGTCGGTGCTGCACTTCTTGGACAAGCACCTGCGCAGAGTGCCTGAGCAGTGGGGTGCAGTGGCTAAGCGCCGCTGTCGACCTCCTCATCGTGCACACTCAAACAACCAGTATTCCCTACACTACCACCCACTTCACAATAATGACCCAACAGCAGTAGTAAACAGTGTTTTCCATCCTTCCGACATGCAGACCAATGTGATCAGATTGTTCACGCATGCGAATCAATCAGAGCCATATACGGGTCAGAAGCAGACACAGGACCCTCAAGAAAGTGTGGTAAGAAACAGGGTCACTGTTAAGGAATTAAGAAAAGTATTTAATTCGGCGAAATATTGCTTTCAGGGGGGGGGATGCGTGGCTTTGCGCATGTTGTATTCTCAGGCTTGGCTGAGATGAGGATGAATGTGTTGAAGGTTAGGCTGTCTCCTGAGGGAGCCAAGCGCCTGGATAGTGTTGCTGACGTCACCGCTGGGGCGTGGTTGGATGCATTGCCCGTTGCATCTAACTGCGTTCTTGGTGATGGGGATGTTGTGTGTTC